>CM059434.1:133765439-133958412 GCA_030390025.1 Squalus acanthias | reverse complement strand
CCCCAGCCCCTCTCCCCCCAGCCCCAGCCCCTCTCCCCCCCAGCCCCAGCCTCTCCCCCCCCAGCCCCAGCCCCTCTCCCCCCAGCCCCAGCCTCTCCCCCACCCCCAGCCTCTCCCCCACCCCCAGCCTCTCTGCCCCCTACCCCAGCCTCTCTGCCCCCCACCCCAGCCTCTCTGCCCCCCACCTCTCTGCCCCCAGCCTCTCTGCCCCCCAGCCCAGCCTCTCTGCCCCCAGCCTCCTGCCCCCAGCCTCTCTTCCTCCTGCCCCCAGCCTCTCTTCCCCCAGCCCCCAGCCTCTCTCCCCCAGCCCCCAGCCTCTCTGCCCCCCGCCCCAGCCTCTCTGCCCCCCGCCCCAGCCTCTCTGCCCCCCGCCCCAGCCTCTCTGCCCCCCGCCCCAGCCTCTCTGCCCCCCGCCCCATCCTCTCTGCCCCCCTCCCCAGCCTCTCTGCCCCCCCCCCCCAGCCTCTCTGCCCCCCGTCCCCAGCCTCTCTGCCCCCCGCCTCTCTGCCCCCCAGCCCAGCCTCTCTGCCCCCCAGCCCAGCCTCTCTGCCCCCAGCCTCCTGCCCCCAGCCTCTCTTCCCCCAGCCCCCAGCCTCTCTCCCCCCAGCCCCCAGCCTCTCTCCCCCCCAGCCCCCAGCCCCAGCCTCTCTCCCCCAGCCCCCAGCCTCTCTCCCCCAGCCCCCAGCCTCCAGCCCCAGCCTCTCTCCCCCAGCCCCCAGCCTCTCTGCCCCCCGCCCCAGCCTCTCTGCCCCCCGCCCCAGCCTCTCTGCCCCCCGCCCCCGCCTCTCTGCCCCCAGCCTCTCTGCCCCCCAGCCCAGCCTCTCTGCCCCCCAGCCCAGCCTCTCTGCCCCCAGCCTCCTGCCCCCAGCCTCTCTTCCCCCAGCCCCCAGCCTCTCTCCCCCCAGCCCCCAGCCTCTCTCCCCCAGCCCCCAGCCTCCAGCCCCAGCCCCCAGCCTCCAGCCCCAGCCTCTCTCCCCCAGCCCCCAGCCTCTCTCCCCCAGCCCCCAGCCTCCAGCCCCAGCCTCTCTCCCCCAGCCCCCAGCCTCTCTGCCCCCCGCCCCAGCCTCTCTGCCCCCCAGCCCAGCCTCTCTGCCCCCCAGCCCAGCCTCTCTGCCCCCCAGCCCAGCCTCTCTGCCCCCCAGCCTCCTGCCCCCCAGCCTCTCTTCCCCCAGCCCCCAGCCTCTCTCCCCCCAGCCCCCAGCCTCTCTCCCCCAGCCCCCAGCCTCCAGCCCCAGCCCCCAGCCTCTCTCCCCCAGCCCCCAGCCTCTCTCCCCCAGCCCCCAGCCTCTCTCCCCCAGCCCCCAGCCTCTCTCCCCCAGCCTCTCTCCCCCAGCCCCCAGCCTCTCTCCCCCCAGCCCCCAGCCTCTCTCCCCCAGCCCCCAGCCTCTCTCCCCCAGCCCCCAGCCTCTCTCCCCCAGCCCCCAGCCTCTCTCCCCCAGCCTCTCTCCCCAGCCTCTCTCCCCCAGCCCCCAGCCTCTCTCCCCCAGCCCCCAGCCTCTCTCCCCCAGCCTCTCTCCCCCCAGCCTCTCTCCCCCAGCCCCCAGCCTCTCTCCCCCAGCCCCCAGCCCTCTCTCCCCCAGCCTCTCTCCCCCAGCCCCCAGCCTCTCTCCCCCCCAGCCTCTCTCCCCCAGCCCCCAGCCTCTCTCCCCCAGCCCCCAGCCTCTCTCCCCCAGCCTCTCTCCCTCCCGCCACAGCAGCGTGGAGCTTTGATGTGAGCAACGTGTCCCGCTGGGAGCGCAGCCCCGGTCTCTGGCGGCTCTTACTTGTAGGTGAGTCCGTCGGCGGAAGCGAAGAGTATCTGTGCGGTGAGGCCGTCCTCGGGCACGTAGCCGGTGCCGCCACTGATCAAGTAGTCGGCCATGCTGCAGAGAGAGGGAGAGAGAGGCGGTGAGACAGAGTGAGGAGTCTCGGGGCGTGGGGGGGTGGCGGGCCGCCAGGCCGCGGGCTCGGGCTCGCGCACGCGCTCCCGCTGACGCTGCCCAGTCCCTCGGTGGTGCGGGCGCGAGCCCGTAGCCCGAGCTGCGCGTGCGCATGGTGCGCCTGTCCCGCCCCAGCCCGAGGGTGAGAGTGCGCGTGCGCCGGCACCAGCACCCCGCCGAAGGGTGCGCATGCGCAAGCTCCAGTCCTGAAATCCCAAACCTGATACGAAGTATCCGGCCCTGCACACACACACACACACACACACAGACAGAGACAGACAGACAGACACACACACAGACAGACACAGACAGAGACACACAGACAGACAGAGACACACAGACAGACAGAGACAGACACACACACACAGACAGACACAGACAGACAGACACAGACAGACAGAGACACACACACACACACAGACAGACAGACACACACACACAGACAGACAGACACAGACAGACAGACAGACAGACACACAGACACACACACAGACAGACACATACAGACAGACAGACACACACACACACACACAGACAGACACATACAGACAGACAGAGACACACACACACACACAGACAGACACATACAGACAGACAGACAGACAGACACACATACAGACAGAGACAGACAGACACAGACAGACAGACACACACACAGACAGACACATACAGACAGACAGAGACACACAGACAGACAGAGACACACAGACACAGACAGACAGAGACACACAGACACAGACAGACAGAGACACACACAGACAGACAGAGACACACACACACACACACAGACAGAGACACACAGACAGACAGAGACACAGACAGACACAGAGACACACACACACACACACAGACAGAGACACACAGACAGACAGAGACACACAGACAGACAGAGACACACACAGACAGAGACACACACACACACAGACAGACAGACAGAGACACACAGACAGACAGACAGAGACACACACACACACACACACACAGAGACACACAGACAGACAGAGACACAGACACAGACAGAGATAGAGACACACACACACACAGACAGACAGAGACACACACACAAAGACACACACACACAGACAGAGACACACACAGACAGACACACAGACAGAGACACACAGACACAGACAGAGACACAGACAGACACACAGACAGAGACACACAGACAGACACACAGACAGACAGAGACACACACACACACACAGACAGAGACACACACAGACAGAGACACAGACAGAGACACACAGACAGACAGACACACACACAGACAGAGACACACACACACAGACAGACAGAGACACACAGACAGACAGAGACACACACACAGAGACAGACAGACAGAGACACACAGACAGACAGAGACACACACACACAGACAGACAGACAGAGACACACAGACAGACAGAGACACACAGACACAGACAGACAGACAGACAGAGAGACACACACACACAGACAGACAGACAGAGAGACACACACACACAGACAGACAGACAGAGACACACAGACCGACACACACAGACAGACAGACACACACACACACAGACAGACAGACACACACACAGACAGACAGACACACACACAGACAGACAGACACACACACACACACAGACAGAGACACACAGACAGACAGACACACACACACACAGACAGACAGAGACAGACAGACAGACACACACACACACACACAGACAGACACACACAGACAGACACACACACACACGGACAGACAGAGACACACAGACACACACACACACACAGACAGACAGAGACACACAGACACACACACACACAGACAGACAGAGACACACAGACAGAGGCACACAGACACACAAACAGACAGAGACACACAGACACACACACACAGACAGACAGACAGAGACACACAGACACACACAGACAGAGACACACACACACAGACAGACAGACAGAGACACACAGACACACACAGACAGAGACACACAGACACACACACACAGACAGACAGACAGAGACACACAGACACACACACAGACACAGACACACACACAGACAGACAGACAGAGACACACACACAGACAGAGACACACAGACAGACATACAGACACACACACAGACAGACAGAGACATACAGACACACACAGACACACACACAGACAGAGACATACAGACACACACACAGACAGAGACATACAGACACACAGACAGACAGAGACATACAGACACACAGAGACACAGAAAGACACTCACACTGACAGAGACACACACATACACAGACATACAGACAGACACACACACAGAGACACACACACAGACAGAGACACACACAGACAGTCACACACAGACAGACATACACACACACATAACGCGCACACAGACAGACAGGCAGACACATATACACACACACACAGACAGACACAGACAAACACACACACAGACACACACAGACAGACACACAGACAGACAGCCGCCAGCGCGCACGCACCGACACATTGTATCCGCTGCTGGGGGGAAAAAGAAGCAGCTCGCTCTACGCTTGCGCCGCACAAGCCGCCTCTACAGTTTGCTGCCCTACGCAGAAAGAAAGACTTGCATTTAGATATCACCTTTCACGACGTCCCAAAGCGCTTTACAGTCAACGAAATATTTATGAAGTACAGTCACTGTTGGTTATGTAGGGAAACATGGCAGCCAATTTTGTTCACAGCCAGCTCCCACAAACAGCAAACACCAGATAATCTGTTTTTAGTGATGTTGGTTGATGGATAAATATTGGCCAAGACACCAGGGACAACTCCTCTGCTCTTCTTCAAATAGTGCCTCAGGCTCTTTTACGTCCACCTGAGAGGGCTGATAGGGCCTCGGTTTTATGTACCTCCCTTAGTACTGCACTGGAGTGTCTTTTTTATTCATTCATGGGATGTGGGCGTCGCTGGCAAGGCCAGCATTTATTGCCCATCCCTACTTGCCCTTGAGAAGATGGTGGTGAGCTGCCTTCTTGAACCGCTGCAGTCCGTGTGGTGAAGGTACTCCCACAGTGCTGTTAGGGAGGGAGTTCCAGGATTTTGACCCAGCGATGATGAAGGATCAGCGATATACTTCTAAGTCAGGATGTTGTATGACTTGGAGGGGATCTTGGAGGTGGTGGTGTTTCTATGCGCCTGCTGCCCATGTCCTTCTAGGTGGAAGAGGTCGCGAGTTTGGAAGATGCTGCCGAAGAAGCCTTGGCGAGTTTCTGCAGTGCATCTTGTAGATGGTACACACTGCAGCCACGGTACGCCGGTGGTGGAGGGAGTGAATGTTTAAGGTGGTCGATGGGGTGCCAATCAAGCGGGCTGCTTTGTCCTGGATGGTGTCGAGCTTCTTGAGTGTTGTTGGAGCTGCACTCATCCAGGCAAGTGGAGAGTATTCCATCACACTCCTTACTTGTGCCTTGTAGATGGTGGAAAGGCTTTGGGGAGTCAGCAGGTGAGACACTCGCTGCAGAATACCTAGCCTCTGACCAGCTCTTGTTGCCACAGTATTTATGTGACTGGTCCAGTTAAGTTTCTGGTCAATGGTGACCCCCCCAGGATGTTGATGGTGGGGGATTCGGCGATGGTATCAATTGAATGTCATGGGGCGGTGGTTAGACTCTCACCTGTTGGAGATAGTCATTGCCTGGCACTTGTGTGGCACGAATGTTACCTGCCACTTATCAGCCTAAGCCTGAATGTCGTCCAGGTCTTGTTGCAGGCGGGCATAGACTGCTTAATTATCTGAGGAGTTGCAAATGGCACTGAACACTGCAGTCATCAGCGAACATCCCCATTTCTGACCTTATGTTGGAAGGAAGGTCATTGATGAAGCAGCTGAAGATGGTTGGGCTAGGACACTGCCCTGAGGAACTCCTGCAGCGATGTCCTGGGGCTGAGATGATTGACCTCCAACCACTACAACCATCTTCCTTTGTGCTAGGTATGACTCCAGCCAGTGGAGAGTTTTCCCCCTGATTCCCAGGCTTAAATTTTACAGTCTGCCTAGATTTTATCTGCTCTAGTCTCTGGAATGGGACTTGAACCTATGACCTTCTGACTCGGAGACAAGACTGCTGCCCACTGAGCTACAACTGACACCAGGTGGAAAAGCCCACGGGTCTACATTCTTTCATTGGGAAAATGCTGGAATCCATTATTAAGAAAGTAATAGCAGGACGTTTAGAAAATCATAATACAATCAAGCAGAGTCAACATGGTTTTATGAAAGGGAAATCGTGTTTGACAAATTTACTAGAGTTCTTTGAGGATATAACGAGCAGGGTGGATAAAGGGGAACCAGTAGATGCCGTGTATTTGGTTTTCGAGAAGGCATTCAATAAGGTGCCACATAAAAGGTTACTGCACAAGATAAGAGCTCACGGGGTAATACATTAGCATGGATAGAGAAATTGGCTAACTAACAGAAAAAAGAGAGTCGGGATAAATGGGTCATTTCCCGGTTGGCAAACTGTAACTAGTGGGCTGCCACAGGGATCAGTGCTGGGGCCTCAACTATTTACAATCTATATTAATGACTTGGATGAAGGGACCGAGTGTAATGTAGCCAAATTTGCTGATGATACAAAGATAGGTGGGAAAGCAAGTTGTGAGGAGGACACAAAGAGTCTGCAAAGAGATATAGATAGGCTAAGTAAGCGGGCAAAAATTTGGCAGATTGAGTATAATGTGGGGCAATGTGAGGTTATCCACTTTGGTAGGAAGAATAAAAAAGCAAATTATTATTTAAATGGAGAGAGACGACAGAATGCTGCGGTATAGAGGGATCTGGGGATCCTCGTACATGAAACACAAAAAGTTAGCATGCAGGTACAGCAAGTAATTAGGAAGGCAAATGGAATGTTGGCCTTTATTGCAAGGGGGATGGAGTATAAAAGTAGGGAAGTCTTGCTACAACTGTACAGGGCGTTGGTGAGACCACACCTGGAGTACTGCGTACAGTTTTGGTCTCCTTATTTAAGGAGGTATATACTTGCATTGGAGGCAGTTCAGAGAAGGTTCACTAGGTTGATTCCGGAGATGAAGGAGTTGTCTTATGAAGAAAGGTTGAGCAGGTTGGGCCTATACTCATTGGAGTTTAGAAGAATGAGAGGTGATCTTATTGAAACATATAAGATTCTGAGGGGGGTTGACAGGGTAGATGCAGAGAGGATGTTTCCCCTCATGGGGGAATCTAGAACTAGGGGGCACAGTTTCAGAATAAGGGGTCGTCCATTTAAAACGGAGATGAGGAGGAATTTCTTCTCAGAGGGTCGTGAATCTTTGGAATTCTCTACCCCAGAGAGCTGTGGAGGCGGAGTCATTGAATATATTCAAGGCAGAGATAGACAGATATTTGAGCTACAGAGGAGTCAAGGGTTATGGGGAGCGGGTGGGAAAGTGGAATTGAGGCCAAGATCAGATCAGCCATGATCTTATTGAATGGTGGGGCAGGCTCGAGGGGCCTAATGGCCTACTCCTGCTCCTATTTCTTATGTTCTTATGTTCTTTCCTCACATCTCAGACCTCTGGCACTAGAGATCAGCCTCATCCACTGCCTCTACTGCTTGAATGTCCTCACAAAAGGAAAGATTTGCAGGGCTATGGGGAAAGAGCATGGAGTGGGTCTAATTGGATAGCTCTCAAAGGCCTGCACAAAGACTGTGGGCTGGCCTTTGAGAGCTTTGATTCTATGATGTCGCTCTTGTTTCTTAGTGGCCAGACCTGGCCAATGTGCACGGTCTGACCAGTGTTCGACACAGTCACTTTGAATTACATAGATAATTACAACACAGCATCAGGCTATTCGGCCCAGCCAGTCCACGGTATTTATCTGTGCACTGTGCGTGCTGCGGTCGGTTTCTTCAGGTGCACAGCAGGCAAACCAGCTGTCCTTCAAGGGACTGACCACTGGAGGCTGCCACCCGAAAGGTAAGTTAAAAGTTACTACTGAGGGAGTGCTGCACTGTCGGAGTGCTGCACTAACAGAGGTGCCGTCTTTCAGATGAGATGTTAATCCGAGGCCGTCTGTCCTCTCAGGTAAAAGATCCCGTGGCACTATTTCGAAGACGAGCAGGGGAATTCTCCCCGGTGTCCTGGCCAATATTTAACCCTCAATCAACATCATTAAAAACAGATTATCTGGCCATTATCACATTACTGCTTGTGGTTCCTGGCTGTGCATAAATTGGCTGCCATGTTTCCTACATTACAACAGTGACTACACTTCAAAAGGTTGTGAAAGGCGCTATACAAATGCAGGTCCTGTTATTTTTTTCTATTATCACTACAGGATTACAGCAATATGATTTTAAGAGCTTACTGAGAAACACTGCTGCATGGGAAAGAGTCACGAATGTTGGTGGCCCATCTGTGCCTCATCACCTTTGGACTGCCCAAGGATGTGTTAGTATGGACACAGCAAAGGTTGGCTTTAACTAACTTACAGTGGAATGGCAGACGCCACCTGACGCCAGGTTGCACACAGTGAGGAAGGATTGTTGCTGCTGCTTCTACCCCATGGAACCAAACCAGAATAAATGAGAGGCAGAAAGAGAAACACAGGCGGAGTCAGACAAGAGAGAGAAAGAGAGACCGAGGGCAATATAGAAGGACAGAGAAAGATAGTGAGACATATAGACAGGAGAGACAGAGATAGAAACATAGGCAGACAGATAAATGTAGAGAAAACCAGATAGAGAAACAGATGGGCATAGAAAGAAACAGACTGAAACACAGACAAAGCGAGAGGGAGAAACAGAGACAGAGAGATAGAGAGAGATAAAAACAGAGGCAGAGGTTGAGAGGTAGGTTGAAGATGATCGAGAGTGAAAGAAATAGAGCGACAGACAGAAAGGGTCGAGAGACAGATGGACAGAGAGATTGTTGGAAAGGAACTGAAGAAGGCAGCTGCTCCCCTGATAGTACCAATGGAGGGTCCAATATATTACCAACCTCCTAATGTTTACAATGTGCATGAATTAAGGAGCTGTAAACTTCATAACAAATGAAATGAAATAGTGGAAACTCCAGGGACTAGTGACCAGAATATCACTGAGGTTATCTGCCAATCAGCATCAGCAAGAACCAGGACAAATATATATCTGGTTTTCAAAAGGCAAACTTCAAAGAAACATGAGGCAAAATAAAATAAATTATTATTGCTCAAGAATTCTCAGTTGAGAAGAAGTTGAACACGTAAAACAATAATGCTGAGTTTGCAGAAATAACAACAATGTGATTATGACCAGATAATCTGTTTTTAGTAATGTTAGTTGAGGGATAAATATTGGCCAGGACACCGGGGATAATTCCCCAGCTCTTCCTCGAACTAGTGTCATGGGATCTTTTACGTCCACCTTAGAGAGCAGATCAGGGCCTCGGTTAAACGTCTCATCCAAAAGACGGCACCTCCAACAGTGCAGCACTCCCTCAGTACTGCACTGAAATGTCAGCCTAGATTTTTGTGCTCAAGTCTCTGGAGTGGGAATATGAACCCACAACCTTCTGACTTAGAGACAAGAGTGCTGCCAACTGAGCCACAGCTGACACAAAGGAAGGAAGGAAGGAAATAAAAGGGTCGGAAATAAAAGGGAAAGAAATAAAAGAGAAAGAAAGAAAATAAATTAATTAATAAATAAATAAATGTATGTATGTAGCTCCTTTCACGACCTCAGGCTGTCCCAAAGCGCTTTACAACCAATGAAGCACTTTGAAGTGTAGTCACTGTTGTAGTGTAGGAAACGGGCCAGTCAATGTGTGTACAGCAAGGTCACGGCAATGTGATAATGACCAGATAATCTGTTTTAGTGATGCTGATTGATGGATAAATAAATGAAGTACTTTTGAAGAGTAGTCACTGTTGTTTTATCAGAAGATGGAACTGGATCATAATTTGGTGAAAATATCGGAAATAATAGTAATGATGGGAAGTGTGATGGCCTGCTGGGGGTTGTGTTGATGTGACTCCACAGAAGGGTCAGCGCTTGGGCCCTTATTTTTTCTAATCTACAAATATGACCTTGATACTGGAATCAACTGTATGGTCATCACATTTACTGATGACACAAAAATAAAGAGAGCAGATGAGTCAGACATGCATTAAAGGATTTGCAAAGTGATTTAGGTTCGTGGAGCAAATATACCAAATGAAATTCAACCACTGCAACATATAAAGTACTGCATGTGAACATTCAAAATTGATGGGCAGGAAAAGACCAGCTGGTCCATCAAGCCTGCCCCACACCTCATTATGGCCGGACCATCATGGCTAAACACATCTTCCAAAAAAAAACACATCTTCCCTCCCCTCCCACCAACCCCCCCGCTGCCATGTAATCTCCTGTGAGAGACAACAAAAAGAGAAAAAACACAGTTTTATTCAAAATGTGTGGGACTAATATATACAACGAATGAAATTGAATTGGTACAGGGTGACCCAGAATGAATCCTGGCAGTAACAGGGAACACGACACTTTCAATGTCTAGACAATGTGGTGAAGTATTAAATACTTGGTTACAAACCGAACAGTAGAAGACCGGAGTGCAGCCGCATATTAGGGCTTTACAATGATCAGAGCTCAGAAAGTCTAGGATTGTAAGAGGAAGGGCAGAATAAAGGGGAGGATAAGGACTTCTGTAGATCAGAGGTCATCTCAGTCCTTTGTGGGAATTGCATTTCACTCAATTATCACACAACTCCGCAATGACAGGTGCCCACAGTGAGCTATTAAAGGTAGAGGCTATATCTGAGAAAGTAAACCATTTCTTTGGGAAATTCTGGGTCAATATGAAATTTACTATGTTACAAAATACAAATAAAAACAGGCAGCATTCATTCCCTAGTGACGACCGTTCAGTTTTACAACTTACTCCCTCACACTCAGAAATGATTTTAATCCTTACAAAGGATTGCATCAAAGCACAAGAGGAGGCTTTGGATAATAGAATATTGAGTGGTAATGGTGATACCATTTAATCATCCTGCAGTCATTGATGAAACATTCTTCCATTCTACCCCCTCTTCCAAAATTAAGTGTATAATCAACCATGAGGGTCCCAGTTCACAACATGACCTTCTGCCCTCAATCATATTTCAGTTTGGTTGGACTTGCATTTTGGATTTGAAAGCTACACAAGATACTCCATAGTGAGCTCAACCATGGCCAGAGAGCCACACCAGAACCATCACTTCTCCTGGACTCAGGTGAGAGAGCCACACCAGAACCATCACTTCTCCTGGACTCAGGTGAGAGAGCCACACCAGAACCATCACCTCTCCTGGACTCAGGTGAGAGAGCCACACCAGAACCATCACCTCTCCTGGACTCAGGTGAGAGGGCCACACCAGAACCACCACCTCTCCTGGACTCAGGTGAGAGGGCCACACCAGAACCATCACTTCTCCTGGACTCAGGTGAGAGGGCCACACCAGAACCACCACCTCTCCTGGACTCAGGTGAGAGAGCCGCACCAGAACCACCACCTCTCCTGGACTCAGGTGAGAGGGCCACACCAGAACCACCACCTCTCCTGGACTCAGGTGAGAGAGCCGCACCAGAACCATCACTTCTCCTGGACTCAGGTGAGAGAGCCACACCAGAACCACCACCTCTCCTGGACTCAGGTGAGAGGGCCACACCAGAACCACCACCTCTCCTGGACTCAGGTGAGAGGGCCACACCAGAACCACCACCTCTCCTGGACTCAGGTGAGAGAGCCACACCAGAAACGTCACCTAAAATCATAGACTCATAGAATGGTTACAGCACAGAAGGAGGCCATCCAGCACGTCGAGCCCGTGCTGGCTCTCTGCAAGAGCACTTCAGCTAATCCCACTTCCCCGCCCTTTCCCCGTAGCCCTGCACATTTCTTTCCTTCAGGTACTTATCCAACTCCCTTTTGAAAGCCACAGTTGAGTCTGCCTTTCAGGCAGTGCATTACAGATCCTAGCCACTCACTGCGTAAAAAAGTTTTTCCTCATGTCACCTTTGGTTCTTCTGCCAATCACCTTAAAACTGTTTCCTCTAGTTCTCGAACCTTCCGCCAATGGGAACAGTTTCTATCTACTCTGTCCAGACCCCTCATGATTTTGAACACCTCTATCAAATCTGCTCTCAACCTTCTCTCCTCTAAGGAGAACAACCCCAGCTTCTCTAGTCTATGAAGTCCCTCATCCCTGGAATCATTCTTGTAAATCTTTCTGCACCCTCTCTAAGGCCTTCACACCCTTCCGAAAGTGCGGTGTCCAGAATTGGACACAATACTCCAGTTGAGGCTGAACTAGTGTTTTATAAAGGCTCATCATAACTTTCTTGCTTTTGTACTCCACGCCTCTATTTATGAAGCCCAGGATCCCGTATGCTTTTTTAATCGCTTTCGCAACCTGCCCTGCCACCTTCAATGATTTGTGTACATATACCCCCAGGTCTCTCTGTTCATTCACCCCCTTTAGGATTGTACCCTTTAGTTTTTATTGCCTCTCCTCGTTCTTCCTACCAAAATGTATCACTTCGCACTTTTCTGCGTTAAATTTCATCGGTCACGTGTCCACCCATTCCACCAGCCTGTCTATGTCTTCTTGAAGTCTATCACTATCCTCTTCGCTGTTCACGAAACTTCCAAGTTTGTGTCATCTGCAAATTTTGAAATTGTGCCCTGTACACCCAAGTCCAAGTCAATAATATGTATCAAGAAAAGCAGTGGTCTTAGTACCGGCCCCTGGGGAACACCACTGTATACCTTCCTCCAGTCCAAAAAATAACCATTCACCACTACTCTCTGTTTCCTGTCACTTAGCCAATTTCGTATCCATGCTGCCACTGTCCCTTTTATTCCATGGGCTTCAATTTTGCTGGCAAGCCTATTATGTAGCGCTTTGTCGAACGCCTTTTGGAAATCCATGTACACCACATCAACCGCATTGCCCTCATCAACCCTCTCTGTTACCTCATCAAAAAATTTGTTCAAGTTAGTTAAACACGATTTGCCTTTAACAAATCCGTGCTGGCTTTCCTTTATTAATCCACACTTGTCCAAGGGACTGTTATCTTTGTCCCAGATTATCGTTTCCAAAAGTTTCCCCACTACCGAGGTTAAACTGACTGGCCTGTATTTGCTAGGTTTATCCTTACACCCTTTTTTGAACAAGGGTGTAATATTTGCAATTCTCCAGTCCTCTGGCACCACCCCCGTATCTAAGGAGGATTGGAAGATTATGGCCAGTATCTCCACGATTTCCTCCTTAACTTCCCTCAGCATCCGGGTGACTTATCTACTTTAAGTCAGACAGCCTTTCTAGTACCTCCTCTTTATCAATTTTTATCTCATTCAGTATCTCAACTACCTCCTTTTTCACTATGATTTTGGCAGCATCTTCTTCCTTGGTGAAGACAGATGCAAAGTACTCATTAAGTACCAAAGCCATGCCCTCTGCCTCCATGCGTAGGTCTCCATTTTGGTCCCGAACTAGCCCCACCCCTCCTCTTACTAAACATTTACTATTTATATACCTATAGAAGACTTTTGAATTCCCTTTTATATTAGCTGCCAATCTATTCTCAACACCTGTTCCATCTCTCCCACACACATCTTCCACATCACACACACATGTTCCATCTACCCACACACACATGTTCCATCTCCCCACACACACATGTTCCATCTCCCCACACACACATGTTCCATCTCCCCACACACACATGTTCCATCTCCCCCCACACACCAGTTCCATTTCCCACACACCTGATCCATCCCCCACACACCACGCGTAGGTCTCCATTTTGGTCCCGAACCAGCCCCAACCCTCCTCTTACTAAACATTTACTATTTGTATGCCTATAGAAGACTTTTGAATTCCTTTTTATATTGGCTGTCAATATATTCTCAACACCTGTTCCATCTCTCCCACACACCTGTTCCATCTCCCACACACCTGTTCCATCTCTCCCACACACCAGTTCCATCTCTCGCACACACCTGTTCCATCTCTCCCACACACCTGTTCCATCTCCCACACACCTGTTCCATCTCCCACACACCTGTTCCATCTCTCCCACACACCAGTTCCATCTCTCGCACACACCAGTTCCATCTCTCCCACACACCTGTTCCATCTCCCACACACCTGTTCCATCTCTCCCACACACCTGTTCCATCTCTCACACACACCTGTTCCATCTCCCACACACCTGTTCCATCTCTCGGACACACCAGTTCCATCTCTCCCACACACCTGTTCCATCTCCCACACACCTGTTCCATCTCTCCCACACACCTGTTCCATCTCTCCCACACACCTGTTCCATCTCCCACACACCTGTTCCATCTCCCACACACCTGTTCCATCTCTCCCACACACCTGTTCCATCTCTCCCACACGCCTGTTCCATCTCTCCCACACACCTGTTCCATCTCTCCCACACACCTGTTCCATCTCCCACACACCTGTTCCATCTCTCCCACACACCTGTTCCATCTCCCACACACCTGTTCCATCTCCCACACACCTGTTCCATCTCTCCCACACACCTGTTCCATCTCCCACACACCTGTTCCATCTCTCCCACACACCTGTTCCATCTCCCACACACCTGTTCCATCTCCCACACACCAGTTCCATCTCACCCACACACCTGTTCCATCTCTCCCACACACCTGTTCCATCTCTCCCACACACCTGTTCCATCTCTCCCACACACCTGTTCCATCTCTCCCACACACCTGTTCCATCTCCCACACACCTGTTCCATCTCTCCCACACGCCTGTTCCATCTCTCGCACACGCCTGTTACATCTCTCACACACACCTGTTCCATCTCCCACACACCTGTTCCATCTCCCACACACCTGTTCCATCTCTCCCACACACCTGCTCCATCTCTCCCACACACCTGTTCCATCTCTCCCACACACCTGTTCCATCTCCCACACACCTGTTCCATCTCTCCCACACACCTGTTCCATCTACCACACACCTGTTCCATCTCTCCCACACACCTGTTCCATCTCCCACACACCTGTTCCATCTCTCGCACACACCTGTTCCATCTCTCGCACACACCTGTTCCATTTCCCACACACCTGTTCCATCTCTCGCACACACCTGTTCCATCTCTCCCACACACCAGTTCCATTTCCCACACACCTGTTCCATCTCTCGCACACACCTGTTCCATCTCTCCCACACACCTGTTCCATCTCTCCCACACACCTGTTCCATCTCCCACACACCTGTTACATCTCTCCCACACACCTGTTCCATCTCCCACACACCTGTTCCATCTCTCCCACACACCTGTTCCATCTCCCACACACCTGTTCCATCTCTACCACACACCAGTTCCATTTCCCACACACCTGATCCATCCCCCACACACCACGCGTAGGTCTCCATTTTGGTCCCGAACCAGCCCCAACCCTCCTCTTACTAAACATTTACTATTTGTATGCCTATAGAAGACTTTTGAATTCCTGTTTATATTGGCTGTCAATATATTCTCAACACCTGTTCCATCTCTCCCACACACCTGTTCCATCTCCCACACACCTGTTCCATCTCTCCCACACACCAGTTCCATCTCTCGCACACACCTGTTCCATCTCTCCCACACACCTGTTCCATCTCCCACACACCTGTTCCATCTCTCCCACACACCAGTTCCATCTCTCGCACACACCAGTTCCATCTCTCCCACACACCTGTTCCATCTCCCACACACCTGTTCCATCTCCCACACACCTGTTCCATCTCTCCCACACACCAGTTCCATCTCTCGCACACACCAGTTCCATCTCTCCCACACACCTGTTCCATCTCCCACACACCTGTTCCATCTCTCCCACACACCTGTTCCATCTCTCCCACACACCTGTTCCATCTCCCACACACCTGTTCCATCTCTCGCACACACCTGTTCCATCTCTCCCACACACCTGTTCCATCTCCCACACACCTGTTCCATCTCTCCCACACACCTGTTCCATCTCTCCCACACACCTGTTCCATCTCCCACACACCTGTTCCATCTCCCACACACCTGTTCCATCTCTCCCACACACCTGTTCCATCTCTCCCACACACCTGTTCCATCTCTCCCACACACCTGTTCCATCTCTCCCACACACCTGTTCCATCTCTCCCACACACCTGTTCCATCTCTCCCACACACCTGTTCCATCTCCCACACACCTGTTCCATCTCTCCACACACCTGTTCCATCTCTCCACACACCTGTTCCATCTCTCCACACACCTGTTCCATCTCTCCCACACACCTGTTCCATCTCCCACACACCTGTTCCATCTCCCACACACCTGTTCCATCTCTCCCACACACCTGTTCCATCTCTCCCACACACCTGTTCCATCTCTCCCACACACCTGTTCCATCTCTCCCACACACCTGTTCCATCTCTCCCACACACCTGTTCCATCTCCCACACACCTGTTCCATCTCCCACACACCTGTTCCATCTCTCGCACACACCTGTTCCATCTCTCCCACACACCTGTTCCATCTCCCACACACCTGTTCCATCTCCCACACACCTGTTCCATCTCTCCCACACACCTGTTCCATCTCTCCCACACACCTGTTCCATCTCTCCCACACACCTGTTCCATCTCCCACACACCTGTTCCATCTCTCCCACACACCTGTTCCATCTCCCACACACCTGTTCCATCTCTCCCACACACCTGTTCCATCTCCCACACACCTGTTCCATCTCTCGCACACACCTGTTCCATCTCTCGCACACACCTGTTCCATCTCCCACACACCTGTTCCATCTCTCGCACACACCTGTTCCATCTCCCACACACCTGTTCCATTTCCCACACACCTGTTCCATCTCTCGCACACACCTGTTCCATCTCTCCCACACACCTGTTCCATCTCTCCCACACACCTGTTCCATCTCCCACACACCTGTTCCATCTCTCCCACACACCTGTTCCATCTCCCACACACCTGTTCCATCTCTCCCACACACCTGTTCCATCTCCCACACACCTGTTCCATCTCTCCACACACCTGTTCCATCTCCCACACACCTGTTCCATCTCTCCCACACACCTGTTCCATCTCTCCCACACACCTGTTCCATCTCTCCCACACACCTGTTCCATCTCTCCCACACACCTGTTCCATCTCTCCACACACCTGTTCCATCTCTCCCACACACCTGTTCCATCTCCCACACACCTGTTCCATCTCTCCCACACACCTGTTCCATCTCTCCACACACCTGTTCCATCTCTCCCACACACCTGTTCCATCTCTCCACACACCTGTTCCATCTCTCCACACACCTGTTCCATCTCCCACACACCTGTTCCATCTCTCCCACACACCTGTTCCATCTCTCCCACACACCTGTTCCATCTCTCCCACACACCTGTTCCATCTCTCCACACACCTGTTCCATCTCTCGCACACACCTGTTCCATCTCCCACACACCTGTTCCATTTCCCACACACACCTGTTCCATCTCCCCCACACACCTGTTCCATCTCCCCCACACACCTGTTCCATCTCTCCCACACACCTGTTCCATCTCTCGCACACACCTGTTCCATCTCTCCCACACACCTGTTCCATCTCTCCCACACACCTGTTCCATCTCCCACACACCAGTTCCATGTCTCCCACACGCCTGTTCCATCTCTCCCACACACCTGTTCCATCTCTCGCACACCAGTTCCATCTCCCACACACCTGTTCCATCTCTCCCACACACATGTTCCGTCTCCCACACACGAGTTCCATCTCTCCCACACACATTTTCCGTCTCCCACACACCTGTTCCATCTCCCACACACCAGTTCCATCTCCCACACACCTGTTCCATCTCTCGCACACACCTGTTCCATCTCTCCCACACACCTGTTCCATCTCTCCCACACACCTGTTCCATCTCCCACACACCTGTTCCATTTCCCACACACCTGTTCCATCTCTCGCACACACCTGTTCCATCTCTCCCACACACCTGTTCCATCTCCCCCACACACCTGTTCCATCTCTCGCACACACCTGTTCCATCGCTTGCACACACCTGTTCCATCGCTTGCACGCACCTGTTCCATCTCTCGCACGCACGTGTTCCATCTCTCCCACACACCTGTTCCATCTCTCGCGCACACCTGTTACATCTCTCGCACACACCTGTTCCATCTCTCCCACACACCTGTTCCATCTCTCCCACACACCTGTTCCATCTCTCCCACACACCTGTTCCATCTCTCCCACACACCTGTTCCATCTCTCCCACACACCTGTTCCATCTCTCCCACACACCTGTTCCATCTCTCCCACACACCTGTTCCATCTCTCCCACACACCTGTTCCATCTCTCCCACACACCTGTTCCATCTCTCCCACACACCTGTTCCATTCTCCCACACACCTGTTCCATCTCCCCACACACCTGTTCCATCTCCCACACACCTGTTCCATCTCTCCCACACACCTGTTCCATCTCTCCCACACACCTGTTCCATCTCTCCCACACACCTGTTCCATCTCTCCACACACCTGTTCCATCTCTCCACACACCTGTTCCATCTCTCGCACACACCTGTTCCATCTCTCCCACACACCTGTTCCATCTCTCCACACACCTGTTCCATCTCTCCACACACCTGTTCCATCTCTCGCACACACCTGTTCCATCTCCCACACACCTGTTCCATCTCCCACACACCTGTTCCATCTCTCCCACACACCTGTTCCATCTCCCACACACCTGTTCCATCTCTTGCACACACCTGTTCCATCGCTTGCACACACCTGTTCCATCTCTCCCACACACCTGTTCCATCTCTCGCACACACCTGTTCATCTCTCCCACACACCTGTTCCATCTCTCGCACACACCTGTTCCATCTCCCACACACATGTTCCATTCTCACACACCTGTTCCATCTCTCCACACACCTGTTCCATCTCTCACACACCTGTTCCATCTCTCCCACACACCTGTTCCATCTCCCCACACACCTGTTCCATCTCTCCCACACACCTGTTCCATCTCTCACACAACCTGTTCCATCTCTCCACACACCTGTTCCATCTCTCGCACACACCTGTTCCATCTCCACGCACACACCTGTTCCATCTCTCCCCACACACCTGTTCCATCTCCCCCACCAACACCTGTTCCAACTCTCCCACACACCTGTTCCATCTCTCGCACACACATGTTCCATCTCTCCACACACCTGTTCCATCTCCACACACACCTGTTCCATCTCTCCCACACCCTGTTCCATCTCCCCCACACACCTGTTCCATCTCCCACACACCTGTTCCATTTTTCCCACACACCTGTTCCATCTCTCGCACACACCTGTTCCATCTCTCCCACACACCTGTTCCATCTCTCGCACACACCTGTTCCATCTCTCCCACACACCTGTTCCATCTCCCACACACCTGTTCCATCTCTCGCACACACCTGTTCCATCTCTCCCACACACCTGTTCCATCTCTCCCACACACCTGTTCCATCTCCCACACACCTGTTCCATCTCTCCCACACACCTGTTCCATCTCCCACACACCTGTTCCATCTCCCACACACCTGTTCCATCTCTCCCACACACCTGTTCCATCTCTCACACACCTGTTCCATCTCTCGCACACACCTGTTCCATCTCTCCCACACACCTGTTCCATCTCTCCCACACACCTGTTCCATCTCCCACACACCTGTTCCATCTCTCCCACACACCTGTTCCATCTCTCCCACACACCTGTTCCATCTCTCGCACACACCTGTTCCATTTCCCACACACCTGTTCCATCTCCCACACACCTGTTCCATCTCCCACACACCTGTTCCATCTCTCGCACACACCTGTTCCATCTCTCCCACACACCTGTTCCATCTCTCCACACACCTGTTCCATCTCCCACACACCTGTTCCATCTCTCCCACACACCTGTTCCATCTCCCACACACCTGTTCCATCTCTCGCACACACCTGTTCCATCTCTCCCACACACCTGTTCCATCTCTCCCACACACCTGTTCCATCTCCCACACACCTGTTCCATCTCTCCACACACCTGTTCCATCTCTCCCACACACCTGTTCCATCTCCCACACACCTGTTCCATCTCTCCCACACACCTGTTCCATCTCTCGCACACACCTGTTCCATCTCTCCCACACACCTGTTCCATCTCCCACACACCTGTTCCATTTTCCACACACCTGTTCCATCTCTCGCACACACCTGTTCCATCTCTCCCACACACCTGTTCCATCTCTCCCACACACCTGTTCCATCTCCCACACACCTGTTCCATTTCCCACACACCTGTTCCATCTCTCGCACACACCTGTTCCATCTCCCACACACCTGTTCCATCTCTCCCACACACCTGTTCCATCTCCCACACACCTGTTCCATCTCTCCCACACACATTTTCCGTCTCCCACACACCTGTTCCATCTCCCACACACCAGTTCCATCTCACCCACACACCTGTTACATCTCTCGCACACACCTGTTCCATCTCCCACACACCAGTTCCATCTCCCACACACCTGTTCCATCTCTCGCACACACCTGTTCCATCTCTACCACACACCTGTTCCATCTCCCACACACCTGTTCCATCTCTACCACACACCTGTTCCATCTCCCACAAAACTGTTCCATCTCTCCCACACACCTGTTCCATCTCTCGCACACACCTGTTCCATCTCCCACACAACTGTTCCATCTCTCCCACACACCTGTTCCATCTCCCACACACCTGTTCCATTTCCCACACACCTGTTCCATCTCTCGCACACACCTGTTCCATCTCTCCCACACACCTGTTCCATCTCCCCACACACCTGTTCCATCTCTCGCACACACCTGTTCCATCTCTGCACACACCTGTTCCATCGCTTGCACTCACCTGTTTCCATCTCTCGCACACACCTGTTCCATCTCGCACTCACCTGTTCCATTTCCCACACACCTGTTCCATCTCTCGCACACACCTGTTCCATCTCTCCCACACACCTGTTCCATCTCCCCCACACACCTGTTCCATCTCTCGCACACACCTGTTCCATCGCTTGCACACACCTGTTCCATCGCTTGCACGCACCTGTTCCATCTCTCCCACACACCTGTTCCATCTCCCCCACACACCTGTTCCATCGCTTGCACACACCTGTTCCATCTCTCGCACACACCTGTTCCATCGCTTGCACACACCTGTTCCATCGCTTGCACGCACCTGTTCCATCGCTTGCACGCACCTGTTCCATCTCTCGCACGCACCTGTTCCATCTCCCACACACCAGTTCCATCTCTCACACACACCTGTTCCATCTCTCCCACACACCTGTTCCATCTCTCGCACACACCTGTTCCATCTCTCCCACACACCTGTTCCATCTCCCACACATCTGTTCCATTTCCCACACACCTGTTCCATCTCTCGCACACACCTGTTCCATCTCTCCCACACACCTGTTCCATCTCCCACACACCTGTTCCATCTCTCGCACACACCTGTTCCATCTCTCCCACACACCTGTTCCATCTCTCGCACACACCTGTTCCATCTCCCACACACCTGTTCCATCTCCCCCACATACCTGTTCCATCTCTCGCACACACCTGTTCCATCTCTCCCACACACCTGTTCCATCTCTCCCACACACCTGTTCCATCTCTCGCACACACCTGTTCCATCTCTCACACACACCTGTTCCATCTCCCCCACACACCTGTTCCATCACCCCACACACCTGTTCCATCTCTCCCACACACCTGTTCCATCTCCCCACACACCTGTTCCATCTCTCCCACACACCTGTTCCATCTCTCCCACACACCTGTTCCATCTCTCCCACACACCTGTTCCATCTCTCCCACACACCTGTTCCATCTTCCACACAACTGTTCCATCTCTCCCACACACCTGTTCCATCTCTCCAACACACCTGTTCCATCTCCCACACACCTGTTCCATTTCCCACACACCTGTTCCATCTCTCACACACCTGTTCCATCTCGCACTCACCTGTTCCATCTCTCCCACACACCTGTTCCATCTCCCACACACCTGTTCCATCTCTCCCACTCACCTGTTCCATCTCTTGCACACACCTGTTCCATCTCTCGCACACACCTGTTCCATGTCCCACACACCTGTTCCATCGCTTGCACACACCTGTTCCATCTCTCCCACACACCTGTTCCATCTCCCACACAACTTTTCCATCTCTCCCACACACCTGTTCCATCGCTTGCACACACCTGTTCCATCTCTCGCACGCACCTGTTCCATCTCCTACGCACACCTGTTCCATCTCCCCCACACACCTGTTCCATCTCTCCCACACACCTGTTCCATCTCTCGCACACACCTGTCACATCTCTCGCACACACCTGTTCCATCTCTCCCACACACCTGTTCCATCTCCCACACACCTGTTCCATTTCCCACACACCTGTTCCATCTCTCGCACACACCTGTTCCATCTCTCCCACACACCTGTTCCATCTCCCCCACACACCTGTTCCATCTCTCGCACACACCTGTTCCATCGCTTGCACACACCTGTTCCATCGCTTGCACGCACCTGTTCCATCTCTCGCACACACCTGTTCCATCTCGCACTCACCTGTTCCATCTCTCCCACACACCTGTTCCATCTCCCACACACCTGTTCCATCTCTCCCACTTACCTGTTCCATCGCTTGCACACACCTGTTCCATCTCTCGCACACACCTGTTCCATGTCCCACACACCTGTTCCATCTCTTGCACACACCTGTTCCATCTCTCCCACACACCTGTTCCATCTCCCCCACACACCTGTTCCATCGCTTGCACACACCTGTTCCATCTCTCGCACACACCTGTTCCATCGCTTGCACACACCTGTTCCATCGCTTGCACGCACCTGTTCCATCGCTTGCACGCACCTGTTCCATCTCTCGCACGCACCTGTTCCATCTCCCACACACCAGTTCCATCTCTCGCACACACCTGTTCCATCTCTCCCACACACCTGTTCCATCTCTCGCACACACCTGTTCCATCTCTCCCACACACCTGTTCCATCTCCCACACATCTGTTCCATTTCCCACACACCTGTTCCATCTCTCGCACACACCTGTTCCATCTCTCCCACACACCTGTTCCATCTCCCACACACCTGTTCCATCTCTCCCACACACCTGTTCCATCTCTCCCACACACCTGTTCCATCTCCCACACACCAGTTCCATCTCCCACACACCAGTTCCATCTCTCCCACACACCTGTTCCATCTCACCCACACACCTGTTCCATCTCTCGCACACACCTGTTCCATCTCTCCCACACACCTGTTCCATCTCTCGCACACACCAGTTCCATCTCTCCCACACGCCTGTTCCATCTCTCCCACACACATGTTCCGTCTCCCACACACGAGTTCCATCTCTCCCACACACATGTTCCGTCTCCCACACACCTGTTCCATCTCCCACACACCAGTTCCATCTCACCCACACACCAGTTCCATCTCTCCCACACACCTGTTCCATCTCTCCCACACACCTGTTCCATCTCCCACACACCTGTTCCATCTCTCCCACACACCAGTTCCATCTCCCACACACCAGTTCCATCTCACCCACACACCTGTTCCATTTTCCACACAACTGTTCCATCTCTCCCACACACCTGTTCCATCTCTCCCACACACCTGTTCCATCTCCCACACACCTGTTCCATTTCCCACACACCTGTTCCATCTCTCACACACCTGTTCCATCTCGCACTCACCTGTTCCATCTCTCCCACACACCTGTTCCATCTCCCACACACCTGTTCCATCTCTCCCACTCACCTGTTCCATCTCTTGCACACACCTGTTCCATCTCTCGCACACACCTGTTCCATGTCCCACACACCTGTTCCATCGCTTGCACACACCTGTTCCATCTCTCCCACACACCTGTTCCATCTCCCACACAACTTTTCCATCTCTCCCACACACCTGTTCCATCGCTTGCACACACCTGTTCCATCTCTCGCACGCACCTGTTCCATCTCCCCGCACACCTGTTCCATCTCCCCCAAACACCTGTTCCATCTCTCCCACACACCTGTTCCATCTCTCGCACACACCTGTCACATCTCTCGCACACACCTGTTCCATCTCTCCCACACACCTGTTCCATCTCCCACACACCTGTTCCATTTCCCACACACCTGTTCCATCTCTCGCACACACCTGTTCCATCTCTCCCACACGCCTGTTCCATCTCCCACACACCTGTTCCATTTCCCACACACCTGTTCCATCTCTCCCACACGCCTGTTCCATCTCCCACACACCTGTTCCATTTCCCACACACCTGTTCCATCTCCCCCACACACCTGTTCCATCTCTCCCACACACCTGTTCCATCTCTCGCACACACCTGTTACATCTCTCGCACACACCTGTTCCATCGCTTGCGCACACCTGTTCCATCTCTCGCACACACCTGTTCCATCTCCCACACACCTGTTCCATCGCTTGCACACACCTGTTCAATCTCTCCCACACACCTGTTCCATCTACTACACACCTGTTCCATCGCTTGCACACACCTGTTCCATCGCTTGCACACACCTGTTCCATCTCCCCCACACACCTGTTCCATCACCCCCACACACCTGTTCCATCTCTCCCACACACCTGTTCCATCTCCCCCACACACCTGTTCCATCTCTCCCACACACCTGTTCCATCTCTCGCACACACCTGTTACATCTCTCGCACACACCTGTTCCATCTCTCCCACACACCTGTTCCATCTCTTGCACACACCAGTTTCATCTTCCACACACCTGTTCCATCTCTCCCACACACCTGTTCCATCTCCCACACACCTGTTCCATCTCCCCCACACACCTGTTCCATCTCTCCCACACACCTGTTCCATCTCTCCCACACACCTGTTCCATCTCTCCCACACACCTGTTCCATCTCCCCCACACACCTGTTCCATCTCTCCCACACACCTGTTCCATCTCTCCCACACACCTGTTCCATCTCTCGCACACACCTGTTCCATCTCTCGCACACACCTGTTCCATCTCTCGCACACACCTGTTCCATCTCTTGCACACACCTGTTCCATCTCTCCCACACACCTGTTCCATCTCTCGCACACACCTGTTCCATCTCTCCCAAACACCTGTTCCATCTCCCCCACACACCTGTTCCATCACCCCCACACACCTGTTCCATCTCTCCCACACACCTGTTCCATCTCCCCCACACACCTGTTCCATCTCTCCCACACACCTGTTCCATCTCTTGCACACACCAGTTTCATCTTCCACACAGCAGTTCCATCTCCCCCACACACCTGTTCCATCTCTCCCACACACCTGTTCCATCTCTCGCACACACCTGTTCCATCTCTCCGAAACACCTGTTCCATCTCCCCCACACACCTGTTCCATCACCCCACACACCTGTTCCATCTCTCCCACACACCTGTTCCATCTCCCCCACACACCTGTTCCATCTCTCCCACACACCTGTTCCATCTCTTGCACACACCAGTTTCATCTTCCACACAGCAGTTCCATCTCCCCCACACACCTGTTCCATCTCTCCCACACACCTGTTCCATCTCTCGCACACACCTGTTCCATCTCTCGCACACACCTGTTCCATCTCTCGCACTCACCTGTTCCATCTCTTGCACACACATGTTCCATCTCTCCCACACACCTGTTCCATCTCTCGCACACACCTGTTCCATCTCTCCCACACACCTGTTCCATCTCTCGCACACACCTGTTCCATCTCTCCCACACACCTGTTCCATCTCTCCCACACACCTGTTCCATCTCCCACACACCTGTTCCAGCTCCCACACACCTGTTCCATCTCTCGCACACACCTGTTCCATCTCTCGCACACACCTGTTCCATCTCCCACACACCTGTTCCATCTCTCGCACACACCTGCTCCATCTCTCGCACGCACCTGTTCCATCTCTCGCACACACCTGTTCCATCTCCCACACTCCTGTTACATCGCTTGCACAGACCTGTTCCATCTCTCGCACACACCTGCTCCATCTCTCGCACGCACCTGTTCCATCTCCCACACACCTGCTCCATCTCTCCCACACACCTGCTCCATCTCCCCCACACACCTGTTCCATCTCCCACACACCAGTTCCATCTCTTGATGGTACAAGGACTAGGGGACACAGATCTAAGGTTTTGGGCAAGAGATACAGAGTGGATGTGAGGGGAAACTTTTTTACGCAGCAAGTGGTGATGACCTGGAATTCGCTGCCGATGGAAGTGGTGGAAGCGGAGATACTCAATGTTTTCAAGGGGAGACTGGATAGGCACTTGAGGGAAATAAACTTGCAGGGCTACGGGGATGGGACTGACTCGATTGCTCACAGAGAGCCGGCACGGACTCGATGGGCCAAATGGCCTCCTTCTGTGCCGTTATGACTCTATGGGGTAGAAATTAGGTCGCGCCCCATTTGGGGCGCAAATATCGTCCGCGCGCAAATATTAGCGCCTGGCGCTAATTATCGGCACTGACAGGAAACTTCACTTTTACCGCCCCGGGAGGTGAGTGGAGCGCTAAATTAGGCGCTGCACACCTCTCTTAAGGCGCAAAGGCCTAGGAGTGAGGCGCTAACTCAGCGCACGAGCGCAGCGCAGCTGCTGCCAGTTAGCGAGGGAACACAGACACACTGGCGCCGGACACTTCTTAAAGCGGGGGGGGCCACTTGCTCCCCAGCCACACCCTGCTCATTGCAGCCTTGAATCTCAGCCTGGAGAGACCTGTAATCCATTTTGCTGCCAAGCATGGAGAGGGTGAGAGAACGCGCTCATCGCTTCACCGAGCGGGCCTTGGATGCTCTGGTTGACGCAGTGGAGCGCAGACGATGCATGCTGTTCCCAGAGAGTGGCAGGAGGCCTTTGCCACGCGAGTTCAGAAGAGTGTGGAGGGAGGTGGCTCAGAGCGTCTCCTCCAGGAGCATGGTGCCCAGGACCCATGTCCAGTGCCGCAAAAAGTTCAACGACCTCACTCGGGTCGTCAGGGTGAGTGGCTTTTTCTCAATACCTCTCCATCCCTCCATCTCAACCTCACTCTATGGCCAGAGGGTCTTAAAACCCCAATGCACAACACTCATCCAACACCTATGGCCCTTTCATCAAACACACACACACATTCCACACTTTGCATACAGTAAGGGCTATTCACCTATGGGAGGCACATCAGGCAAGACCATGGCTGCATACAGTAAGGGCTATTCACCTATGGGAGGCACATCAGGCAAGACCATGGCTGCATATTGTAAGGGCTATTCACCTATGGGAGGCACATCAGGCAAGACCATGGCTGCATATTGTAAGGGCTATTCACCTATGGGAGGCACATCAGGCAAGACCATGGCTGTATATTGACTCAGATGCTGTCCTTTTTCTTGCAGGCTAAGCTGGCTCATAATCGGAGACAGCAGCAACGGACGGGTGGAGGGCGGCTTCAGCTGCAACCCCTCAGCGATCTGGAGGAGCGCGTCCACAGGATTGTGGCAAGCCGGGTGATCGGTCCCGTCGCCACTGGAGACGCCGACCCCGTTGTGGACAGCAATGGTAAGGTCATCACCTTTTTGTCCTCTGTCCTTCCACTTGTCCCTCACAATACCAGCCTTTGACACTTTCAATCCAACTTGCTAACTCGCTGCACTTATTCCTCCCTTACTGCCACCCTGTCCTCACGCTAAAGCCACTCTTGTACCTCCCTGCTTTCAGATGGTGATTCACCAGCTGAGGAGATGGTCCCTGAAGCTGCCACTGGGAGTGATGCTGCAGCTGAGGAGGAAGAGGAAGCCGGAGCATCAGTGCCACCCTCTCCCGAGGAAGCCCATGGCCACACTGGGAACACGCCTTCCCCGGAGGGGAGCAGGGGGGAAGGGGCTGATGATGGTGAAGTTCCAGGACCCAGCGGGCTGCAGCAACGCCATGGGGGGGGGAGGGAAGAACGGGAGCCTTCTCCCCAGAGGGAGAGTATGCCAGACACTCCTAATGCAATGGACGCAGAGGAGGAGCGGCTGATTGCAGAAATGAACAGCCAGGCGGTGGTCATGCACACTGAGCTCATGAGTGCAGTGGGAAGGGTGCCCGAATGCATTGAGGCACTGGCAAGGAGTGTGGAGCACTTCGCTGTAGCACAGGCGGATGCCACACTAAAGCTTACTGCTGCAATTCAGTCACTGGCTGCCAGGAACCCATCTGAGCCTGCTCTCATGCAGACTCAGATTGAGGCCACGCGAGCACTGACTGCTGCCATCCTCGATGGTTCGTGCACATGTCCCTGGGGCTGTCACCGCGCCGCAGCAGGCCAGCAATCTGTTCTCAGGCAAATTGCTCCGGATGCTGAAGTGCTGCCCCGTGGGAGTGCCAGTGTGTCGGGCGAGCAGGGAGTTGCTGTCCTCTCTCACGATGACAGCATTCCTGCTGCCAACACTGTCACTTCTCCACTGCACTTGCCACCGCCTGTAGGACAGACTGCTGCCGCCCATGCAGAGTTGGTGCAGTCTGCAGCCGGGCCCTCCAGGCCCAGAAGTGGTCGAGGCCGTCCTTCAGGGGCATCTGCAGTGTCAGGGTCTGACAAGCAGCAGCCTTCCACCAGCCTTGCTGCAGCCACTGAGGTCCCATTACGGAGGAGCAGTAGGGTTAGAAGGGGGGAAGTGCGCAAGGGAAGGAGATCACCCTCGAAGGGCAAAAAGTAGGAGGTGTGCCAAAATGCTGGTCATTTTTTTATTAAAGGCCGAGGTTCATGGCCCAACTTTTGTTTAGTGTTTTGGACATTATCTCCAGGTTGTGAGAACCAGTTATGTTATTGACTGTTTTTTTGTGTTTATTTCTATGAGTTTGTCATGAGGAATTGACACACACAGAGTTTGTACAATAAATAAGTTTCTGTATTCAAAATATACATGGCTGGTGGTTGGAATTATTGGTGCCTTGGCCGGCTTAGGGGTTGCGTGCTGGGTTGATTCGTGTTTGTAGCACTGGCAGGGGCCCTAGAAGCGGCTTGCTATTAGTCGTTGACGGACGGCCCTTGCAGTTTGACCATTGTGGGCCGCCCTCCTGCCTTGGTGCTGCTGCTGATCATCGTCCTCGGCCTGTTCCTCCTCTTCCTCCTCCTCCTCTTGTGGTGCTGCAAGGCCTGGTGGCATTGGCTGCGTCCTGAGGATTGCCATGTTGTGCAACATGCAGCACACCACTACGAATTTGGAAACTTGCTCAGGCGAGTACTGCAGGGCTCCTCCGGAATGGTCCAGACAGCGGAATCGTTGTTTGAGCACGCCGATTGTGCGCTCAATAATGTTCCTCGTTGCTTGTTGGCTTTCCTGGTACCGCAGCTCAGCAGGGGTGTTTGGCGCACGGAGCGGTGTCATCAGCCAGGTGCTCAATGCGTACCCCTTGTCCCCCAGAAGCCAACCAACTGGCTGATGCGGTGCCTCGAAAATTTCTGCCACAGTACTCTGGCGCAGGATGAAAGCATCGTGGCAGCTGCCCGGATAGTGGGCATTGACAGCGAGAATCACCTGTCTGTGGTCACAGACCAACTGCACATTCAAGGAATGGAACCCCTTTCTGTTCCGGAACTCCTCTGCATTCTCTCGCGGAGCACGCAAAGCCACATGCGTGCAGTCAATGGCGCCCTGCACCATGGGGAAGCCCGCTACCCTCGCAAAGCCCATAGCACGGTCATGCTGCTTGTCTGGGGTCATAGGGAAGGAGATGAAGTCTCGTCTCCTTGTGAAGAGGGCATTGGTGACCTGCCGGATGCAGCGATGCACCGCAAACTGGGAGATATTGGCGAGGTCCCCAACAGCAGCTTGGAATGAGCCAGTGGCGTAGAAGTTCAAGGCCACTGTGACCTTCACTGCCACCGACAGAGACGTCCTGGACCTCAGCTGAGGCTGCAGATCTGGCTGCAGCAGGTGGCAGAGCTCAGTGACCACCTCCTTGCTGAATCGCAGCCTTCGCAAACACAGCTCCTCGGACATGTGGATGTAGGAGAGCTGTTCACGATATACCCTGGGAGGGTAAGCTCTCCTGTACATGCGCCTGATGGGCCTCCTCCGTCTGGCCATCATTGCCACTCTCTGTCTGCGTCTCACTCTGCTCCGATTGAGCTGGAGCAGGACGACGCCCCCAATCATTGCAGCCCCCATCTTCTCTTTGCCAGAAAAGTAATGAGGTACAGCAACGAAAGTAGCAGCAAAGTTAGGATGAACTAGGCAAAACTACCTCACAAAGCGTTGAGTCAATGTAGAAGTCTCTCTCTCTCTCTCTCCGAATCTCTCTCTCTCTCAGAACGAGTGGTGCATAAATGTCGACCACAGAAAAAGACAGGAAGAGGCCCCCTTTAAATAGCGCCCCCCCCAGCCCCAGACCGATTGATAACGTTCCAGTCTTCCGGTCGTTGGAAGCGCCAGGCGGTAAGGCAGGGGGCGCCACTCAATTTCCGCTCCGGGGCGCCCCAAGGGCGTTGCACCACGGACTGACGTCACAATCTGCGCGCGCAGGTGGTCGCAGCGGTAAGTTTTAGCGCCGCCGCACAATCTCAAGTTAAGTTCTCGAGCGGCGCAAACAGCGCTGCGCCCGGGCGTTAGCGCCTTAACGCCCCATTAGCGCCCATTTAAGGCGCTAACGGGAGGCGCAACCAACTGAATTTTTACCCCTATGACTCTATGATACCTGTTCCATCTACCCCACACACTTTTCCATCTCTCCCACACACCTGTTCCATCTCCCACACACCTGTTCCATCTCTCCCACACACCTGTTCCATCTCTCCCACACACCTGTTCCATCACACCCACACACCTGTTCCATCTCTCACACACCTGTTCCATCTCTCACACACCTGTTCCATCTCTCACACACCTGTTCCATCTCCCACACATCTGTTCCATCTCTCCCACACACCTGTTCCATCTCTCCCACACACCTGTTCCATCTCCCACACACCTGTTCCATCTCCCACACACCTGTTCCATCTCTCGCACACACCTGTTCCATCTCTCGCACACACCAGTTCGATCTCTCCCACACACCTGTTCCATCTCCCACACACCAGTTCTATCTCCCCCACACACCTGTTCCATCTCTCCCACACACCTGTTCCTTCTCTCCCACACACCTGTTCCATCTCTCCCACACACCTGTTCCATCTCTCCCACACACCTGTTCCTTCTCTCCTACACACCTGTTCCTTCTCTCCCACACACCTGTTCCTTCGCTCCCACACACCTGTTCCATCTCCCACACACCTGTTCCATCTCCCCCACACACCTGTTCCATCTCTCCCACACACCTGTTCCATCTCTCCCACACACCTGTTCCTTCTCTCCCACACACCTGTTCCATCTCTCCCACACACCTGTTCCATCTCTCCCACACACCTGTTCCTTCTCTCCTACACACCTGTTCCTTCTCTCCCACACACCTGTTCCTTCGCTCCCACACACCTGTTCCATCTCTCCCACACACCTGTTCCTTCTCTCCTACACACCTGTTCCATCTCCCACACACCTGTTCCATCTCTCCCACACCGGAAGGAGCGGAGCTGGTGGGAGCACAGTGAGAGCGGAGCAGATAAAAGGAGCAGTCCCGAGCGGCAGCAACTCAACAGAGGCAGTTTTTGAAAAAGTGACGTCAGAGTTTTAAAAAGTGATGTCGGCACAAGGGAAGGAGCTGATTGGTGAGTAGCTGGTGAGTGTATATTTTTTAAGTATCTAAGTTTATATCTGCTAAGTTACTTAATAGCCTATTAAATAGAGGGAAAGAGCTGATTGGTGAGTAGCTGGGGAGTGTTTTTTGTTAAGTTTTTAAGTTTATTTCTGCTGGGTTAGTTCTTAGTCTATTAACTAGAGGTATGGCAGGGCATCTCAGTCCCGTGGAGTGCACATCCTGTGCCATGTGGGGAGTCCTGGACACTTCGCGTAGTCTGGACGACCACATGTGCGGGAAGTGTCGCCAGCTACAGCAACTCGAGCTCCGGGTTTCGGAGCTTGAGCGGCGGCTGGAGTCACTGCGGTGCATCTGCGAGGCTGAGAGTTCCGTGGATAGCACGTTTCTAGAGGCGGTCACCCCGCAGCTTAAGAGGATGCAGGCTCACAGGGAATGGGCCAGACAGAAGAGGAGGACCAGGCGGGTAGTGCTGGAGTCCCCAGAGTGCATCGCACTCTCTAACCAGTATTCTATTCTGAGTACTGGCGAGGGCGATGGTTCCTCTGGTGAGAGCAGCCAGAGTCAAGTCCACGGCACCATGAGTGACTCAGCTGCACGGGGTGGGGGGGGAGCGGGGGGAAACGAGTGGAAGAGCAATAGTGGTAGGGGATTCGATAGTTAGGGGAGCAGACAGGTGTTTCTGCGGCTGTAGACGTGACACCAGGATGGTATGTTGCCTCCCTGGTGCCAGGGTCAAGGATGTCACTGAGCGGCTGCAGGACACTCTGAGGGGGGAGGGTGAACAGCCAGAGGTCGTTGTTCATATCGGTACCAACGACATAGGCAGAAAGAGGGATGAGGTCCTGCAGGCAGAGTTTAGGGAGCTAGGAGAGAGATTAAAAAGCATGACCTCAAAGGTAGTAATCTCCGGATTACTCCAGGTGCCACGTGCTAGTGAGTACAGGAATAGGCGGATGGAACAGATGAATGTGTGGCTGGAGAGATGGTGCAGGAAGGAGGGCTTTAGATTCCTGAGGCATTGGGACCATTTCTGGGAAGGTGGGGCCTGTACAAGCCGGATGGGTTATACCTCAACAGAGCCGGGACCAGTATTCTCGCGGGGAGGTTTGTTAGTGCTGTTGAGGAGGGTGGGCATCAACATATAGGAGTAGAAAAGAGGAATAAGGTGCATAAAAGAGTGAGTGTGTTGGATAGTACTAGAGAAGATAGTAGTAGAGGCGGTAGTAGTACCATATTAGATAGGAGCAGACTAAGAAAGGCTACGAAAAATTCAAAAATGGGTTTAGAATGCATGTACGTAAACGCACAAAGTGTAGTGAATAAGGTTGGTGAGCTATAAGCACAATTAGCTGTGTGGCAATATGATGTTGTGGCAATAATGGAAACGTGGCTTAATAACGGTGAGGACTGGGCACTTAATATTCAAGGGTACAAGGTGTTCAGAAAAGATAAGGAAGGAATAAAGGGAGGTGGGGTGGCAGTGCTAACTTACCTGACGAAGGAGCGAATTGCTTCGAAAGCTTGTAAAATTAAATAAATCTGTTGGACTATAACCTGGTGTTGTGCGACTTCTCATTTTTGTCCACCCCAGTCCAACTCCGGCATCTCCACATCATGACCTGATTAAGGAAGACATTGTAGTGTTGGAAAGGGAGGATGTTCTTGAGGGGACAAGGACAGAATCCATTTGGTTAGAGTTGAGGAGCAAAAAGGGTATGATCAAGCTATTGGGGGTACTCTATAGGCCTCCAAATAGTGAGAAGGAGGTAGAGGAGCAAATCTGCAGGGAAATCGCAGAGATATGCAAGAGCTATAGGGGTAAAAATTCAGTTGGTTGCGCCTCCCGTTAGCGCCTTAAGAGGGCGCTAATGGGGCGCAAAGCCGCTAACGCCCGGGCGCAGAAATGTTTGCGCCGCTCGGGAACTTAACTTGACATTGTGCGGCGGCGCTAAAACTTACCGTTGCGACCACCTGCGCGCGCAGATTGTGACGTCATTCCATGGTGCAACGCCCTTGTGGCGCCCCGGAGCGGAAATTGAGTGGCGCCCCCTGCCTTACCGCCTGGCGCATCCAACGACCAGAAGACTGGAACGCTATCAATCGTTGTGGGGCTGGGGGGGGCGCTATTTAAAGGGGGCCTCTTCCTGTCTTTTATTGTTGGTGCCATTTTTGAACTACGCATTCTGAGAGAGAGAGGGAGAGACTTCTGGAGAGATTCAACGTTGTGTGAAGGAGTTTTGGGTACTGAGCAGCACTTTGCAGGTTCATTTTGATTTGCCATTCCTTGTATCGATTTAGCAGAGACTGTGGGAGCTGCACTCTGAGCTCTTTGCCTGGTACTCTCCATTGTTCTTTCCAGCACATTTGATGTGCAAGTCTCTCCAGGCCGAGATTCAAGGCTGCAATGAACAGGATGTGGATGGAAAGCAAGATTAACCATCCCCTTTAAGAACTGGCCCGTGCCATTGTGTGTGTGTTCCATTGCTGACTGACATTACATGAGCTTCGCCAGCGCTCTGAGTTAGCGCCTCACTCCTTGGCCTTTGCGCCTTAAGACAGGTGTGCAGCGCCTGATTTAGCGCTCCACTCACCTCCCGGGGCGGTAAAAGTGAAGTTTCCAGTCAGTGCCGATAATTAGCGCCAGGCGCTAATATTTGCGTCCAGACGATATTTGCGCCCCAAATGGGGCGCGACCTAATTTCTACCCCATAGAGTGGTGATTTTGGGGGACTTTAATTACCCAAATATCGATTGGGATAATGCTAAGGTAAAGGGAAAGGAGGGGGAGGAATTTCTGAAATGTGTTCAGGGGAATTTCCTTGACCAATATGTTCTTGGCCTAACTAGGAAGGAGGCATTGCTGGATCTGGTGCTGGGGAATGAGGTGAGCCAGGTTGACCAAGTATCTGTGGGAGAACACTTGGGTACAAGTGATCATCGTATCATAAGATTTAGATTAGCAATGGAGAGGAGCAAGGAACAATCTAGAGTGGAACTTCTAAACTGCAATAGGGCTAACTTCAATGGGATGCGAAAGGATCTAGCCAGGATAAAATGGAACCAAAGATTGACAGGAAAAACTGTAACGGAACAATGGGTGATCTTTAAGGAGTAGATGTTCCAAGTACAGGCTAGGTACATTCCAACAAGAGGGAAGGGTAAGGGAACCAAAGTAAGGGCTCCTTGGATGATGAGGGAGATAGAGAAGATGATGAAACAAAAAAAGAGGGTTTATGATGATGTCAGGTGAATTCTTCAAGGGAGAACCAGACCAAATACAATAAGTTGAGCGGGGATGTGAAGATGAAAATAAGATTGGCAAAGAGAGAATATGAGAGTAGAATGGCGTTAACATAAAAGGGAACCCAAAAATCTTCTACCAGCATGTAAACAGTAAGTGGGTAGTAAGAGGCGGGATGGGGCCTATTAGAGACAAAGAAGGTGATATATGCTTAGAGGCGCAGGGCAAAGCTAGAATGCTCAATGAGTACTTTGTATCGGTGTTTACTAAGGAGGTGGATGCTGACAAAATATCGGTAGAAGTGGAAAAGGTAGAAGCAATGGAAGGGGTGAAAATTGATAGACAGGATGTACTAGAAAGGCTGGGTATGGTAAGAGTGGACAAGTCGCCTGGTCCAGATGGCTTGCATCCCAGGTTGCTAAGGGAATTGGGGGAGAAGATAGCGGAAGGGCTTGCCGTAATTTTCCAATCTTCCCTAGATGCGAGGGAGGTGCCTGAGGATTGGAAAGTAGCAAATGTGACACCATTGTTCAAGAAAGGGTGTAAGGACAATCCCAGTAACTACAGCCCGGTCAGTTTAACATCAGTGGTGGGTAAAGTTTTAGAAACAATAATCAAGGAAAAAATTAACGGGCACTTGGAGAGGTTTAAGCTAATTAAGGAGAGCCAACACGGATTTGTAAAAGGCAGATCGTGTTTGAGTAATCTAATTGAATCTTTTGATGAAGTAACAGAGAGGATTGATGAAGGGAATGCAATGGATGTTGTCTACATGGATTTTCGGAAGGCATTTGGCAAAGTACCACATAGAAGGCTGGTTAACAAAATTGAGGCTCATGGAATCAGTGGGTCAGTGGCAGCTTGGATAAGGAATTTCCTTAAGGACAGAAAACAGCGAGTTGTGGTAAGTGGCTGTTTTTCAGACTGGAGGATGGTAGACAGTGGTGTTCCCTAAGGGTCAGTGCTGGGGCCACTGCTTTTTTTGATATATATAAATGACCTGGATATTGGAATACAGAGTAGAATTTCTAAATATGCCGATGACACCAAACCTGGGGGTGTGGCAAACAGTGAGGATGATACCAATTGACTGCAACAGGACATAGAAAGGCTAGCAGAATGGGCAGACAAGTGGCAGATGGAATTTAATACAGAGAAGTGTGAGGTGATGCATTTTGGCAGAAGGAACAGGGAGAGGTAATATACACTTAATGGCACAGTTTTAAAGAGTGTGCAGGGACAGAGGGACCTGGGAGTTAATGTGCATAGGTCCCAGAAGGTGGCAGGACATATTGAGAGAGTGGTTAGCAAAGCATATGGGATCTTGGGCTTCATAAATAGAGGTATTGAGTACAAGAGTAGAAAAGTTATGCTGAACCTTTATAAAGCGCTGGTTAGGCCACAACTGGAGTATTGCGTCCAGTTCTGGTCACCACACTTTAGGAAGGATGTGAAGGCCCTTGAGAGGGTGCAGAGGAAATTTACCAGAATGGTTCTGGGGATGGGGGATCTTAGCTACAAGGACAGGTTGGAGAAGCTGGATTTGTTTTCATTAGAGCAAAGGAGGTTGAGGGGTGATTTGATAGAGGTGTACAAGATTATGACAGGTTTGGATAGGTTAGACGGGGAAAGGCTGTTCCCACTAGTTGATGGTACAAGGACTAGGGGACACAGATTTAAGGTTTTGGGCAAGAGATACAGGGGGGATGTGAGGAAAACCTTTTTTACGCAGCGAGTGGTGATGACCTGGAATTCGCTGCCGACGGAAGTGGTGGAAGCGGAGACACTCAGGGGGAAAAATTCAGTTGGTTGCGCCTCCCGTTAGCGCCTTAAGAGGGCGCTAATGGGGCGCAAAGCATCTAGCGCCCAGGCGCGGCGAAGTTTGCGTCGCTCGCGAAATTAACTAGACATTTTGCGGCGGCGCTAAACACTACCGCCACGATCTCCTGCGCCGGCAGATCATGACGTCACTTGAGTGCGCAACGCCCCGGTATCGCCCCGGAACGGATATTGAGTGGCGCCTCCTGCCTTACCGCCTGACGCTAGCAACGACAGGTTGAGGGGAGCGTTCTGCAGTCATGAAGGGAAAGGGGGAGCGCTATTTAAAGGTGACCGCTTCCTGCCTTTTATTGTTGGTGCCATTTTTGAACTACGCATTCTGAGAGAGAGAGGGAGAGACTTCTGGAGAGATTCAACGCTGTGTGAAGGAGTTTTGGGTACTGAGCAGCACTTTGCAGGTTCATTTTGATTTGCCATTCCTTGTATCGATTTAGCAGAGACTGTGGGGGCTGCACTCTGAGCTCTTTGCCTGGTACTCTCCATTGTTCTTTCCAGCAGATTTGATGTGCAAGTCTCTCCAGGCCGAGATTCAAGGCTGCAATGAGCAGGATGTGGATGGAAAGCAAGATTAACCATCCCCTTTAAGAACTGGCCCGTGCCATTGTGTGTGTGTTCCATTGCTGACTGACATTACATGAGCTTCGCCAGCGCTCTGAGGTAGCGCCTCGCTCCTCGGCCTTTGCGCCTTAAGACAGGTGTGAAGTGCCTGATATAGCGCTGCGATCACCTCCAGGGGCGATAAAAGTCAAGTTTGCAGTCGGTGCCGATAATTGCGCCCCAAATGGGGCGATACTGAATTTCTCCCCCTCAATGTTTTCAAGGGGAGACTGGATAGGCACTTGAGGGAAATAAACTTGCAGGGCTACGGGGATAAAGCGGGGGAATGGGACTGACTGGATTGCTCTACAGAGAGCCGGCACAGACTCGATGGGCCAAATGGCCTCCTTCTGTGCCGTTATGACTCTATGGGGGAGAAATTCAGTATCGCCCCATCTGGGGCGCAATTATCGGCCGGGCACAAAGATTAGCGCCCGGCACTAATTATCGCCACCGACTGCAAACTTGACTTTTATCGCCCCTGGAGGTGATTGGAGTGCTAAATCAGGCGCGTCACACCTGTCTTAAGGCGCAAAGGCCGAGGAGCGAGGCGCTACCTCAGAGCGCTGGCGAAGCTCATGTGATGTCAGTCCGCAATGGAACACAGACACAATGGCCCGGGCCAGTTCTTAAAGGGGATGGTTAATCTTGCTTTCCATCCACATCCTGCTCATTGCAGCCTTGAATCTCGGCCTGGAGAGACCTGCACATCAAATCTGCTGGAAAGAACAATGGAGAGTACCAGGCAAAGAGCTCAGAGTGCAGCCCCCACAGACTCTTCTAAATCGATACAAGGAATGGCAGATCAAAATGAACCTGCAAAGTGCTGCTCAGTACCCAAAACTCCTTCACACAACGTTGAATCTCTCCAGAAATCTCCCTCTCTCTCTCTCAGAATGCATAGTTCAAAAATGGCACCAACAATAAAAGGCAGGAAGCGGTCACCTTTAAATAGCGCTCCCCCTTTCCCTTCATGACTGCAGAACGCTCCCCTCAACCTGTCTTTGCTAGCGTCAGGCGGTAATTAAGGGGGCGCCCTTCAATTTCCGCTCCGGGGCGTTACCGGGGCGTTGTGCACTCGACTGACGTCACGATCTGCCGGCGCAGGAGATGGTGGCGGTAGTGTTTAGCGCCACCGCAAAATGTCCAGTTAATTTTGCGAGCGGCGCAAACTTCGCCGCGCACTGGGCGCCAGATGCTTTGCGCCCCATTAGCGCCCTCTTAAGGCGCTAACGGGAGGCGCAACCAACTGAATTTTTCCCCCTATGACTCTATGATACCTGTTCCATCTACCTTTCACACTTTTCCATCTACCCCAGACACCTGTTCCAACTCTCCCACACACCTGTTCCATCTCCCACACACCTGTTCCATCTCCCCCAGACACCTGTTCCATCTCTCTCACACACCTGTTCCAACTCCCACACACCTGTTCCATCACCCACACACCTGTTCCATCGCTTGCACACACCTGTTCCATCGCTTGCACGCACCTGTTCCATCTCTCGCACACACCTGTTCCATCTCGCACTCACCTGTTCCATCTCTCCCACACACCTGTTCCATCTCCCACACACCTGTTCCATCTCTCCCACTTACCTGTTCCATCGCTTGCACACACCTGTTCCATCTCTCGCACACACCTGTTCCATGTCCCACACACCTGTTCCATCACTTGCACACACCTGTTCCATCTCTCCCACACACCTGTTCCATCTCCCCCACACACCTGTTCCATCGCTTGCACACACCTGTTCCATCTCTCGCACACACCTGTTCCATCGCTTGCACACACCTGTTCCATCGCTTGCACGCACCTGTTCCATCGCTTGCACGCACCTGTTCCATCTCTCGCACGCACCTGTTCCATCTCCCACACACCAGTTCCATCTCTCGCACACACCTGTTCCATCTCTCCCACACACCTGTTCCATCTCTCGCACACACCTGTTCCATCTCTCCCACACACCTGTTCCATCTCCCACACATCTGTTCCATTTCCCACACACCTGTTCCATCTCTCGCACACACCTGTTCCATCTCTCCCACACACCTGTTCCATCTCCCACACACCTGTTCCATCTCTCGCACACACCTGTTCCATCTCTCCCACACACCTGTTCCATCTCTCCCACACACCTGTTCCATCTCTCCCACACACCTGTTCCATCTCCCACACACCAGTTCCATCTCCCACACACCAGTTCCATCTCTCCCACACACCTGTTCCATCTCACCCACACACCTGTTCCATCTCTCGCACACACCTGTTCCATCTCTCCCACACACCTGTTCCATCTCTCGCACACACCAGTTCCATCTCTCCCACACGCCTGTTCCATCTCTCCCACACACATGTTCCGTCTCCCACACACGAGTTCCATCTCTCCCACACACATGTTCCGTCTCCCACACACCTGTTCCATCTCCCACACACCAGTTCCATCTCACCCACACACCAGTTCCATCTCTCCCACACACCTGTTCCATCTCTCCCACACACCTGTTCCATCTCCCACACACCTGTTCCATCTCTCCCACACACCAGTTCCATCTCCCACACACCAGTTCCATCTCACCCACACACCTGTTCCATTTTCCACACAACTGTTCCATCTCTCCCACACACCTGTTCCATCTCTCCCACACACCTGTTCCATCTCCCACACACCTGTTCCATTTCCCACACACCTGTTCCATCTCTCACACACCTGTTCCATCTCGCACTCACCTGTTCCATCTCCCCCAGACACCTGTTCCATCTCTCTCACACACCTGTTCCAACTCCCACACACCTGTTCCATCACCCACACACCTGTTCCATCGCTTGCACACACCTGTTCCATCGCTTGCACGCACCTGTTCCATCTCTCGCACACACCTGTTCCATCTCGCACTCACCTGTTCCATCTCTCCCACACACCTGTTCCATCTCCCACACACCTGTTCCATCTCTCCCACTTACCTGTTCCATCGCTTGCACACACCTGTTCCATCTCTCGCACACACCTGTTCCATGTCCCACACACCTGTTCCATCACTTGCACACACCTGTTCCATCTCTCCCACACACCTGTTCCATCTCCCCCACACACCTGTTCCATCGCTTGCACACACCTGTTCCATCTCTCGCACACACCTGTTCCATCGCTTGCACACACCTGTTCCATCGCTTGCACGCACCTGTTCCATCGCTTGCACGCACCTGTTCCATCTCTCGCACGCACCTGTTCCATCTCCCACACACCAGTTCCATCTCTCGCACACACCTGTTCCATCTCTCCCACACACCTGTTCCATCTCTCGCACACACCTGTTCCATCTCTCCCACACACCTGTTCCATCTCCCACACATCTGTTCCATTTCCCACACACCTGTTCCATCTCTCGCACACACCTGTTCCATCTCTCCCACACACCTGTTCCATCTCCCACACACCTGTTCCATCTCTCGCACACACCTGTTCCATCTCTCCCACACACCTGTTCCATCTCTCCCACACACCTGTTCCATCTCTCCCACACACCTGTTCCATCTCCCACACACCAGTTCCATCTCCCACACACCAGTTCCATCTCTCCCACACACCTGTTCCATCTCACCCACACACCTGTTCCATCTCTCGCACACACCTGTTCCATCTCTCCCACACACCTGTTCCATCTCTCGCACACACCAGTTCCATCTCTCCCACACGCCTGTTCCATCTCTCCCACACACATGTTCCGTCTCCCACACACGAGTTCCATCTCTCCCACACACATGTTCCGTCTCCCACACACCTGTTCCATCTCCCACACACCAGTTCCATCTCACCCACACACCAGTTCCATCTCTCCCACACACCTGTTCCATCTCTCCCACACACCTGTTCCATCTCCCACACACCTGTTCCATCTCTCCCACACACCAGTTCCATCTCCCACACACCAGTTCCATCTCACCCACACACCTGTTCCATTTTCCACACAACTGTTCCATCTCTCCCACACACCTGTTCCATCTCTCCCACACACCTGTTCCATCTCCCACACACCTGTTCCATTTCCCACACACCTGTTCCATCTCTCACACACCTGTTCCATCTCGCACTCACCTGTTCCATCTCTCCCACACACCTGTTCCATCTCCCACACACCTGTTCCATCTCTCCCACTCACCTGTTCCATCTCTTGCACACACCTGTTCCATCTCTCGCACACACCTGTTTCATGTCCCACACACCTGTTCCATCGCTTGCACACACCTGTTCCATCTCTCCCACACACCTGTTCCATCTCCCACACAACTTTTCCATCTCTCCCACACACCTGTTCCATCGCTTGCACACACCTGTTCCATCTCTCGCACGCACCTGTTCCATCTCCCCCGCACACCTGTTCCATCTCCCCCAAACACCTGTTCCATCTCTCCCACACACCTGTTCCATCTCTCGCACACACCTGTCACATCTCTCGCACACACCTGTTCCATCTCTCCCACACACCTGTTCCATCTCCCACACACCTGTTCCATTTCCCACACACCTGTTCCATCTCTCGCACACACCTGTTCCATCTCTCCCACACGCCTGTTCCATCTCCCACACACCTGTTCCATTTCCCACACACCTGTTCCATCTCCCCCACACACCTGTTCCATCTCTCCCACACACCTGTTCCATCTCTCGCACACACCTGTTCCATCTCTCCCAAACACCTGTTCCATCTCCCCCACACACCTGTTCCTTCTCTCCCACACACCTGTTCCATGTCTCGCACACACCTGTTCCATCTCTCGCACACACCTGTTCCATCTCTTGCACACACCTGTTCCATCTCCCCCACACACCTGTTCCATCTCTCCCACACACCTGTTCCATCTCCCCCAAACACCTGTTCCATCTCCCCCACACACCTGTTCCATCACCCCCACACACCTGTTCCATCTCTCCCACACACCTGTTCCATCTCCCCCACACACCTGTTCCATCTCTCCCACACACCTGTTCCATCTCTTGCACACACCAGTTTCATCTTCCACACAGCAGTTCCATCTCCCCCACACACCTGTTCCATCTCTCCCACACACCTGTTCCATGTCTCGCACACACCTGTTCCATCTCTCGCACACACCTGTTCCATCTCTTGCACACACCTGTTCCATCTCCCCCACACACCTGTTCCATCTCTCGCACACACCTGTTCCATCTCTCCGAAACACCTGTTCCATCTCCCCCACACACCTGTTCCATCACCCCCACACACCTGTTCCATCTCTCCCACACACCTGTTCCATCTCCCCCACACACCTGTTCCATCTCTCCCACACACCTGTTCCATCTCTTGCACACACCAGTTCCATCTCTCGCACTCACCTGTTCCATCTCTTGCACACACATGTTCCATCTCTCCCACACACCTGTTCCATCTCTCGCACACACCTGTTCCATCTCTCCCACACACCTGTTCCATCTCTCGCACACACCTGTTCCATCTCTCCCACACACCTGTTCCATCTCTCCCACACACCTGTTCCATCTCCCACACACCTGTTCCAGCTCCCACACACCTGTTCCATCTCTCGCACACACCTGTTCCATCTCTCGCACTCACCTGTTCCATCTCTTGCACACACATGTTCCATCTCTCCCACACACCTGTTCCATCTCTCGCACACACCTGTTCCATCTCTCCCACACACCTGTTCCATCTCTCGCACACACCTGTTCCATCTCTCCCACACACCTGTTCCATCTCTCCCACACACCTGTTCCATCTCCCACACACCTGTTCCAGCTCCCACACACCTGTTCCATCTCTCGCACACACCTGTTCCATCTCTCGCACACACCTGTTCCATCTCCCACACACCTGTTCCATCTCTCGCACACACCTGCTCCATCTCTCGCACGCACCTGTTCCATCTCTCGCACACACCTGTTCCATCTCCCACACTCCTGTTACATCGCTTGCACAGACCTGTTCCATCTCTCGCACACACCTGCTCCATCTCTCGCACGCACCTGTTCCATCTCCCACACACCTGCTCCATCTCTCCCACACACCTGCTCCATCTCCCCCACACACCTGTTCCATCTCCCACACACCAGTTCCATCTCTTGATGGTACAAGGACTAGGGGACACAGATCTAAGGTTTTGGGCAAGAGATACAGAGTGGATGTGAGGGGAAACTTTTTTACGCAGCAAGTGGTGATGACCTGGAATTCGCTGCCGATGGAAGTGTTGGAAGCGGAGATACTCAATGTTTTCAAGGGGAGACTGGATAGGCACTTGAGGGAAATAAACTTGCAGGGCTACGGGGATGGGACTGACTCGATTGCTCACAGAGAGCCGGCACGGACTCGATGGGCCAAATGGCCTCCTTCTGTGCCGTTATGACTCTATGGGGTAGAAATTAGGTCGCGCCCCATTTGGGGCGCAAATATCGTCCGCGCGCAAATATTAGCGCCTGGCGCTAATTATCGGCACTGACAGGAAACTTCACTTTTACCGCCCCGGGAGGTGAGTGGAGCGCTAAATTAGGCGCTGCACACCTCTCTTAAGGCGCAAAGGCCTAGGAGTGAGGCGCTAACTCAGCGCACGAGCGCAGCGCAGCTGCTGCCAGTTAGCGAGGGAACACAGACACACTGGCGCCGGACACTTCTTAAAGCGGGGGGGGCCACTTGCTCCCCAGCCACACCCTGCTCATTGCAGCCTTGAATCTCAGCCTGGAGAGACCTGTAATCCATTTTGCTGCCAAGCATGGAGAGGGTGAGAGAACGCGCTCATCGCTTCACCGAGCGGGCCTTGGATGCTCTGGTTGACGCAGTGGAGCGCAGACGATGCATGCTGTTCCCAGAGAGTGGCAGGAGGCCTTTGCCACGCGAGTTCAGAAGAGTGTGGAGGGAGGTGGCTCAGAGCGTCTCCTCCAGGAGCATGGTGCCCAGGACCCATGTCCAGTGCCGCAAAAAGTTCAACGACCTCACTCGGGTCGTCAGGGTGAGTGGCTTTTTCTCAATACCTCTCCATCCCTCCATCTCAACCTCACTCTATGGCCAGAGGGTCTTAAAACCCCAATGCACAACACTCATCCAACACCTATGGCCCTTTCATCAAACACACACACACATTCCACACTTTGCATACAGTAAGGGCTATTCACCTATGGGAGGCACATCAGGCAAGACCATGGCTGCATACAGTAAGGGCTATTCACCTATGGGAGGCACATCAGGCAAGACCATGGCTGCATATTGTAAGGGCTATTCACCTATGGGAGGCACATCAGGCAAGACCATGGCTGCATATTGTAAGGGCTATTCACCTATGGGAGGCACATCAGGCAAGACCATGGCTGTATATTGACTCAGATGCTGTCCTTTTTCTTGCAGGCTAAGCTGGCTCATAATCGGAGACAGCAGCAACGGACGGGTGGAGGGCGGCTTCAGCTGCAACCCCTCAGCGATCTGGAGGAGCGCGTCCACAGGATTGTGGCAAGCCGGGTGATCGGTCCCGTCGCCACTGGAGACGCCGACCCCGTTGTGGACAGCAATGGTAAGGTCATCACCTTTTTGTCCTCTGTCCTTCCACTTGTCCCTCACAATACCAGCCTTTGACACTTTCAATCCAACTTGCTAACTCGCTGCACTTATTCCTCCCTTACTGCCACCCTGTCCTCACGCTAAAGCCACTCTTGTACCTCCCTGCTTTCAGATGGTGATTCACCAGCTGAGGAGATGGTCCCTGAAGCTGCCACTGGGAGTGATGCTGCAGCTGAGGAGGAAGAGGAAGCCGGAGCATCAGTGCCACCCTCTCCCGAGGAAGCCCATGGCCACACTGGGAACACGCCTTCCCCGGAGGGGAGCAGGGGGGAAGGGGCTGATGATGGTGAAGTTCCAGGACCCAGCGGGCTGCAGCAACGCCATGGGGGGGGGAGGGAAGAACGGGAGCCTTCTCCCCAGAGGGAGAGTATGCCAGACACTCCTAATGCAATGGACGCAGAGGAGGAGCGGCTGATTGCAGAAATGAACAGCCAGGCGGTGGTCATGCACACTGAGCTCATGAGTGCAGTGGGAAGGGTGCCCGAATGCATTGAGGCACTGGCAAGGAGTGTGGAGCACTTCGCTGTAGCACAGGCGGATGCCACACTAAAGCTTACTGCTGCAATTCAGTCACTGGCTGCCAGGAACCCATCTGAGCCTGCTCTCATGCAGACTCAGATTGAGGCCACGCGAGCACTGACTGCTGCCATCCTCGATGGTTCGTGCACATGTCCCTGGGGCTGTCACCGCGCCGCAGCAGGCCAGCAATCTGTTCTCAGGCAAATTGCTCCGGATGCTGAAGTGCTGCCCCGTGGGAGTGCCAGTGTGTCGGGCGAGCAGGGAGTTGCTGTCCTCTCTCACGATGACAGCATTCCTGCTGCCAACACTGTCACTTCTCCACTGCACTTGCCACCGCCTGTAGGACAGACTGCTGCCGCCCATGCAGAGTTGGTGCAGTCTGCAGCCGGGCCCTCCAGGCCCAGAAGTGGTCGAGGCCGTCCTTCAGGGGCATCTGCAGTGTCAGGGTCTGACAAGCAGCAGCCTTCCACCAGCCTTGCTGCAGCCACTGAGGTCCCATTACGGAGGAGCAGTAGGGTTAGAAGGGGGGAAGTGCGCAAGGGAAGGAGATCACCCTCGAAGGGCAAAAAGTAGGAGGTGTGCCAAAATGCTGGTCATTTTTTTATTAAAGGCCGAGGTTCATGGCCCAACTTTTGTTTAGTGTTTTGGACATTATCTCCAGGTTGTGAGAACCAGTTATGTTATTGACTGTTTTTTTGTGTTTATTTCTATGAGTTTGTCATGAGGAATTGACACACACAGAGTTTGTACAATAAATAAGTTTCTGTATTCAAAATATACATGGCTGGTGGTTGGAATTATTGGTGCCTTGGCCGGCTTAGGGGTTGCGTGCTGGGTTGATTCGTGTTTGTAGCACTGGCAGGGGCCCTAGAAGCGGCTTGCTATTAGTCGTTGACGGACGGCCCTTGCAGTTTGACCATTGTGGGCCGCCCTCCTGCCTTGGTGCTGCTGCTGATCATCGTCCTCGGCCTGTTCCTCCTCTTCCTCCTCCTCCTCTTGTGGTGCTGCAAGGCCTGGTGGCATTGGCTGCGTCCTGAGGATTGCCATGTTGTGCAACATGCAGCACACCACTACGAATTTGGAAACTTGCTCAGGCGAGTACTGCAGGGCTCCTCCGGAATGGTCCAGACAGCGGAATCGTTGTTTGAGCACGCCGATTGTGCGCTCAATAATGTTCCTCGTTGCTTGTTGGCTTTCCTGGTACCGCAGCTCAGCAGGGGTGTTTGGCGCACGGAGCGGTGTCATCAGCCAGGTGCTCAATGCGTACCCCTTGTCCCCCAGAAGCCAACCAACTGGCTGATGCGGTGCCTCGAAAATTTCTGCCACAGTACTCTGGCGCAGGATGAAAGCATCGTGGCAGCTGCCCGGATAGTGGGCATTGACAGCGAGAATCACCTGTCTGTGGTCACAGACCAACTGCACATTCAAGGAATGGAACCCCTTTCTGTTCCGGAACTCCTCTGCATTCTCTCGCGGAGCACGCAAAGCCACATGCGTGCAGTCAATGGCGCCCTGCACCATGGGGAAGCCCGCTACCCTCGCAAAGCCCATAGCACGGTCATGCTGCTTGTCTGGGGTCATAGGGAAGGAGATGAAGTCTCGTCTCCTTGTGAAGAGGGCATTGGTGACCTGCCGGATGCAGCGATGCACCGCAAACTGGGAGATATTGGCGAGGTCCCCAACAGCAGCTTGGAATGAGCCAGTGGCGTAGAAGTTCAAGGCCACTGTGACCTTCACTGCCACCGACAGAGACGTCCTGGACCTCAGCTGAGGCTGCAGATCTGGCTGCAGCAGGTGGCAGAGCTCAGTGACCACCTCCTTGCTGAATCGCAGCCTTCGCAAACACAGCTCCTCGGACATGTGGATGTAGGAGAGCTGTTCACGATATACCCTGGGAGGGTAAGCTCTCCTGTACATGCGCCTGATGGGCCTCCTCCGTCTGGCCATCATTGCCACTCTCTGTCTGCGTCTCACTCTGCTCCGATTGAGCTGGAGCAGGACGACGCCCCCAATCATTGCAGCCCCCATCTTCTCTTTGCCAGAAAAGTAATGAGGTACAGCAACGAAAGTAGCAGCAAAGTTAGGATGAACTAGGCAAAACTACCTCACAAAGCGTTGAGTCAATGTAGAAGTCTCTCTCTCTCTCTCTCCGAATCTCTCTCTCTCTCTCAGAACGAGTGGTGCATAAATGTCGACCACAGAAAAAGACAGGAAGAGGCCCCCTTTAAATAGCGCCCCCCCCAGCCCCAGACCGATTGATAACGTTCCAGTCTTCCGGTCGTTGGAAGCGCCAGGCGGTAAGGCAGGGGGCGGCACTCAATTTCCGCTCCGGGGCGCCCCAAGGGCGTTGCACCACGGACTGACGTCACAATCTGCGCGCGCAGGTGGTCGCAGCGGTAAGTTTTAGCGCCGCCGCACAATCTCAAGTTAAGTTCTCGAGCGGCGCAAACAGCGCTGCGCCCGGGCGTTAGCGCCTTAACGCCCCATTAGCGCCCATTTAAGGCGCTAACGGGAGGCGCAACCAACTGAATTTTTACCCCTATGACTCTATGATACCTGTTCCATCTACCCCACACACTTTTCCATCTCTCCCACACACCTGTTCCATCTCCCACACACCTGTTCCATCTCTCCCACACACCTGTTCCATCTCTCCCACACACCTGTTCCATCACACCCACACACCTGTTCCATCTCTCACACACCTGTTCCATCTCTCACACACCTGTTCCATCTCTCACACACCTGTTCCATCTCCCACACATCTGTTCCATCTCTCCCACACACCTGTTCCATCTCTCCCACACACCTGTTCCATCTCTCCCACACACCTGTTCCATCTCCCACACACCTGTTCCATCTCCCACACACCTGTTCCATCTCTCGCACACACCTGTTCCATCTCTCGCACACACCAGTTCGATCTCTCCCACACACCTGTTCCATCTCCCACACACCAGTTCTATCTCCCCCACACACCTGTTCCATCTCTCCCACACACCTGTTCCTTCTCTCCCACACACCTGTTCCATCTCTCCCACACACCTGTTCCATCTCTCCCACACACCTGTTCCTTCTCTCCTACACACCTGTTCCTTCTCTCCCACACACCTGTTCCTTCGCTCCCACACACCTGTTCCATCTCCCACACACCTGTTCCATCTCCCCCACACACCTGTTCCATCTCTCCCACACACCTGTTCCATCTCTCCCACACACCTGTTCCTTCTCTCCCACACACCTGTTCCATCTCTCCCACACACCTGTTCCATCTCTCCCACACACCTGTTCCTTCTCTCCTACACACCTGTTCCTTCTCTCCCACACACCTGTTCCTTCGCTCCCACACACCTGTTCCATCTCTCCCACACACCTGTTCCTTCTCTCCTACACACCTGTTCCATCTCCCACACACCTGTTCCATCTCTCCCACACACCTGTTCCATCTCTCCCACACCGGAAGGAGCGGAGCTGGTGGGAGCACAGTGAGAGCGGAGCAGATAAAAGGAGCAGTCCCGAGCGGCAGCAACTCAACAGAGGCAGTTTTTGAAAAAGTGACGTCAGAGTTTTAAAAAGTGATGTCGGCACAAGGGAAGGAGCTGATTGGTGAGTAGCTGGTGAGTGTATATTTTTTAAGTATCTAAGTTTATATCTGCTAAGTTACTTAATAGCCTATTAAATAGAGGGAAAGAGCTGATTGGTGAGTAGCTGGGGAGTGTTTTTTGTTAAGTTTTTAAGTTTATTTCTGCTGGGTTAGTTCTTAGTCTATTAACTAGAGGTATGGCAGGGCATCTCAGTCCCGTGGAGTGCACATCCTGTGCCATGTGGGGAGTCCTGGACACTTCGCGTAGTCTGGACGACCACATGTGCGGGAAGTGTCGCCAGCTACAGCAACTCGAGCTCCGGGTTTCGGAGCTTGAGCGGCGGCTGGAGTCACTGCGGTGCATCTGCGAGGCTGAGAGTTCCGTGGATAGCACGTTTCTAGAGGCGGTCACCCCGCAGCTTAAGAGGATGCAGGCTCACAGGGAATGGGCCAGACAGAAGAGGAGGACCAGGCGGGTAGTGCTGGAGTCCCCAGAGTGCATCGCACTCTCTAACCAGTATTCTATTCTGAGTACTGGCGAGGGCGATGGTTCCTCTGGTGAGAGCAGCCAGAGTCAAGTCCACGGCACCATGAGTGACTCAGCTGCACGGGGTGGGGGGGGAGCGGGGGGAAACGAGTGGAAGAGCAATAGTGGTAGGGGATTCGATAGTTAGGGGAGCAGACAGGTGTTTCTGCGGCTGTAGACGTGACACCAGGATGGTATGTTGCCTCCCTGGTGCCAGGGTCAAGGATGTCACTGAGCGGCTGCAGGACACTCTGAGGGGGGAGGGTGAACAGCCAGAGGTCGTTGTTCATATCGGTACCAACGACATAGGCAGAAAGAGGGATGAGGTCCTGCAGGCAGAGTTTAGGGAGCTAGGAGAGAGATTAAAAAGCATGACCTCAAAGGTAGTAATCTCCGGATTACTCCAGGTGCCACGTGCTAGTGAGTACAGGAATAGGCGGATGGAACAGATGAATGTGTGGCTGGAGAGATGGTGCAGGAAGGAGGGCTTTAGATTCCTGAGGCATTGGGACCATTTCTGGGAAGGTGGGGCCTGTACAAGCCGGATGGGTTATACCTCAACAGAGCCGGGACCAGTATTCTCGCGGGGAGGTTTGTTAGTGCTGTTGAGGAGGGTGGGCATCAACATATAGGAGTAGAAAAGAGGAATAAGGTGCATAAAAGAGTGAGTGTGTTGGATAGTACTAGAGAAGATAGTAGTAGAGGCGGTAGTAGTACCATATTAGATAGGAGCAGACTAAGAAAGGCTACGAAAAATTCAAAAATGGGTTTAGAATGCATGTACGTAAACGCACAAAGTGTAGTGAATAAGGTTGGTGAGCTATAAGCACAATTAGCTGTGTGGCAATATGATGTTGTGGCAATAATGGAAACGTGGCTTAATAACGGTGAGGACTGGGCACTTAATATTCAAGGGTACAAGGTGTTCAGAAAAGATAAGGAAGGAATAAAGGGAGGTGGGGTGGCAGTGCTAACTTACCTGACGAAGGAGCGAATTGCTTCGAAAGCTTGTAAAATTAAATAAATCTGTTGGACTATAACCTGGTGTTGTGCGACTTCTCATTTTTGTCCACCCCAGTCCAACTCCGGCATCTCCACATCATGACCTGATTAAGGAAGACATTGTAGTGTTGGAAAGGGAGGATGTTCTTGAGGGGACAAGGACAGAATCCATTTGGTTAGAGTTGAGGAGCAAAAAGGGTATGATCAAGCTATTGGGGGTACTCTATAGGCCTCCAAATAGTGAGAAGGAGGTAGAGGAGCAAATCTGCAGGGAAATCGCAGAGATATGCAAGAGCTATAGGGGTAAAAATTCAGTTGGTTGCGCCTCCCGTTAGCGCCTTAAGAGGGCGCTAATGGGGCGCAAAGCCGCTAACGCCCGGGCGCAGAAATGTTTGCGCCGCTCGGGAACTTAACTTGACATTGTGCGGCGGCGCTAAAACTTACCGTTGCGACCACCTGCGCGCGCAGATTGTGACGTCATTCCATGGTGCAACGCCCTTGTGGCGCCCCGGAGCGGAAATTGAGTGGCGCCCCCTGCCTTACCGCCTGGCGCATCCAACGACCAGAAGACTGGAACGCTATCAATCGTTGTGGGGCTGGGGGGGGCGCTATTTAAAGGGGGCCTCTTCCTGTCTTTTATTGTTGGTGCCATTTTTGAACTACGCATTCTGAGAGAGAGAGGGAGAGACTTCTGGAGAGATTCAACGTTGTGTGAAGGAGTTTTGGGTACTGAGCAGCACTTTGCAGGTTCATTTTGATTTGCCATTCCTTGTATCGATTTAGCAGAGACTGTGGGAGCTGCACTCTGAGCTCTTTGCCTGGTACTCTCCATTGTTCTTTCCAGCACATTTGATGTGCAAGTCTCTCCAGGCCGAGATTCAAGGCTGCAATGAACAGGATGTGGATGGAAAGCAAGATTAACCATCCCCTTTAAGAACTGGCCCGTGCCATTGTGTGTGTGTTCCATTGCTGACTGACATTACATGAGCTTCGCCAGCGCTCTGAGTTAGCGCCTCACTCCTTGGCCTTTGCGCCTTAAGACAGGTGTGCAGCGCCTGATTTAGCGCTCCACTCACCTCCCGGGGCGGTAAAAGTGAAGTTTCCAGTCAGTGCCGATAATTAGCGCCAGGCGCTAATATTTGCGTCCAGACGATATTTGCGCCCCAAATGGGGCGCGACCTAATTTCTACCCCATAGAGTGGTGATTTTGGGGGACTTTAATTACCCAAATATCGATTGGGATAATGCTAAGGTAAAGGGAAAGGAGGGGGAGGAATTTCTGAAATGTGTTCAGGGGAATTTCCTTGACCAATATGTTCTTGGCCTAACTAGGAAGGAGGCATTGCTGGATCTGGTGCTGGGGAATGAGGTGAGCCAGGTTGACCAAGTATCTGTGGGAGAACACTTGGGTACAAGTGATCATCGTATCATAAGATTTAGATTAGCAATGGAGAGGAGCAAGGAACAATCTAGAGTGGAACTTCTAAACTGCAATAGGGCTAACTTCAATGGGATGCGAAAGGATCTAGCCAGGATAAAATGGAACCAAAGATTGACAGGAAAAACTGTAACGGAACAATGGGTGATCTTTAAGGAGTAGATGTTCCAAGTACAGGCTAGGTACATTCCAACAAGAGGGAAGGGTAAGGGAACCAAAGTAAGGGCTCCTTGGATGATGAGGGAGATAGAGAAGATGATGAAACAAAAAAAGAGGGTTTATGATGATGTCAGGTGAATTCTTCAAGGGAGAACCAGACCAAATACAATAAGTTGAGCGGGGATGTGAAGATGAAAATAAGATTGGCAAAGAGAGAATATGAGAGTAGAATGGCGTTAACATAAAAGGGAACCCAAAAATCTTCTACCAGCATGTAAACAGTAAGTGGGTAGTAAGAGGCGGGATGGGGCCTATTAGAGACAAAGAAGGTGATATATGCTTAGAGGCGCAGGGCAAAGCTAGAATGCTCAATGAGTACTTTGTATCGGTGTTTACTAAGGAGGTGGATGCTGACAAAATATCGGTAGAAGTGGAAAAGGTAGAAGCAATGGAAGGGGTGAAAATTGATAGACAGGATGTACTAGAAAGGCTGGGTATGGTAAGAGTGGACAAGTCGCCTGGTCCAGATGGCTTGCATCCCAGGTTGCTAAGGGAATTGGGGGAGAAGATAGCGGAAGGGCTTGCCGTAATTTTCCAATCTTCCCTAGATGCGAGGGAGGTGCCTGAGGATTGGAAAGTAGCAAATGTGACACCATTGTTCAAGAAAGGGTGTAAGGACAATCCCAGTAACTACAGCCCGGTCAGTTTAACATCAGTGGTGGGTAAAGTTTTAGAAACAATAATCAAGGAAAAAATTAACGGGCACTTGGAGAGGTTTAAGCTAATTAAGGAGAGCCAACACGGATTTGTAAAAGGCAGATCGTGTTTGAGTAATCTAATTGAATCTTTTGATGAAGTAACAGAGAGGATTGATGAAGGGAATGCAATGGATGTTGTCTACATGGATTTTCGGAAGGCATTTGGCAAAGTACCACATAGAAGGCTGGTTAACAAAATTGAGGCTCATGGAATCAGTGGGTCAGTGGCAGCTTGGATAAGGAATTTCCTTAAGGACAGAAAACAGCGAGTTGTGGTAAGTGGCTGTTTTTCAGACTGGAGGATGGTAGACAGTGGTGTTCCCTAAGGGTCAGTGCTGGGGCCACTGCTTTTTTTGATATATATAAATGACCTGGATATTGGAATACAGAGTAGAATTTCTAAATATGCCGATGACACCAAACCTGGGGGTGTGGCAAACAGTGAGGATGATACCAATTGACTGCAACAGGACATAGAAAGGCTAGCAGAATGGGCAGACAAGTGGCAGATGGAATTTAATACAGAGAAGTGTGAGGTGATGCATTTTGGCAGAAGGAACAGGGAGAGGTAATATACACTTAATGGCACAGTTTTAAAGAGTGTGCAGGGACAGAGGGACCTGGGAGTTAATGTGCATAGGTCCCAGAAGGTGGCAGGACATATTGAGAGAGTGGTTAGCAAAGCATATGGGATCTTGGGCTTCATAAATAGAGGTATTGAGTACAAGAGTAGAAAAGTTATGCTGAACCTTTATAAAGCGCTGGTTAGGCCACAACTGGAGTATTGCGTCCAGTTCTGGTCACCACACTTTAGGAAGGATGTGAAGGCCCTTGAGAGGGTGCAGAGGAAATTTACCAGAATGGTTCTGGGGATGGGGGATCTTAGCTACAAGGACAGGTTGGAGAAGCTGGATTTGTTTTCATTAGAGCAAAGGAGGTTGAGGGGTGATTTGATAGAGGTGTACAAGATTATGACAGGTTTGGATAGGTTAGACGGGGAAAGGCTGTTCCCACTAGTTGATGGTACAAGGACTAGGGGACACAGATTTAAGGTTTTGGGCAAGAGATACAGGGGGGATGTGAGGAAAACCTTTTTTACGCAGCGAGTGGTGATGACCTGGAATTCGCTGCCGACGGAAGTGGTGGAAGCGGAGACACTCAGGGGGAAAAATTCAGTTGGTTGCGCCTCCCGTTAGCGCCTTAAGAGGGCGCTAATGGGGCGCAAAGCATCTAGCGCCCAGGCGCGGCGAAGTTTGCGTCGCTCGCGAAATTAACTAGACATTTTGCGGCGGCGCTAAACACTACCGCCACGATCTCCTGCGCCGGCAGATCATGACGTCACTTGAGTGCGCAACGCCCCGGTATCGCCCCGGAACGGATATTGAGTGGCGCCTCCTGCCTTACCGCCTGACGCTAGCAACGACAGGTTGAGGGGAGCGTTCTGCAGTCATGAAGGGAAAGGGGGAGCGCTATTTAAAGGTGACCGCTTCCTGCCTTTTATTGTTGGTGCCATTTTTGAACTACGCATTCTGAGAGAGAGAGGGAGAGACTTCTGGAGAGATTCAACGCTGTGTGAAGGAGTTTTGGGTACTGAGCAGCACTTTGCAGGTTCATTTTGATTTGCCATTCCTTGTATCGATTTAGCAGAGACTGTGGGGGCTGCACTCTGAGCTCTTTGCCTGGTACTCTCCATTGTTCTTTCCAGCAGATTTGATGTGCAAGTCTCTCCAGGCCGAGATTCAAGGCTGCAATGAGCAGGATGTGGATGGAAAGCAAGATTAACCATCCCCTTTAAGAACTGGCCCGTGCCATTGTGTGTGTGTTCCATTGCTGACTGACATTACATGAGCTTCGCCAGCGCTCTGAGGTAGCGCCTCGCTCCTCGGCCTTTGCGCCTTAAGACAGGTGTGAAGTGCCTGATATAGCGCTGCGATCACCTCCAGGGGCGATAAAAGTCAAGTTTGCAGTCGGTGCCGATAATTGCGCCCCAAATGGGGCGATACTGAATTTCTCCCCCTCAATGTTTTCAAGGGGAGACTGGATAGGCACTTGAGGGAAATAAACTTGCAGGGCTACGGGGATAAAGCGGGGGAATGGGACTGACTGGATTGCTCTACAGAGAGCCGGCACAGACTCGATGGGCCAAATGGCCTCCTTCTGTGCCGTTATGACTCTATGGGGGAGAAATTCAGTATCGCCCCATCTGGGGCGCAATTATCGGCCGGGCACAAAGATTAGCGCCCGGCACTAATTATCGCCACCGACTGCAAACTTGACTTTTATCGCCCCTGGAGGTGATTGGAGTGCTAAATCAGGCGCGTCACACCTGTCTTAAGGCGCAAAGGCCGAGGAGCGAGGCGCTACCTCAGAGCGCTGGCGAAGCTCATGTGATGTCAGTCCGCAATGGAACACAGACACAATGGCCCGGGCCAGTTCTTAAAGGGGATGGTTAATCTTGCTTTCCATCCACATCCTGCTCATTGCAGCCTTGAATCTCGGCCTGGAGAGACCTGCACATCAAATCTGCTGGAAAGAACAATGGAGAGTACCAGGCAAAGAGCTCAGAGTGCAGCCCCCACAGACTCTTCTAAATCGATACAAGGAATGGCAGATCAAAATGAACCTGCAAAGTGCTGCTCAGTACCCAAAACTCCTTCACACAACGTTGAATCTCTCCAGAAATCTCCCTCTCTCTCTCTCAGAATGCATAGTTCAAAAATGGCACCAACAATAAAAGGCAGGAAGCGGTCACCTTTAAATAGCGCTCCCCCTTTCCCTTCATGACTGCAGAACGCTCCCCTCAACCTGTCTTTGCTAGCGTCAGGCGGTAATTAAGGGGGCGCCCTTCAATTTCCGCTCCGGGGCGTTACCGGGGCGTTGTGCACTCGACTGACGTCACGATCTGCCGGCGCAGGAGATGGTGGCGGTAGTGTTTAGCGCCACCGCAAAATGTCCAGTTAATTTTGCGAGCGGCGCAAACTTCGCCGCGCACTGGGCGCCAGATGCTTTGCGCCCCATTAGCGCCCTCTTAAGGCGCTAACGGGAGGCGCAACCAACTGAATTTTTCCCCCTATGACTCTATGATACCTGTTCCATCTACCTTTCACACTTTTCCATCTACCCCAGACACCTGTTCCAACTCTCCCACACACCTGTTCCATCTCCCACACACCTGTTCCATCTCCCCCAGACACCTGTTCCATCTCTCTCACACACCTGTTCCAACTCCCACACACCTGTTCCATCACCCACACACCTGTTCCATCGCTTGCACACACCTGTTCCATCGCTTGCACGCACCTGTTCCATCTCTCGCACACACCTGTTCCATCTCGCACTCACCTGTTCCATCTCTCCCACACACCTGTTCCATCTCCCACACACCTGTTCCATCTCTCCCACTTACCTGTTCCATCGCTTGCACACACCTGTTCCATCTCTCGCACACACCTGTTCCATGTCCCACACACCTGTTCCATCACTTGCACACACCTGTTCCATCTCTCCCACACACCTGTTCCATCTCCCCCACACACCTGTTCCATCGCTTGCACACACCTGTTCCATCTCTCGCACACACCTGTTCCATCGCTTGCACACACCTGTTCCATCGCTTGCACGCACCTGTTCCATCGCTTGCACGCACCTGTTCCATCTCTCGCACGCACCTGTTCCATCTCCCACACACCAGTTCCATCTCTCGCACACACCTGTTCCATCTCTCCCACACACCTGTTCCATCTCTCGCACACACCTGTTCCATCTCTCCCACACACCTGTTCCATCTCCCACACATCTGTTCCATTTCCCACACACCTGTTCCATCTCTCGCACACACCTGTTCCATCTCTCCCACACACCTGTTCCATCTCCCACACACCTGTTCCATCTCTCGCACACACCTGTTCCATCTCTCCCACACACCTGTTCCATCTCTCCCACACACCTGTTCCATCTCTCCCACACACCTGTTCCATCTCCCACACACCAGTTCCATCTCCCACACACCAGTTCCATCTCTCCCACACACCTGTTCCATCTCACCCACACACCTGTTCCATCTCTCGCACACACCTGTTCCATCTCTCCCACACACCTGTTCCATCTCTCGCACACACCAGTTCCATCTCTCCCACACGCCTGTTCCATCTCTCCCACACACATGTTCCGTCTCCCACACACGAGTTCCATCTCTCCCACACACATGTTCCGTCTCCCACACACCTGTTCCATCTCCCACACACCAGTTCCATCTCACCCACACACCAGTTCCATCTCTCCCACACACCTGTTCCATCTCTCCCACACACCTGTTCCATCTCCCACACACCTGTTCCATCTCTCCCACACACCAGTTCCATCTCCCACACACCAGTTCCATCTCACCCACACACCTGTTCCATTTTCCACACAACTGTTCCATCTCTCCCACACACCTGTTCCATCTCTCCCACACACCTGTTCCATCTCCCACACACCTGTTCCATTTCCCACACACCTGTTCCATCTCTCGCACACACCTGTTCCATCTCGCACTCACCTGTTCCATCTCTCCCACACACCTGTTCCATCTCCCACACACCTGTTCCATCTCTCCCACTCACCTGTTCCATCTCTTGCACACACCTGTTCCATCTCTCGCACACACCTGTTCCATGTCCCACACACCTGTTCCATCGCTTGCACACACCTGTTCCATCTCTCCCACACACCTGTTCCATCTCCCACACAACTTTTCCATCTCTCCCACACACCTGTTCCATCGCTTGCACACACCTGTTCCATCTCTCGCACGCACCTGTTCCATCTCCCCCGCACACCTGTTCCATCTCCCCCAAACACCTGTTCCATCTCTCCCACACACCTGTTCCATCTCTCGCACACACCTGTCACATCTCTCGCACACACCTGTTCCATCTCTCCCACACACCTGTTCCATCTCCCACACACCTGTTCCATTTCCCACACACCTGTTCCATCTCTCGCACACACCTGTTCCATCTCTCCCACACACCTGTTCCATCTCCCACACACCTGTTCCATTTCCCACACACCTGTTCCATCTCCCCCACACACCTGTTCCATCTCTCCCACACACCTGTTCCATCTCTCGCACACACCTGTTACATCTCTCGCACACACCTGTTCCATCGCTTGCGCACACCTGTTCCATCTCTCGCACACACCTGTTCCATCTCCCACACACCTGTTCCATCGCTTGCACACACCTGTTCAATCTCTCCCACACACCTGTTCCATCTACTACACACCTGTTCCATCGCTTGCACACACCTGTTCCATCGCTTGCACAAACCTGTTCCATCTCCCCCACACACCTGTTCCATCACCCCCACACACCTGTTCCATCTCTCCCACACACCTGTTCCATCTCCCCCACACACCTGTTCCATCTCTCCCACACACCTGTTCCATCTCTCGCACACACCTTTTACATCTCTCGCACACACCTGTTCCATCTCTCCCACACACCTGTTCCATCTCTTGCACACACCAGTTTCATCTTCCACACACCTGTTCCATCTCTCCCACACACCTGTTCCATCTCCCACACACCTGTTCCATCTCCCCCACACACCTGTTCCATCTCTCCCACACACCTGTTCCATCTCTCCCACACACCTGTTCCATCTCTCCCACACAGCAGTTCCATCTCCCCCACACACCTGTTCCATCTCTCCCACACACCTGTTCCATGTCTCGCACACACCTGTTCCATCTCTCGCACACACCTGTTCCATCTCTTGCACACACCTGTTCCATCTCCCCCACACACCTGTTCCATCTCTCGCACACACCTGTTCCATCTCTCCGAAACACCTGTTCCATCTCCCCCACACACCTGTTCCATCACCCCCACACACCTGTTCCATCTCTCCCACACACCTGTTCCATCTCCCCCACACACCTGTTCCATCTCTCCCACACACCTGTTCCATCTCTTGCACACACCAGTTTCATCTTCCACACAGCAGTTCCATCTCCCCCACACACCTGTTCCATCTCTCCCACACACCTGTTCCATCTCTCCCACACACCTGTTCCATCTCTCGCACACACCTGTTCCATCTCTCCGAAACACCTGTTCCATCTCCCCCACACACCTGTTCCATCACCCCCACACACCTGTTCCATCTCCCCCACACACCTGTTCCATCTCTCCCACACACCTGTTCCATCTCCCCCACACACCTGTTCCATCTCTCCCACACACCTGTTCCATCTCCCCCACACACCTGTTCCATCTCTCCCACACACCTGTTCCATCTCTTGCACACACCAGTTTCATCTTCCACACAGCAGTTCCATCTCCCCCACACACCTGTTCCATCTCTCCCACACACCTGTTCCATCTCTCGCACACACCTGTTCCATCTCTCGCACACACCTGTTCCATCTCTCGCACTCACCTGTTCCATCTCTTGCACACACATGTTCCATCTCTCCCACACACCTGTTCCATCTCTCGCACACACCTGTTCCATCTCTCCCACACACCTGTTCCATCTCTCGCACACACCTGTTCCATCTCTCCCACACACCTGTTCCATCTCTCCCACACACCTGTTCCATCTCCCACACACCTGTTCCAGCTCCCACACACCTGTTCCATCTCTCGCACACACCTGTTCCATCTCTCGCACACACCTGTTCCATCTCCCACACACCTGTTCCATCTCTCGCACACACCTGCTCCATCTCTCGCACGCACCTGTTCCATCTCTCGCACACACCTGTTCCATCTCCCACACTCCTGTTACATCGCTTGCACAGACCTGTTCCATCTCTCGCACACACCTGCTCCATCTCTCGCACGCACCTGTTCCATCTCCCACACACCTGCTCCATCTCTCCCACACACCTGCTCCATCTCCCCCACACACCTGTTCCATCTCCCACACACCAGTTCCATCTCTTGATGGTACAAGGACTAGGGGACACAGATCTAAGGTTTTGGGCAAGAGATACAGAGTGGATGTGAGGGGAAACTTTTTTACGCAGCAAGTGGTGATGACCTGGAATTCGCTGCCGATGGAAGTGGTGGAAGCGGAGATACTCAATGTTTTCAAGGGGAGACTGGATAGGCACTTGAGGGAAATAAACTTGCAGGGCTACGGGGATGGGACTGACTCGATTGCTCACAGAGAGCCGGCACGGACTCGATGGGCCAAATGGCCTCCTTCTGTGCCGTTATGACTCTATGGGGTAGAAATTAGGTCGCGCCCCATTTGGGGCGCAAATATCGTCCGCGCGCAAATATTAGCGCCTGGCGCTAATTATCGGCACTGACAGGAAACTTCACTTTTACCGCCCCGGGAGGTGAGTGGAGCGCTAAATTAGGCGCTGCACACCTCTCTTAAGGCGCAAAGGCCTAGGAGTGAGGCGCTAACTCAGCGCACGAGCGCAGCGCAGCTGCTGCCAGTTAGCGAGGGAACACAGACACACTGGCGCCGGACACTTCTTAAAGCGGGGGGGGCCACTTGCTCCCCAGCCACACCCTGCTCATTGCAGCCTTGAATCTCAGCCTGGAGAGACCTGTAATCCATTTTGCTGCCAAGCATGGAGAGGGTGAGAGAACGCGCTCATCGCTTCACCGAGCGGGCCTTGGATGCTCTGGTTGACGCAGTGGAGCGCAGACGATGCATGCTGTTCCCAGAGAGTGGCAGGAGGCCTTTGCCACGCGAGTTCAGAAGAGTGTGGAGGGAGGTGGCTCAGAGCGTCTCCTCCAGGAGCATGGTGCCCAGGACCCATGTCCAGTGCCGCAAAAAGTTCAACGACCTCACTCGGGTCGTCAGGGTGAGTGGCTTTTTCTCAATACCTCTCCATCCCTCCATCTCAACCTCACTCTATGGCCAGAGGGTCTTAAAACCCCAATGCACAACACTCATCCAACACCTATGGCCCTTTCATCAAACACACACACACATTCCACACTTTGCATACAGTAAGGGCTATTCACCTATGGGAGGCACATCAGGCAAGACCATGGCTGCATACAGTAAGGGCTATTCACCTATGGGAGGCACATCAGGCAAGACCATGGCTGCATATTGTAAGGGCTATTCACCTATGGGAGGCACATCAGGCAAGACCATGGCTGCATATTGTAAGGGCTATTCACCTATGGGAGGCACATCAGGCAAGACCATGGCTGTATATTGACTCAGATGCTGTCCTTTTTCTTGCAGGCTAAGCTGGCTCATAATCGGAGACAGCAGCAACGGACGGGTGGAGGGCGGCTTCAGCTGCAACCCCTCAGCGATCTGGAGGAGCGCGTCCACAGGATTGTGGCAAGCCGGGTGATCGGTCCCGTCGCCACTGGAGACGCCGACCCCGTTGTGGACAGCAATGGTAAGGTCATCACCTTTTTGTCCTCTGTCCTTCCACTTGTCCCTCACAATACCAGCCTTTGACACTTTCAATCCAACTTGCTAACTCGCTGCACTTATTCCTCCCTTACTGCCACCCTGTCCTCACGCTAAAGCCACTCTTGTACCTCCCTGCTTTCAGATGGTGATTCACCAGCTGAGGAGATGGTCCCTGAAGCTGCCACTGGGAGTGATGCTGCAGCTGAGGAGGAAGAGGAAGCCGGAGCATCAGTGCCACCCTCTCCCGAGGAAGCCCATGGCCACACTGGGAACACGCCTTCCCCGGAGGGGAGCAGGGGGGAAGGGGCTGATGATGGTGAAGTTCCAGGACCCAGCGGGCTGCAGCAACGCCATGGGGGGGGGAGGGAAGAACGGGAGCCTTCTCCCCAGAGGGAGAGTATGCCAGACACTCCTAATGCAATGGACGCAGAGGAGGAGCGGCTGATTGCAGAAATGAACAGCCAGGCGGTGGTCATGCACACTGAGCTCATGAGTGCAGTGGGAAGGGTGCCCGAATGCATTGAGGCACTGGCAAGGAGTGTGGAGCACTTCGCTGTAGCACAGGCGGATGCCACACTAAAGCTTACTGCTGCAATTCAGTCACTGGCTGCCAGGAACCCATCTGAGCCTGCTCTCATGCAGACTCAGATTGAGGCCACGCGAGCACTGACTGCTGCCATCCTCGATGGTTCGTGCACATGTCCCTGGGGCTGTCACCGCGCCGCAGCAGGCCAGCAATCTGTTCTCAGGCAAATTGCTCCGGATGCTGAAGTGCTGCCCCGTGGGAGTGCCAGTGTGTCGGGCGAGCAGGGAGTTGCTGTCCTCTCTCACGATGACAGCATTCCTGCTGCCAACACTGTCACTTCTCCACTGCACTTGCCACCGCCTGTAGGACAGACTGCTGCCGCCCATGCAGAGTTGGTGCAGTCTGCAGCCGGGCCCTCCAGGCCCAGAAGTGGTCGAGGCCGTCCTTCAGGGGCATCTGCAGTGTCAGGGTCTGACAAGCAGCAGCCTTCCACCAGCCTTGCTGCAGCCACTGAGGTCCCATTACGGAGGAGCAGTAGGGTTAGAAGGGGGGAAGTGCGCAAGGGAAGGAGATCACCCTCGAAGGGCAAAAAGTAGGAGGTGTGCCAAAATGCTGGTCATTTTTTTATTAAAGGCCGAGGTTCATGGCCCAACTTTTGTTTAGTGTTTTGGACATTATCTCCAGGTTGTGAGAACCAGTTATGTTATTGACTGTTTTTTTGTGTTTATTTCTATGAGTTTGTCATGAGGAATTGACACACACAGAGTTTGTACAATAAATAAGTTTCTGTATTCAAAATATACATGGCTGGTGGTTGGAATTATTGGTGCCTTGGCCGGCTTAGGGGTTGCGTGCTGGGTTGATTCGTGTTTGTAGCACTGGCAGGGGCCCTAGAAGCGGCTTGCTATTAGTCGTTGACGGACGGCCCTTGCAGTTTGACCATTGTGGGCCGCCCTCCTGCCTTGGTGCTGCTGCTGATCATCGTCCTCGGCCTGTTCCTCCTCTTCCTCCTCCTCCTCTTGTGGTGCTGCAAGGCCTGGTGGCATTGGCTGCGTCCTGAGGATTGCCATGTTGTGCAACATGCAGCACACCACTACGAATTTGGAAACTTGCTCAGGCGAGTACTGCAGGGCTCCTCCGGAATGGTCCAGACAGCGGAATCGTTGTTTGAGCACGCCGATTGTGCGCTCAATAATGTTCCTCGTTGCTTGTTGGCTTTCCTGGTACCGCAGCTCAGCAGGGGTGTTTGGCGCACGGAGCGGTGTCATCAGCCAGGTGCTCAATGCGTACCCCTTGTCCCCCAGAAGCCAACCAACTGGCTGATGCGGTGCCTCGAAAATTTCTGCCACAGTACTCTGGCGCAGGATGAAAGCATCGTGGCAGCTGCCCGGATAGTGGGCATTGACAGCGAGAATCACCTGTCTGTGGTCACAGACCAACTGCACATTCAAGGAATGGAACCCCTTTCTGTTCCGGAACTCCTCTGCATTCTCTCGCGGAGCACGCAAAGCCACATGCGTGCAGTCAATGGCGCCCTGCACCATGGGGAAGCCCGCTACCCTCGCAAAGCCCATAGCACGGTCATGCTGCTTGTCTGGGGTCATAGGGAAGGAGATGAAGTCTCGTCTCCTTGTGAAGAGGGCATTGGTGACCTGCCGGATGCAGCGATGCACCGCAAACTGGGAGATATTGGCGAGGTCCCCAACAGCAGCTTGGAATGAGCCAGTGGCGTAGAAGTTCAAGGCCACTGTGACCTTCACTGCCACCGACAGAGACGTCCTGGACCTCAGCTGAGGCTGCAGATCTGGCTGCAGCAGGTGGCAGAGCTCAGTGACCACCTCCTTGCTGAATCGCAGCCTTCGCAAACACAGCTCCTCGGACATGTGGATGTAGGAGAGCTGTTCACGATATACCCTGGGAGGGTAAGCTCTCCTGTACATGCGCCTGATGGGCCTCCTCCGTCTGGCCATCATTGCCACTCTCTGTCTGCGTCTCACTCTGCTCCGATTGAGCTGGAGCAGGACGACGCCCCCAATCATTGCAGCCCCCATCTTCTCTTTGCCAGAAAAGTAATGAGGTACAGCAACGAAAGTAGCAGCAAAGTTAGGATGAACTAGGCAAAACTACCTCACAAAGCGTTGAGTCAATGTAGAAGTCTCTCTCTCTCTCTCTCCGAATCTCTCTCTCTCTCTCAGAACGAGTGGTGCATAAATGTCGACCACAGAAAAAGACAGGAAGAGGCCCCCTTTAAATAGCGCCCCCCCCAGCCCCAGACCGATTGATAACGTTCCAGTCTTCCGGTCGTTGGAAGCGCCAGGCGGTAAGGCAGGGGGCGGCACTCAATTTCCGCTCCGGGGCGCCCCAAGGGCGTTGCACCACGGACTGACGTCACAATCTGCGCGCGCAGGTGGTCGCAGCGGTAAGTTTTAGCGCCGCCGCACAATCTCAAGTTAAGTTCTCGAGCGGCGCAAACAGCGCTGCGCCCGGGCGTTAGCGCCTTAACGCCCCATTAGCGCCCATTTAAGGCGCTAACGGGAGGCGCAACCAACTGAATTTTTACCCCTATGACTCTATGATACCTGTTCCATCTACCCCACACACTTTTCCATCTCTCCCACACACCTGTTCCATCTCCCACACACCTGTTCCATCTCTCCCACACACCTGTTCCATCTCTCCCACACACCTGTTCCATCACACCCACACACCTGTTCCATCTCTCACACACCTGTTCCATCTCTCACACACCTGTTCCATCTCTCACACACCTGTTCCATCTCCCACACATCTGTTCCATCTCTCCCACACACCTGTTCCATCTCTCCCACACACCTGTTCCATCTCTCCCACACACCTGTTCCATCTCCCACACACCTGTTCCATCTCCCACACACCTGTTCCATCTCTCGCACACACCTGTTCCATCTCTCGCACACACCAGTTCGATCTCTCCCACACACCTGTTCCATCTCCCACACACCAGTTCTATCTCCCCCACACACCTGTTCCATCTCTCCCACACACCTGTTCCTTCTCTCCCACACACCTGTTCCATCTCTCCCACACACCTGTTCCATCTCTCCCACACACCTGTTCCTTCTCTCCTACACACCTGTTCCTTCTCTCCCACACACCTGTTCCTTCGCTCCCACACACCTGTTCCATCTCCCACACACCTGTTCCATCTCCCCCACACACCTGTTCCATCTCTCCCACACACCTGTTCCATCTCTCCCACACACCTGTTCCTTCTCTCCCACACACCTGTTCCATCTCTCCCACACACCTGTTCCATCTCTCCCACACACCTGTTCCTTCTCTCCTACACACCTGTTCCTTCTCTCCCACACACCTGTTCCTTCGCTCCCACACACCTGTTCCATCTCTCCCACACACCTGTTCCTTCTCTCCTACACACCTGTTCCATCTCCCACACACCTGTTCCATCTCTCCCACACACCTGTTCCATCTCTCCCACACCGGAAGGAGCGGAGCTGGTGGGAGCACAGTGAGAGCGGAGCAGATAAAAGGAGCAGTCCCGAGCGGCAGCAACTCAACAGAGGCAGTTTTTGAAAAAGTGACGTCAGAGTTTTAAAAAGTGATGTCGGCACAAGGGAAGGAGCTGATTGGTGAGTAGCTGGTGAGTGTATATTTTTTAAGTATCTAAGTTTATATCTGCTAAGTTACTTAATAGCCTATTAAATAGAGGGAAAGAGCTGATTGGTGAGTAGCTGGGGAGTGTTTTTTGTTAAGTTTTTAAGTTTATTTCTGCTGGGTTAGTTCTTAGTCTATTAACTAGAGGTATGGCAGGGCATCTCAGTCCCGTGGAGTGCACATCCTGTGCCATGTGGGGAGTCCTGGACACTTCGCGTAGTCTGGACGACCACATGTGCGGGAAGTGTCGCCAGCTACAGCAACTCGAGCTCCGGGTTTCGGAGCTTGAGCGGCGGCTGGAGTCACTGCGGTGCATCTGCGAGGCTGAGAGTTCCGTGGATAGCACGTTTCTAGAGGCGGTCACCCCGCAGCTTAAGAGGATGCAGGCTCACAGGGAATGGGCCAGACAGAAGAGGAGGACCAGGCGGGTAGTGCTGGAGTCCCCAGAGTGCATCGCACTCTCTAACCAGTATTCTATTCTGAGTACTGGCGAGGGCGATGGTTCCTCTGGTGAGAGCAGCCAGAGTCAAGTCCACGGCACCATGAGTGACTCAGCTGCACGGGGTGGGGGGGGAGCGGGGGGAAACGAGTGGAAGAGCAATAGTGGTAGGGGATTCGATAGTTAGGGGAGCAGACAGGTGTTTCTGCGGCTGTAGACGTGACACCAGGATGGTATGTTGCCTCCCTGGTGCCAGGGTCAAGGATGTCACTGAGCGGCTGCAGGACACTCTGAGGGGGGAGGGTGAACAGCCAGAGGTCGTTGTTCATATCGGTACCAACGACATAGGCAGAAAGAGGGATGAGGTCCTGCAGGCAGAGTTTAGGGAGCTAGGAGAGAGATTAAAAAGCATGACCTCAAAGGTAGTAATCTCCGGATTACTCCAGGTGCCACGTGCTAGTGAGTACAGGAATAGGCGGATGGAACAGATGAATGTGTGGCTGGAGAGATGGTGCAGGAAGGAGGGCTTTAGATTCCTGAGGCATTGGGACCATTTCTGGGAAGGTGGGGCCTGTACAAGCCGGATGGGTTATACCTCAACAGAGCCGGGACCAGTATTCTCGCGGGGAGGTTTGTTAGTGCTGTTGAGGAGGGTGGGCATCAACATATAGGAGTAGAAAAGAGGAATAAGGTGCATAAAAGAGTGAGTGTGTTGGATAGTACTAGAGAAGATAGTAGTAGAGGCGGTAGTAGTACCATATTAGATAGGAGCAGACTAAGAAAGGCTACGAAAAATTCAAAAATGGGTTTAGAATGCATGTACGTAAACGCACAAAGTGTAGTGAATAAGGTTGGTGAGCTATAAGCACAATTAGCTGTGTGGCAATATGATGTTGTGGCAATAATGGAAACGTGGCTTAATAACGGTGAGGACTGGGCACTTAATATTCAAGGGTACAAGGTGTTCAGAAAAGATAAGGAAGGAATAAAGGGAGGTGGGGTGGCAGTGCTAACTTACCTGACGAAGGAGCGAATTGCTTCGAAAGCTTGTAAAATTAAATAAATCTGTTGGACTATAACCTGGTGTTGTGCGACTTCTCATTTTTGTCCACCCCAGTCCAACTCCGGCATCTCCACATCATGACCTGATTAAGGAAGACATTGTAGTGTTGGAAAGGGAGGATGTTCTTGAGGGGACAAGGACAGAATCCATTTGGTTAGAGTTGAGGAGCAAAAAGGGTATGATCAAGCTATTGGGAGCACTCTATAGGCCTCCAAATAGTGAGAAGGCGGTAGAGGAGCAAATCTGCAGGGAAATCGCAGAGATATGCAAGAGCTATAGGGGTAAAAATTCAGTTGGTTGCGCCTCCCGTTAGCGCCTTAAAAGGGCGCTAATGGGGCGCAAAGCTGCTAACGCCCGGGCGCAGCGATGTTTGCGCTGCTCGGGAACTTAACTTGACATTGTGCGGCGGCGCTAAAACTTACCGCTGCGACCACCTGCACGCGCAGATTGTGACGTCATTCCATGGTGCAACGCCCTTGTGGCGCCCCGGAGCGGAAATTGAGTGGCGCCCCCTGCCTTACCACCTGGCGCATCCAACGACCAGAAGACTGGAACGCTATCAATCGCTGTGGGGCTGGGGGGGGGCGCTATTTAAAGGGGGCCTCTTCCTGTCTTTTATTGTTGGTGCCATTTTTGAACTACGCATTCTGAGAGAGAGAGGGAGAGACTTCTGGAGAGATTCAACGTTGTGTGAAGGAGTTTTGGGTACTGAGCAGCACTTTGCAGGTTCATTTTGATTTGCCATTCCTTGTATCGATTTAGCAGAGACTGTGGGAGCTGCACTCTGAGCTCTTTGCCTGGTACTCTCCATTGTTCTTTCCAGCACATTTGATGTGCAAGTCTCTCCAGGCCGAGATTCAAGGCTGCAATGAACAGGATGTGGATGGAAAGCAAGATTAACCATCCCCTTTAAGAACTGGCCCGTGCCATTGTGTGTGTGTTCCATTGCTGACTGACATTACATGAGCTTCGCCAGCGCTCTGAGTTAGCGCCTCACTCCTTGGCCTTTGCGCCTTAAGACAGGTGTGCAGCGCCTGATTTAGCGCTCCACTCACCTCCCGGGGCGGTAAAAGTGAAGTTTCCAGTCAGTGCCGATAATTAGCGCCAGGCGCTAATATTTGCGTCCAGACGATATTTGCGCCCCAAATGGGGCGCGACCTAATTTCTACCCCATAGAGTGGTGATTTTGGGGGACTTTAATTACCCAAATATCGATTGGGATAATGCTAAGGTAAAGGGAAAGGAGGGGGAGGAATTTCTGAAATGTGTTCAGGGGAATTTCCTTGACCAATATGTTCTTGGCCTAACTAGGAAGGAGGCATTGCTGGATCTGGTGCTGGGGAATGAGGTGAGCCAGGTTGACCAAGTATCTGTGGGAGAACACTTGGGTACAAGTGATCATCGTATCATAAGATTTAGATTAGCAATGGAGAGGAGCAAGGAACAATCTAGAGTGGAACTTCTAAACTGCAATAGGGCTAACTTCAATGGGATGCGAAAGGATCTAGCCAGGGTAAAATGGAACCAAAGATTGACAGGAAAAACTGTAACGGAACAATGGGTGATCTTTAAGGAGTAGATGTTCCAAGTACAGGCTAGGTACATTCCAACATGAGGGAAGGGTAAGGGAACCAAAGCAAGGGCTCCTTGGATGATGAGGGAGATAGAGAAGATGATGAAATAAAAAAAGAGGGTGTATGATGCATGTCAGGTGAATTCTTCAAGGGAGAACCAGATCAAATACAATAAGTTGAGCGGGGATGTGAAGATGAAAATAAGATTGGCAAAGAGAGAATATGAGAGTAGAATGGCGTTAACATAAAAGGGAACCCAAAAATCTTCTACCAGCATGTAAACAGTAAGTGGGTAGTAAGAGGCGGGATGGGGCCTATTAGAGACAAAGAAGGTGATATATGCTTAGAGGCGCAGGGCAAAGCTAGAATACTCAATGAGTACTTTGTATCGGTGTTTACTAAGGAGGTGGATGCTGACAAAATATCGGTAGAAGTGGAAAAGGTAGAAGCAATGGAAGGGGTGAAAATTGATAGACAGGATGTACTAGAAAGGCTGGGTATGGTAAGAGTGGACAAGTCGCCTGGTCCAGATGGCTTGCATCCCAGGTTGCTAAGGGAATTGGGGGAGAAGATAGCGGGCTTGCCGTAATTTTCCAATCTTCCCTAGATGCGGGGGAGGTGCCTGAGGATTGGAAAGTAGCAAATGTGACACCATTGTTCAAGAAAGGGTGTAAGGACAATCCCAGTAACTACAGCCCGGTCAGTTTAACATCAGTGGTGGGTAAAGTTTTAGAAACAATAATCAAGGAAAAAATTAACGGGCACTTGGAGAGGTTTAAGCTAATTAAGGAGAGCCAACACGGATTTGTAAAAGGCAGATCGTGTTTGAGTAATCTAATTGAATCTTTTGATGAAGTAACAGAGAGGATTGATGAAGGGAATGCAATGGATGTTGTCTACATGGATTTTCGGAAGGCATTTGGCAAAGTACCACGTAGAAGGCTGGTTAACAAAATTGAGGCTCATGGAATAGGTGGGTCAGTGGCAGCTTGGATAAGGAATTTCCTTAAGGACAGAAAACAGCGAGTTGTGGTAAGTGGCTGTTTTTCAGACTGGAGGATGGTAGACAGTGGTGTTCCCTAAGGGTCAGTGCTGGGGCCACTGCTTTTTTTGATATATATATAAATGACCTGGATATTGGAATACAGAGTAGAATTTCTAAATATGCCGATGACACCAAACCTGGGGGTGTGGCAAACAGTGATGATGATACCAATTGACTGCAACAGGACATAGAAAGGCTAGCAGAATGGGCAGACAAGCGGCAGATGAAATTGAATACAGAGAAGTGTGAGGTGATGCATTTTGGCAGAAGGAACAGGGAGAGGTAATATACACTTAATGGCACAGTTTTAAAGAGTGTGCAGGGACAGAGGGACCTGGGAATTAATGTGCATAGGTCCCAGAAGGTGGCAGGACATATTGAGAGAGTGGTTAGCAAAGCATATGGGATCTTGGGCTTCATAAATAGAGGTATTGAGTACAAAAGTAGAGAGGTTATGCTGAACCTTTATAAAGCGCTGGTTAGGCCACAACTGGAGTATTGCGTCCAGTTCTGGTCACCACACTTTAGGAAGGATGTGAAGGCCCTTGAGAGGGTGCAGAGGAAATTTACCAGAATGGTTCTGGGGATGGGGGATCTTAGCTACAAGGACAGGTTGGAGAAGCTGGATTTGTTTTCATTAGAGCAAAGAAGGTTGAGGGGTGATTTGATAGAGGTGTACAAGATTATGACAGGTTTGGATAGGTTAGACGGGGAAAGGCTGTTCCCACTAGTTGATGGTACAAGGACTAGGGGACACAGATTTAAGGTTTTGGGCAAGAGATACAGGGGGGATGTGAGGAAAACCTTTTTTACGCAGCGAGTGGTGATGACCTGGAATTCGCTGCCGATGGAAGTGGTGGAAGCGGAGACACTCAGGGGGAAAAATTCAGTTGGTTGCGCCTCCCGTTAGCGCCTTAAGAGAGCGCTAATGGGGCGCAAAGCATCTAGCGCCCAGGCGCGGCGAAGTTTGCGCCGCTCGCGAAATTAACTAGACATTTTGCGGCGGCGCTAAACACTACCGCCACGATCTCCTGCGCCGGCAGATCATGACGTCACTTGAGTGCGCAACGCCCCGGTATCGCCCCGGAACGGATATTGAGTGGCGCCTCCTGCCTTACCGCCTGACGCTAGCAACGACAGGTTGAGGGGAGCGTTCTGCAGTCATGAAGGAAAAGGGGGAGCGCTATTTAAAGGTGACCGCTTCCTGCCTTTTATTGTTGGTGCCATTTTTGAACTACGCATTCTGAGAGAGAGGGAGAGACTTCTGGAGAGATTCAACGCTGTGTGAAGGAGTTTTGGGTACTGAGCAGCACTTTGCAGGTTCATTTTGATTTGCCATTCCTTGTATCGATTTAGCAGAGACTGTGGGGGCTGCACTCTGAGCTCTTTGCCTGGTACTCTCCATTGTTCTTTCCAGCAGATTTGATGTGCAAGTCTCTCCAGGCCGAGATTCAAGGCTGCAATGAGCAGGATGTGGATGGAAAGCAAGATTAACCATCCCCTTTAAGAACTGGCCCGTGCCATTGTGTGTGTGTTCCATTGCTGACTGACATTACATGAGCTTCGCCAGCGCTCTGAGGTAGCGCCTCGCTCCTCGGCCTTTGCGCCTTAAGACAGGTGTGAAGTGCCTGATATAGCGCTGCGATCACCTCCAGGGGCGATAAAAGTCAAGTTTGCAGTCGGTGCCGATAATTGCGCCCCAAATGGGGCGATACTGAATTTCTCCCCCTCAATGTTTTCAAGGGGAGACTGGATAGGCACTTGAGGGAAATAAACTTGCAGGGCTACGGGGATAAAGCGGGGGAATGGGACTGACTGGATTGCTCTACAGAGAGCCGGCACAGACTCGATGGGCCAAATGGCCTCCTTCTGTGCCGTTATGACTCTATGGGGGAGAAATTCAGTATCGCCCCATCTGGGGCGCAATTATCGGCCGGGCACAAAGATTAGCGCCCGGCACTAATTATCGCCACCGACTGCAAACTTGACTTTTATCGCCCCTGGAGGTGATTGGAGTGCTAAATCAGGCGCGTCACACCTGTCTTAAGGCGCAAAGGCCGAGGAGCGAGGCGCTACCTCAGAGCGCTGGCGAAGCTCATGTGATGTCAGTCCGCAATGGAACACAGACACAATGGCCCGGGCCAGTTCTTAAAGGGGATGGTTAATCTTGCTTTCCATCCACATCCTGCTCATTGCAGCCTTGAATCTCGGCCTGGAGAGATCTGCACATCAAATCTGCTGGAAAGAACAATGGAGAGTACCAGGCAAAGAGCTCAGAGTGCAGCCCCCACAGACTCTTCTAAATCGATACAAGGAATGGCAGATCAAAATGAACCTGCAAAGTGCTGCTCAGTACCCAAAACTCCTTCACACAACGTTGAATCTCTCCAGAAGTCTCCCTCTCTCTCTCTCAGAATGCATAGTTCAAAAATGGCACCAAGAATAAAAGGCAGGAAGCGATCACCTTTAAATAGCGCTCCCCCTTTCCCTTCATGACTGCAGAACGCTCCCCTCAACCTGTCGTTGCTAGCGTCAGGCGGTAATTAAGGGGGCGCCACTCAATTTCCGCTCCGGGGCGTTACCGGGGCGTTGTGCACTCGACTGACGTCACGATCTGCCGGCGCAGGAGATCGTGGCGGTAGTGTTTAGCGCCACCGCAAAATGTCTAGTTAATTTCGCGAGCGGCGCAAACTTCGCCGCGCCTGGGCGCCAGATGCTTTGCGCCCCATTAGCGCCCTCTTAAGGCGCTAACGGGAGGCGCAACCAACTGAATTTTTCCCCCTATGACTCTATGATACCTGTTCCATCTACCTTTCACACTTTTCCATCTACCCCAGACACCTGTTCCAACTCTCCCACACACCTGTTCCATCTCCCACACACCTGTTCCATCTCCCCCAGACACCTGTTCCATCTCTCTCACACACCTGTTCCAACTCCCACACACCTGTTCCATCACCCACACACCTGTTCCATCTCTCCCACACAACTGTTCCATCACCCACACACCTGTTCCATCTCTCTCACACACCTGTTCCATCACCCACACACCTGTTCCATCTCTCCCACACACCTGTTCCATCTCTCTCACACACCTGTTCCAACTCCCACACACCTGTTCCATCACCCACACACCTGTTCCATCTCTCCCACACACCTGTTCCATCTCTCCCACACACCTGTTCCATCTCTCCCACACACCTGTTCCATCTCTCCCACACACCTGTTCCATCTCTCCCACACACCTGTTCCATCTCCCCCAGACACCTGTTCCATCTCTCTCACACACCTGTTCCAACTCCCACACACCAGTTCCATCTCCCACACACCTGTTCCATCTCCCACACACACCTGTTCCTTCTCTCCCACACACCTGTTCCATCTCTCGCACACACCTGTTCCATCTCCCCCAGACACCTGTTCCATCTCTCTCACACACCTGTTCATTCTTCCACACACCTGTTCCATCTCTCCCACACGCCTGTTCCTTCTCTCCCACACACCTGTTCCTTCTCTCCCACACACCTGTTCCTTCTCTCCCACACACCTGTTCCATCTCTCCCACACACCTGTTCCATCTCTCCCACACACCTGTTCCATCTCTCCCACACACCTGTTCCATCTCTCCCACACACCTGTTCCATCTCCCCCAGACACCTGTTCCATCTCCCACACACCTGTTCCATCTCTCCCACACACGTGTTCCATCTCCCACACACCTGTTCCATCTCTCCCACACACCTGTTCCATCTCTCCCACACACCTGTTCCATCTCCCCCAGACACCTGTTCCATCTCTCTCACACACCTGTTCCATCTCCCCCAGACACCTGTTCCATCTCTCTCACACACCTGTTCCATCTCCCACACACCTGTTCCATCTCCTCCAGACACCAGTTCCATCTCCCACACACCTGTTCCATCTCTCACACACCTGTTCCATCTCTCCCACACACCTGTTCCATCTCTCCCACACACCTGTTCCATCTCTCCCACACACCTGTTCCATCTCTCTCACACACCTGTTCCATCTCTCCCACACACCTGTTCCAACTCCCACACACCTGTTCCATCTCCCACACACCTGTTCCATCTCCCACACACCTGTTCCATCTCTCCCACACACCTGTTCCATCTCTCCCACACACCTGTTCCATCTCTCCCACACACCTGTTCCATCTCTCCCACACACCTGTTCCTTCTCTCCCACACACTGTTCCTTCTCTCCCACACACCTGTTCCATCTCTCCCACACACCTGTTCCATCTCTCCCACACACCTGTTCCATCTCTCCCACACACCTGTTCCATCTCACCCACACACCTGTTCCATCTCTCCCACACACCTGTTCCATCTCCCACACACCTGTTCCAACTCCCACACACCTGTTCCAACTCCCACACACCTGTTCCTTCTCTCGCACACACCTGTTCCATCTCTCCCACACACCTGTTCCATCTCTCCCACACACCTGTTCCATCTCTCCCACACACCTGTTCCATCTCTCGCACACACCAGTTCCAACTCCCACACACCTGTTCCAACTCCCACACACCTGTTCCATCTCCCACACACCTGTTCCTTCTATCGCACACACCTGTTCCATCTCTCCCACACACCTGTTCCATCTCTCCCACACACCTGTTCCATCTCTCCCACACACCTGTTCCATCTCTCGCACACACCAGTTCCAACTCCCACACACCTGTTCCAACTCCCACACACCTGTTCCATCTCCCACACACCTGTTCCTTCTCTCGCACACACCTGTTCCATCTCTCCCACACACCTGTTCCATCTCTCCCACACACCTGTTCCATCTCTCCCACACACCTGTTCCATCTCTCGCACACACCAGTTCCAACTCCCACACACCTGTTCCAACTCCCACACACCTGTTCCAACTCCCACACACCTGTTCCAACTCCCACACACCTGTTCCATCTCCCACACACCTGTTCCATCTCTCCCACACACCTGTTCCTTCTCTCCCACACACCTGTTCCATCTCCCACACACCTGTTCCATCTCTCACACACCTGTTCCTTCTCTCGCACACACCTGTTCCATCTCTCCCACACACCTGTTCCATCTCTCCCACACACCTGTTCCATCTCTCCCACACACCTGTTCCATCTCTCCCACACACCTGTTCCATCTACCACACACCTGTTCCATCTCTCCCACACACCTGTTCCATCTCTCCCACACACTGTTCCTTCTCTCCCACACACCTGTTCCATCTCACACACACCTGTTCCATCTCCCACACACCTGTTCCATCTCTCTCACACACCTGTTCCATCTCCCACACACCTGTTCCATCTCTCTTACACACCTGTTTCAATCTCCCACACGCCTGTTCCATCTCTCCCACACACCTGTTCCATCTCTCCCACACACCTGTTCCATCTCTCCCACACACCTGTTCCTTCTCTCCCACACACCTGTTCCATCTCTCCCACACACTGTTCCATCTCTCCCACGCACCTGTTCCATCTCCCACACACCTGTTCCATCTCTCCCACACACCTGTTCCATCTCTCACACACCTGTTCCATCTCTCCCACACACCAGTTCCTTCTTTCCCACACACTGTTCCATCTCACCCACACACCTGTTCCATCTCTCCCACACACCTGTTCCATCTCACCCACACACCTGTTCCATCTCTCCCACACACCTGTTCCATCTCTCACACACACCTGTTCCAATGTAACCCCTCTTTTTAAAAAAGGAGGGAGGGAGAAAGCAGGGAATTATAGACCGGTCAGCCTGACATCGGTCGTGGGTAAAATGATGGAAGCAATTATTAAAGATGTCATAACAGACCATTTGGAAAGTGGCGACATGATAGGTCCAAGTCAGCATGGATTTGTGAAAGGGAAATCATGCTTGACAAATCTTCTGGAATTTTTTGAGGATGTTTCCAATAGGGTGGACAGGGGGGAACCAGTAGATGTGGTGTATTTGGACTTTCAGAAGGCCTTCGACAAGGTCCCACACAAGAGATTGGTGAGCAAAGTTAAAGCACATGGGATTGGGGGTAATGTGTTGACGTGGATTGAGAACTGGTTGGCACACAGGAAACAAAGAGTAGGAGTAAATGGGTACTTTTCAGAATGGCAGGCAGTGACCAGCGGGGTACCGCAGGGTTCGGTGCTGGGACCCCAGCTGTTTACATTATATATTAATGACTTGGACGAAGGGATTAAATGTAATATCTCCAAATTTGCGGATGACACTAAATTGGGAGGCAGTGTGAACAATGAGGAGGATGCTAGGAGGCTACAGAGTGACTTGGACAGGTTGGGTGAATGGGCAAATGTATGGCAGATGAAGTACAATTTGGATAAATGTGAGGTTATCCACTTTGGTGGTAAAAATAGAGAGGCGGACTATTACCTGAATGGTGGCAGATTAGGGAAAGGGGAGGTGCAACGAGACCTGGGCGTCATGGTACATCAGTCACTGAAGGTGGGAATGCAAGTGCAGCAGGCAGTCAAGAAAGCAAACGGAATGATGGCCTTCATAGTAAGGGGATTTGAGTACAGGAGTAGGGAGGTGATGCTGCAGTTGTACAGGGCCTTGGTGAGGCCACACCTGGAGTATTGTGCGCAGTTTTGGTCTCCTAACTTAAGGAAGGACATTCTTGCTATTGAGGGAGTGCAGCGAAGGTTCACTAGATTGATTCCTGGGATGGCCGGACTGACATATCAAGAAAGATTGGGTCAACTGAACTTGTATCCTCTGGAGTTCAGAAGAATGAGGGGGGATCTTATAGAGACATTTAAAATCCTGACTGGTTTAGACAAATTAGATGCGGGCAGAATGTTCCCAATGTTAGGGAAAACTAGAACCAGGGGTCACAGTCTAAGGATTAAGGGAAGCCATTTAAGACTGAGCTGAGGAGGAACTTCTTCACCCAGAGAGTGGTGAATCTATGGAATTCTCTTCCACAGAAGGTTGTTGAGGCCAGTTCGCTAAATATATTCAAAAGGGAGTTAGATATAACACTCACAACTAGGGGGATCAAGGGGTATGGCGAGAAAGCAGGAATGGGGTACTGAGGTAGCATGTTCAGCCATGAACGCATTGAATGGCGGTGCAGGCTCGAAGGACCGAATGGTCTACTCCTGTACCTATTTTCTATGTTTCTATGTTTCTATCTCTCCCACACACCTGTTCCATCTCTCACACACACCTGTTCCATCTCTCCCACACACCTGTTCCATCTCTCCCACACACCTGTTCAATCTCCCACACTCCTTTTCCATGTCTCCCACACACTTGTTCCATCTCTCCCACACACCTGTTCCATCTCCCACACACCTGTTCCATCTCTCCCACACACCTGTTCCATCTCCCACACACCTGTTCGACCTCCCACACACCTGTTCCATCTCTCCCACACACCTGTTCAATCTCCCACACACCTTTTCCATCTCTCCCACACACCTGTTCCATCTCTCACACACACCTGTTCCATCGCTCCCACACACCTGTTCCATCTCTCTCACACACCTGTTCCATCTCCCACACACCTGTTCGACCTCTCACACACCTGTTCCATCTCTCCCACACACCTGTTCCATCTCCCACACACCTATTCCATCTCTCCCACACACCTGTTCCATCTCCCACACACCTGTTCCATCTCCCACACACCTGTTCCATCTCCCACACACCTGTTCCATCTCTCCCACACACCTGTTCCAACTCCCACACACCTGTTCCATCTCCCACACACCTGTTCCAACTCCCACACACCTGTTCCAACTCCCACACACCTGTTCCATCTCTCCCACACACCTGTTCCATCTCTCCCACACACCTGTTCCAACTCCCACACACCTGTTCCATCTCCCACACACCTGTTCCATCTCTCGCACACACCTGTTCCATCTCCCACACACCTGTTCCAACTCCCACACACCTGTTCCATCTCCCACACACCTGTTCCATCTCTCGCACACACCTGTTCCATCTCCCACACACCTGTTCCATCTCTCCCACACACCTGTTCCATCTCCCACACACCTGTTCCATCTCTCCCACACACCTGTTCCATCTCCCACACACCTGTTCCATCTCTCCCACACACCTGTTCCATCTCCCACACACCTGTTCCATCTCCCACACACCAGTTCCATCTCCCACACACCTGTTCCATCTCTCCCACACACCTGTTCCATCTCCCACACACCTGTTCCAACTCCCACACACCTGTTCCATCTCCCACACACCTATTCCATCTCACCCACACACCTGTTCCATCTCTCCCACACACCTGTTCCATCTCCCACACACCTGTTCCTTCTCTCGGACACACCTGTTCCATCTCTCACACACCTGTTCCATCTCTCCCACACACCTGTTCCTTCTCTCCCACACACTGTTCCTTCTCTCCCACACACCTGTTCCTTCTCTCCCACACACCTGTTCCTTCTCTCCCACACACCTGTTCCATCTCACCCACACACCAGTTCCATCTCTCCCACACACCTGTTCCATCTCTCCCACACACCTGTTCCTTCTCTCCCACACACCTGTTCCATCTCCCACACACCTGTTCCTTCTCTCCCACACACTGTTCCATCTCTCCCACACACCTGTTCCTTCTCTCCCACACACCTGTTCCATCTCTCCCACACACCTGTTCCATCTCCCACACACCTGTTCGACTCTCCCACACACCTGTTCCATCTCCCACACACCTGTTCGACCTCCCGCACCCCTGCATGTAACAAGTATAATACAGTAATCATCGGGGACTTTAATCTACATATAGACTGGTCAAACCAAATTTGCAGTAATAATGTGGAGGAAGAGTGACCATAATATGATAGAATTTTACATTGAGTTTGAAAGTGATTTAGTTAAATCCAAAACTAGGGTCTTAAATCTAAACAAAGCAAACTACAGAGGTATGAGGGACGAGTTGGCGAAGGTAGATTGGGAAACTACATTAAAAGGTATGACTGTAGAGAAGCAATGGCTAGCATTTAAAGAATTAGTACATAATTTACAACAAATATACATTCCTTTAGGACACAAAAACCCCACAGGAAAAGTGGTCCAACCGTGGCTAACAAGAGAAGTTAAAGATAGTATTAGATCAAAGAAAGAGGCTTATAATGTTGCCAAAAAGCGTAGTAAGCCTGAGGATTGGGAGGATTTTAGAATTCAGCAAAGGAGAACCAAGAAATTGATAAAGAAAGGGAAAATAGAATATGAGAGTAAACTAGCGAGAGACATAAAAGCAGACTGTAAAAGCTTCTATAGGTATGTAAAAAGGAAAAGATTAGTGAAAGTAAATGTGGGTCCCTTACAGGCTGAGATAGTAGAAATTATAATGGAGAATAAGGAAATGGCAGAAAAATTAAACAAATACTTGCGGCCGGGGCGGCGATATTTAAAGCGGAGGTGGCAGGCGGCCATTTTTGTTGCTGGCCGCCTGCCAGCACCTGCCCCCGGCCCCCGTGAAGCCCCCCCACCGTGAAGTGCCGGCTGCGCTCCAAGAGCCCGGCACTTCTCTTGAGTGCCGGGCTCTTTTGCCGGCACTCCCGATCCCTGGGGGCCCAGCTGGGCCCCGGTTCGCGCTGCGCAGGGTCCCTCCCCTTTAAGAAGGGGAGGAAGGCCTGCAATACCGCGGCGCGACGTGCCGCAGCGCGTGGCGCTGCGGCACGTAGCGCCAGGATATTCACTCGCAGCGCCCCAAGAGGGATGCGGGCTGCTTCCAGTTGCGCCCCGCTTCCCTCTTGGGGCGCAACCACTGAAGTACCGGCGCGGGGCCGCTAATTTTTTCGGGGCGCTAAAAGTCGCGCCCCGGCGAGGTTAGCATCCAAATGGGGCGCGACTCAATTTTTACCCCTTTGTCTCTGTCTTCATGGAAGAAGACTCAAAAAAACTTCCCAGAAATAGTGGAGAACCAAGGATCTAGCGAGAATGAGGAACTGAAAGAAATTAGTATTAGTATTAGTAAAAAAATAGTACTGGAGAAATTAATGGGACTGAAAGCCAATAAATCCCAGGGACCTGATGGGTTTTGAAAGAGATGGCTATAGAGATAGTGGATGCATTGGTTGTCATTTTCCAAAATTTCATAGATTCTAGAACGGTTCCCACGGATCGGAAGGTAGCAAATGTAAGCCCACTTTTTAAGAAAGGCGAGAGAGAGAAAATGGGGAACTACAGACCAGTTAGCCTGACATCAATAGTAGGGAAAATGCTAGAATCTATTATTAAGGACGTGGTAACAGGGCACATAGAAAATAATAATCGGATTGGGCAGAGTCAACATAGATTTATGAAAGGGAAATCGTGTTTGACAAATCTGTTAGGGTTTTTTGAGTTTGTAACTAGCAGAATAGATAAGGGGGAACCAGTGGATGTGGTGTATTTGGATTTTCAGAAGGCATTCGATAAGGTGCCACACAAGAGGTTATTAAACTAAATTAGGGCTCATGGGATTGGGGGTAATATACTAGCATGGTTTGAGAATTGGTTAACGGACAGAAAACAGAGAGTAGGAATAAACGGGTCATTTTCAGGTTGACAGGCTGTAACTAATGGGGTACCGCAAGGATCAGTGCTTGGCCTCAGCTATTCACAATCTATATCAATGATTTGGATGAGGGGACCAAATGTAATATATCCAAGTTTGCTGGTGATACAAAGCTGGGTGGGAATGTAAGTTGTGAGGAGGATGCAAGGAGGCTTCAAGGGGATATAGACAGGCTAGGTGAGTGGGCAAGAACATGGCAAATGGAATATAATGTGGAGAAATGTGAATTTATCCACTTTGGTAGGAAAAATAGAAAAGCAGAGTATTTTTTAAATGGTGAGAGATTGGGAAATGTTGGTGTTCAGTGGGACCTGGGTGTCCTTGTACACAAATCACTGAAAGTTAACATACAGGTACAGCAAGCAATTAGGAAAGCAAATGGTATATTGGCCTTTATTACAAGAGGATTTGAGTATAAGAGTAAAGACGTTTTACTGCAATTATATAGGGCCCTGGTGAGACCACACCTGGAGTATTGTGTACAGTTTTGGTCTCCTTACCTAACGAAGGATATGCTTGCCATAGAGGGAGTGCAAAGAAGGTTCACCAGACTGATTCCTGGGATAGGGAGATTGTCCTATGAGGAGAGATTGAGTAGACTAGGCCTATATTCTCTAGAGTTTAGAAGAATGAGAGGTGATCTCATTGAAACATACAAAATTCTTACAGGGCTTGACAGGGTAGATGCAGGGAGGATGTTTCCCCTGGCTGGTGAGTCTAGAACCAGGGGTCACAGTCTCAGAATAAGTGGTCGGCCAGTTTGGACTGAGATGAGGAGACATTTCTTCACTCAGAGGGTGGTGAATCTTTGGAATTCTCTACCCCAGAGAGCTGTGGAGGCTCAGTTGTTGAGTATATTCAAGACAGAAATCAATAGATTTTTGATTATTAGGGGAATCAAGGGATATGGAGATAGTGCAGGAAACTGGAGATGAGGTAGAAGATCAGCCATGATCTTATTGAATGGCGGAGCAGGCTCAAAGGGCCAAATGGCCTACTCCTGCTCCTATTTCTTATGTTCCATCTCTCCCACACACCTGTTCCATCTCTCCCACACCTGTTCCATTTCTCCCACACAGTGGTTGCATCTCCCCACACCTGTTCCATCTCTCCCACACAGTGGTTGCATCTCCCCACACCTGTTCCATCTCTCCCACACCTGCTCCATCTCCCACACAGTGGTTGCATCTCCCCACACCTGTTCCATCTCTCCCACACAGTGGTTGCATCTCCCCACACCTGTTCCATCTCTCACACACAGTGGTTGCATCTCCCCACACCTGTTCCATCTCTCCCACACAGTGGTTGCATCTCCCCCACACCTGTTCCATCTCTCCCACACAGTGGTTGCATCTCCCCACACTTGTTCCATCTCCCCCACACCTGTTCCATCACTCCCACACAGTGGTTGCATCTCCCCACACCTGTTCCATCTCCCCCACACCTGTTCCATCACTCCCACACAGTGGTTGCATCTCCCCACACCTGTTCCATCTCCACACCTGTTCTCACTCCCACACAGTGGTTGCATCTCCCCCACACCTGTTCCATCTCCCCACACCTGTTCCAGCTCCCCACACCTGTTCCATCACTCCCACACAGTGGTTGCATCTCCCCCACACCTGTTCCATCACTCCCACACAGTGGTTGCATCTCCCCACACCTGTTCCATCTCCCCACACCTGTTCCATCTCTCCCACACAGTGGTTGCATCTCCCCCACACCTGTTCCATCACTCCCACACAGTGGTTGCATCTCCCCACACCTGTTCCATCTCTCCCACACCTGTTCCGTCACTCACACAGTGGTTGCATCTCCCCACACCTGTTCCATCTCCCCCACACCTGTTCCATCACCCCCACACAGTGGTTGCATCACCCTCACAGCTGTTCCGTCACTCACACACCTGTTCCATCTCCCACACACCTGTTCCATCTCTCTCACCCATCTGTTCCATCTCTCTCACACACCTGTTCCATCTCTCTCACCCATCTGTTCCATATTCCACACACCTGTTACATTCCCTTTTTACCAATCCTTTCGCTTTCTGAATAGACGATCCCTGCTTAGCCTGCTTTCAGCAATGGTACTAAATGGTACGTGGAACACTTACAGTGATGCTGTAGCATTAAATATGGAACACTGGAAGACACCTGGTGACCACACACCTACACTGTGACTGTTAAAATAACAAGACAGGCGTTTAGGCAGCTTCTGGCATCCCGAGAGGGAACAGTATTCTATTTAAAACTAGCCGCACACAAGCTGAAACAAAAGCTCTTTAGCAAACTCCTAATTAATAAATACTGGGTACAGTAATTTGCACAGTATGGGAAGTACTATTTATGGGTACAGTCGTACATAACCTGGGATGCACTGACTCCATAGTAACAATGACCGATTGTTACAGTATGGGCAATACTGATTCTACAGTAACAATATCTTATTTTCTGATAAAATGGACACTACTGTCTAATTACTATGCGATGGGTAGTATTTAATGCAACGGTGTTCATTTGTAATGGCAAAAGTCATCTTAAGACAGTATTAATAATGGCAGATTAGTAGATGGTAGAGTTTCAATGACATCTGTGGTCACTGTATCTCGAGATTCCTCAGTTATTTCCCAACCCTCTGCCTTTCTATGTTTTACAGTGACAACTGTCCTCTGGGAGGTGAATGGAGACTCTCCTTAAACCGATGGACTTTGCTCACCTGATGGTAAAGCAGCGAGCAGCTCAGGCACACGGGCCAGGAGGGTCCCAGGTTCCACTCCAGGTTTGTGCTGTGTTACCTGATCTCAGCTGGGGCACAAGTGCACTCCGATTGGCACCAGTGGCCTTGGGTTAAGAGGGGGAGATCGGCCAGGGTACCCACTCTTGCAAAACTCCCCCTGACAGTCCCTGGAAGTTATTCCTTATTTATTTTTTTTGGTCAGTACCTCAAGTTCTCCAAACTCTGGTTCGGGTTCTGCTGGTTTTGTGCAGCGGTTTCAGTTAACGTTGTATTTATACGTGTTTGGTATTATTTTGCTGGGTAAGACTACTTGCCCTCAGGATGCAGTATTTACCTCCCTCGCTCCTTACCTCTCGGGCTCGTAGCCGGCCTGAATTCTGGTGGCGGTGTAGCGCTGCGCCGCCGTCTCGTGCCCATGCCCATGGTGGTACCCACTCGGAGGCCCCACGCCGGGGAGGAATTGATCACCTTGGGGCCGAGTCGGGTCCATCTCTCCCACGATCGTCCGATAATCGATCCGGTAAGGGTCCCGCTCCAAGTCGCCAAATCCAGTGTAACTCTGCCCATCCATTCCCCTGGTCTCGGGAAAGCAATTTCCAGAATCTTCCAAGTGTCCAAGTGTGATCCCCTTTGCGGGTGCAGCTCACCAGGGGTGGATGGGTGGGGTGGGGGATCTCCCTCAAACCGTGTACTGCCCGCACATCCTGCCAGGGGAGCTCACGACAAAAAAAATCAACACAGCACCAAGAGTTACTCCCCAAACAGTTCAGGGAATAAAACTTCCCTCCACACTGTCCTGAAGTCCGGATAAAACGGCAGCAATCTCTCAATATATACAAAGGAATTTAGAAAAAAAAATCTCTTAGAAAAATAGATGTTTTCCAAATGTAATATTGGTGCAAAATATTTGAAAATAGATTATGTGCGATTGTAAATGTACGTCCATGGATGCTCTCTCTCCTCTCTCTCTCTCTCTCTCTCGCTCTCTCCTGCTCTCAGCTGGTGTACATTTGAGAGTATTTTTGTTCTGTAGCCCAGCCCTACAGCTCCAGATTAGCCTTATTCTGACAGTGCCAGACGTCACTTTGTTAAAGAGGATTGGAGACTCAAGAGAAACATTGGCTCTCCCACAGTTCCCGCCCCTTGACAAACACACAAACACACACTCACGTCAACTGTTCCCCTTAGTGCCCTTACTACCTCCCCTGGGAGCAATATAGCTACTAGTGCGAGCATTCAACAAACACCAGCATAACAGCCCAGCTCAGGGAACTCTTACAGACCGGGACAATATTATACTCACCCTCTTCTCTCCCCCTCACTATTTATGTCCTAGTCCCATATCTAGAGTTTCAAACACTCAGATAAACGCAGTCTTCAAGAAAGCCCCACTCATTAAACGTGAATGTGAACAATGGAGATATAGCCCGCCAAGTATATCAAACAATTTCATTTCAGAACAGATAACTGTGTCTTCCTCTCAATTATATGTGTTAAATATATTTTATCACATAGTATGTCACGGCTGGAATCATGGGATGAATGTCTACCTTGATCAAACTGACTGATCATATTGAGTACAGCTGAACTCGTTCTGATGCACGCCTCCAGTCACTCACTCACTCTCACTCAGTGTTACTCCTCCAGTCACTCTCACTCAGTGTTACAACTCCAGTACTCTCACTCAGTGTTACTCCTCCAGTCACTCTCACACAGTGTTATTCTTCCAGTGCTCTCAGTGTTACTCCTCCAGTACTCTCACTCAGTGCTACCCATCCAGTACTCTCAGCGTTACAACTCCAGTACTCTCACTCAGTGTTACTCCTCCAGTACACTCACTCAGTGTTACTCCTCCAGTACTCTCACTCAGTGTTACTCCTCCAGTACTCTCACTCAGTGTTATTGCTCCAGTACTCTCACTCAGTGTTACTCCTCCAGTACACTCACTCAGTGTTACTCCTCCAGTACTCTCACTCAGTGTTACTCCTCCAGTACTCTCACTCAGTGTTATTGCTCCAGTACTCTCACTCAGTGTTACTCCTCCAGTACACTCACTCTGTGTTACTCCTCCAGTATTCTCAGTCAGTGTTAAACCTCCAGTACGCTCAGTGTTACTCCTCCAGTACTCTCACTCAGTGTTACTCCTCCTGTACTCTCAGTGTTACTTCTCCAGTACACTCACTGTTCCTCCTCCTGTACTCTCATTCAGTGTTACTCCTCCAGTACTCTCACTCAGTGTTACTCCTCCGTACTCTCATTCAGTGTTACTCCTCCTGTACTCTCAGTATTACTCCTCCAATACTCTCACTCAGTGCTACTCCTCCAGTACTCTCACTCAGTGTTACTGCTCCAGTACTCATAGTATTACTCCTCCAGTACTCTCACTCGGTGTTACTCCTCCAGTACTCTCAATGTTACTCCTCCAGTACGCTCACTCAGTGTTACTCCTCCAGTACTCTCAGTGTTACTCATCCAGTACTCTCACTCAGTGTTACTCCTCCAGTACTCTCACTGTTACTCCTCCAGTATTCTCAGTGTTACTCCTCCAGTACTCTCAGTGTTACTCCTCCAGTACTCTCAATGTTACTCCTCCAGTTATGTCAATGATACTCCTCCAGTACTCTCACTCAGTTTTACTCCTCCAGTACTCTCAATGTTACTCCTCCAGTACTCTCAGTGTTACTCATCCAGTACTCGCACTCAGTGTTACTCCTCCAGTACTCACAGTGTTACACATCCAGTACTCTCACTCAGTGTTACTCATCCAGTACTCTCACTCAGTGTTACTCTCAATGATACTCCTCCAGTAATCTCATTCAGTGTTACTCTGCCAGTACTCTCAGTGTTACTCCTCCAGTACACTCTCAGTGTTACTCCTCCAGTACTCCCAATGTTACTCCTCCAGTACTCTCACTCAGTGTTACTCCTCCAGTACTCTCAGTGTTACTCCTCCAATACTCTCACTCAGTGTTACTCATCCAGTACTCTCACTCGGTGTTACTCCTCCAGTACTCTCAACGATATTCCTCCAGTACTCTCACTCAGTGTTACTCATCCAGTACTCGCACTCAGTGTTACTCCTCCAGTACTCTCAATGTTACTCCTCCAGTACTCTCACTCAGTGTTACTCCTCCAGTATTCTCAGTGTTACTCATCCAGTACTCTCAGTGTTACTCCAGCAGTACTCTCAGTGATTCTCCTCCAGTACTCTCAGTGTTACACCTCCAGTACTCTCAGTCAGTGTTACTCCTCCTGTACTCTCAGTATTACTCCTCCAATACTCTCACTCGGTGTTACTCCTCCAGTACTCTCAATGTTACTCCTCCAGTATGCTCACTCAGTGTTACTCCTCCAGTACTCTCAGTGTTACTCATCCAGTACTCTCACTCAGTGTTACTCCTCCAGTACTCTCACTGTTACTCCTCCAGTATTCTCAGTGTTACTCCTCCAGTACTCTCAGTGTTACTCCTCCAGTACTGTCAATGTTACTCCTCCAGTTATGTCAATGATACTCCTCCAGTACTCTCACTCAGTTTTACTCCTCCAGTACTCTCAATGTTACTCCTCCAGTACTCTCAGTGTTACTCATCCAGTACTCGCACTCAGTGTTACTCCTCCAGTACTCCCAGTGTTACACATCCAGTACTCTCACTCAGTGTTACTCATCCAGTACTCTCACTCAGCGTTACTCTCAATGATACTCCTCCAGTAATCTCATTCAGTGTTACTCTGCCAGAACTTTCACTGTTACTCCTCCGGTATTCTCAGTGTTACTCCTCCAGTACTCTCAGTGTTACTCCTCCAGTACTCTCAATGTTACTCCTCCAGTTCTGTCAATGATACTCCTCCAGTACTCTCACTCAGTTTTACTCCTCCAGTACTCTCAATGTTACTCCTCCAGTACTCTCAGTGTTACTCATCCAGTACTCGCACTCAGTGTTACTCCTCCAGTACTCCCAGTGTTACACATCCAGTACTCTCACTCAGTGTTACTCATCCAGTACTCTCACTCAGTGTTACTCTCAATGATACTCCTCCAGTAATCTCATTCAGTGTTACTCTGCCAGTACTCTCAGTGTTACTCCTCCAGTACACTCTCAGTGTTACTCCTCCAGTACTCCCAATGTTACTCCTCCAGTACTCTCACTCAGTGTTACTCCTCCAGTACTCTCAGTGTTACTCCTCCAATACTCTCACTCAGTGTTACTCATCCAGTACTCTCACTCGGTGTTACTCCTCCAGTAGTCTCAACGATATTCCTCCAGTACTCTCACTCAGTGTTACACCTCCAGTACTCTCACTCAGTGTTACTCATCCAGTACTCGCACTCAGTGTTACTCCTCCAGTACTCTCAATGTTACTCCTCCAGTACTCTCACTCAGTGTTACTCCTCCAGTACTCTCACTCAGTGCTACTCCTCCAGTACTCTCACTCAGTGTTACTCCTCCAGTACTCTCACTCAGTGTTACTCCTCCAGTATTCTCAGTGTTACTCCTCCAGTAATCTCAGTGTTACTCCAGCAGTACTCTCAGTGATTCTCCTCCAGTACTCTCAGTGTTACACCTCCAGTACTCTCAGTCAGTGTTACTCATCCAGCACTCGCACTCAGTGTTACTCCTCCAGTACTCTCAATGATACTCATCCAGTACTCTCACTCAGTATTACTCCTCCAGTACTCTCAATATTACTCCTCCAGTACTCGCACTCAGTGTTACTCCTCCAGTACTCTCAGTATTACTCCTCCAGTACTCGGAGTGTTACTCCTCCAGTACTCTCAGTGTTACTCCTCTAGTACTCTTAGTGTTACTCCTCCAGTACTTTCACTCAGTGTTACTCATCCAGTACTCTCACTCAGTGTTACTCCTCCAGTACTCTCAGTGTTATTCCTCCAGTACTCTCAGAGTTACTGCTCGAGTACTCTCACTCAGTGTTACTCATCCAGTACTCTCAATGTTACTCCTGCAGTACTCTCAGTGTTACACCTCCAGTACTCTCACTCAGTGTTACTCTGCCAGTACTCTCATTCAGTGTTACTCATCCAGTACTCTCACTCAGTGTTACTCTCAATGATACTCCTCCAGTAATCTCATTCAGTGTTACTCTGCCAGTACTCTCAGTGTTACACCTCCAGTATTCTCAGTGTTACTCCTCCAGTATTCTCAGTGTTACTCCTCCAGTACTCTCAGTGTTAATCCTCCAGTACTCTCATTCAGTTTTACACCTCCAATACTCTCACTGAGTGTTACTCATCCAGTTCTCTCACTCAGTGTTACTTCTCCAGTACTCTCAGTGTTACTCCTCCAGTACTCTCAGTGTTACACCTCCAGTACTCTCATTCAGTGTTACTCCTCCAGTACTCTCACTCAGGGTTACTCCTCCAGTAGCCTCAATGTTACTCCTCCAGTACTCTCACTCAGTGTTACTCCTCTAGTACTCTCACTCAGTGTTACTCCACCAGTACTCTCACTCAGTGTGACTCTCAATGATACTCCTCCAGTACTCTCATTCAGTGTTACTCCACCAGTACTCTCAATGTTACTCCTCCAGTACACTCCCTCAGTGTTACTCCTCCAGTACTCCCAATGTTACTCCTCCAGTACTCTCACTCAGTATTACTCCTCCAATACTCTCAGTGTTACTCCTCCAATACTCTCAGTGTTACCCCTCCAGTATTCTCAGTGTTACCCCTCCAGTATTATAGATACATAGATACATAGAAGATAGGAGCAGGAGTAGGCCATCCGGCCCTTCGAGCCTGCTCCACCATTTAATGAGATCATGGCTGATCCTCCAATTCAGTATCCCGTCCCCGCCTTCTCTCCGTAACCCTTAACCCCTTTTGCCTGTAGAAATATATCTAATTCCCTCTTAAATATATTTAATGAGCTGGCGTACACTGCCCTCTGTGGCAATGAGTTCCACAGGTTCACCACCCTCTGAGTGAAGAAATTCCCCCTCATTTCTGTCCTAAATGGTTTAGCCCTTATCCTTAAATTATGTCCTCTAGTTCTGTTCTCACCCGCCAAGGGAAACATTCCTTCTGCATCTAGTCTGTCTAGACCTGTCAGAATTTTATACACTTCTATGAGGTCCCCTCTCAATCTTCTAAACTCCAGTGTGTACATCCCTAAACTACATAGTCTCTCCTCATAGGTCAATCCCGCCATTCCTGGTATCAGCCTGGTGAATCGCCGCTGCACCCCCTCCATGGCAAGAACATCTTTCCTCAGATGAGGCGACCAAAACTGTACACAGTACTCGAGGTGTGGTCTCACCAGTGCCCTGTACAGCTGCAGCAAGGTATCCCTGTTCCTGTATTCCAACCCTTTTGCTATGAAGGCCAGCATACCGTTTGCCTTCTTGACCGCCTGTTGCACCTGCATGCTCGCCTTCAGTGACTGGTGTACAAGAACACCCAGGTCTCTCTGTACTTCCCCCTCTCCCAATTTATTGCCATTTAAATAATAATTTGCCCTCCCGTTCCTGCACCCAAGGTGGATAACTTCGCACTTGTCCACATTATAGTGCATCTGCCATTTATCCGCCCAATCACACAGTCTGTCCAAATCGCTCTGGAGCTTCCTGGTCTCCTCCTCTGAGCCCACCCCCCCCTCCTAGTTTAGTGTCGTCTGCAAATTTGGAAATGCTGCATCCGACTCCCTGATCCAGGTCATTAATGTAAATTGTGAACAGCTGGGGACCCAGGACAGATCCCTGTGGTACCCCACTTGTTACTGCCTGCCATTCAGAAAATGAGCCGTTTATTCCAACTCTCTGTTTTCTATCTGACAGCCAGTTCTCTATCCACGTCAATACTTTCCCCTTTATCCCATGAGCTTCAATTTTCCATGCTAATCTTTTATGTGGGACCTTGTCGAAGGCCTTTTGGAAGTCCAGGTACACCACATCTACTGGCTCTCCCCCATCTATTTTACCAGTTACTCCCTCAAAAAATTCCAATAGATTAGTCAAGCACGATTTACCCTTTGTAAATCCATGTTGACTCTGTCCTATCCTGTCCCCATTTGCTAAGTGCTCCGCTATTTCATCCTTAATGATGGACTCCAGCATTTTGCCCACAACTGATGTAAGGCTTACAGGTCTGTAATTACCTGCTTTTTCCCTACCCCCCTTTTTGAATAGTGGGGTAACGTTAGCTACCCTCCAATCCATGGGCACTGTTCCCGAGTCTAATGAATTCTGAAAAATCATACTTAGTGCATCCGCTATCTCTAGGGCCACCTCCTTCAGTACCCTAGGATGCATGTTATCAGGCCCTGGGGATTTGTCCGCCTTCAATCCCTTTAGCTTCCTCAACACCATATCCTTAGAGATATTGATTTGCGTCAGTTCCTCCTTTGCCAATGTCCCTATTTTTCCCGATATCCCAGGGAGGTTTTTTGTGTCTTCCTTCGTAAAGACTGACCCAAAGTATGCATTTAGTTGGTCTGCCATTTCCTTATTTCCCGTTATATATTCCCCCGTATCTGACTGCAATGGACCAACTTTGGTTTTCACCAGTCTTTTCCTCTTGATATACTTATAAAAGCTTTTGGAGTTCGTTTTTATATTTTCCGCCAGCTTGCTTTCGTAAGCTATTTTGCCCGTCTTGATTAAGCCCTTTGTCCTCCTTTGCTCTATCTTAAACTGTTCCCAATCTTCCGCTCTGGCGCTTTTTTTGGCTATTTTATATGCCCTATCTTTGGATTTTATGCTGTCTCTAATTTCCCCTGTTATCCACGGTTGAGTCACCTTTTTAGATTTCCTTTTATGCCAGATTGGTATAAACAATTTTTGCAATTTTGTCATTCTATCTTTAAATGCTTGCCATTGTTTATCTATTCTCAGTGTTACTCCTCCAGTACTCTCAATGTTACTCCTCCAGTACTCTCACTCAGTGTTACTCCTCCTGTACTCTCACTCAGTGTTACTCCTCCAGTATTCTCAGAGTTACTCCTCCAGTACTCTCAGTGTTACTCCTCCAGTACTCTCAGTGTTACTCCTCCAGTACTCTCAATGTTACTCCTCCAGTACTCTCACTCAGTGTTACTCCTCCAGTACTCTCAGTGTTAATCCTCCAGTACTCTCACTCAGTGTTTCTCCTCCAGTATTCTCAGTGTTATTCCTCTAGTACTCTCAGTGTTACCCCTCCAGTACTCTCAGTATTTCTCCTCCAGTACTCTCAGTGTTACTCCTCCAGTACTCTCAGTGTTACTACTCCAGTATTCTCAATGTTATTCCTCCAGTACTCTCACTCAGTGTTACTCCTCCAGTACTCTTACCCAGTGTTACTCCTCCAGTACTCTCATTCACTGTTACACCTCCAGTACTCTCACTCAGTGTTATTCCTCCAGTACTCTCACTCAGTGTTACTCCTCCAGTACTCTCACTCAGTGTTACTCCTCCAGTACTCTCACTCAGTGTTACGCCTCCAGTACTCTCCGTGTTACTCCTCCAGTACTCTCACTCAGTGTTACTCCTCCAGTACTCTCATTGTTTCTCCTCCAGTACTCACAGTGTTACACATCCAGTACACTCACTCAGTGTGACTCATCCAGTAATCTCACTCAGTGTCACTCTCAATGATACTCCTCCAGTACTCACAGTGTTACTCCACCAGTACTCTCATTCAGTGTTACACCTCCAGCAATTTTACTAAGTGTTACTCCTCCAGTACTCTCACTCAGTGTTACTCCTCCAGTACTCTCAGTGTTACTCCTCCAGTACTCTCATTCAGTGTTACTCCTGTAGTACTCTCACTCAGTGTTACTCCTCCAGTACTCTCACACAGTGTTACTCCTCCAGTACTGTCACTTAGTGTTACTCCTCCAGTACTCTCAGTGTTACACCTCTAATACTCTCACTTAGTCTTACCCCTCGAGTTCTCTCACTCAGTGTTACTCCTCCAGTATTTTCAGTGTTACTCCTCCAGTATTTTCAGTGTTACTCCTCCAGTACTCTCAGTCAGTGTTATTCCTCCAGTACTCTCAGTATTACTCCTCCAGTACTCTCAGTCAGTGTTACTCCTCCAGTACTCTCACTCAGTGTTACTCCTCCACTACTCCCACTCAGTATTACTCCTCCAATACTCTCATTCAGTGTTACTCCTCCAGTATTCTCAGTGTTACTCCTCCAGTACTCTCAGTGTTACTCTTCCAGTACTCTCTGCATTACTCCTCCAGTACTCTCAGTCAGTGTTACTCATCCAGAATTCTCACTCAGTGTTACTCCTCCAGTACTCTCATTCAGTGTTATCCTCCAGTACTCTCACTCAGTGTTACTCCTCCGGTACTCTCAGTGTTACTCCTCCAGTACTCTCAATGTTACTCCTCCAGTACTCTCAGTTTTACTCCTCCAGTACTCTCATTGTTACACCTCCAATACTCTCACTCAGTGTTACACCTCCAGTACTCTCAGTCAGTGTTACAACTCCAGTACTCTCACTCAGTGTTACACCTCCAGTACTCTCACTCAGTGTTACACCTCCAGTACACTCACTCACTCAGTGTTACTCCTCCAGTCACTCTCACTCGCTCAGTGTTACTTCTCCAGTACTCTCTGTGTTACTCCTCCAGTACTCTCACTCAGTGTTACTCCTCCAGTACTCTCACTCAAGGTTACTCCTCCAGTACTCTCACTCACGGTTACTCATCCAGTACTCTCACTCAGTGTTACTCCTCTAGTACTTTCAAATTTACTCCTCCAGTACTCTCACTCAGTGTTACTCCTCCAGTACTCTGAGTGTTACTCCTCCAGTACTCTCACTCAGTGTTACTCCTCCAGTACTCTCACTGTTACTCCTCCAGTACTCTCACTCAGTGTTACTCCTCCTGTACTCTCAGTGTTACTCTTCCAGTACTCTCAGTCAGTGTCACTCCTCCAGTACACTCAGACAGCTTTACTCCGCCTCAACAACACTGTGTTACTAACCCTCTCCGATTTTCCCTTATCTCTTCTGTAAAGCACATTGAGATGTTTCCCTGTACCTGTGGCGTGCTAGACGGTTGCAAGTTACTCACTCTCACTCACTCAGTGTTACTCCTCCTGTACTCTCAGTGTTACTCCTCCAGCACATCCTCAAGTCTTCAATAGGCATATAAATAGTAATTAGGTAGTAAGAGGAGGGGTGGGGCCAATTAGGGACCAAAAAGGAGACCTATACATGGAGGCAGAGGTCATGGCTGAAGTAAAATGAGTACTTAGCATCTGTCTTTACCAAGGAAGAAGATGCTGCCAAAGTTATAGTGAAAGAGGAGGTAGTTGAGATATTGGTGGGATAAAAATTGATAAAGAGGAGGTACTAGAAAGGCAGGCTGTACTTAAAGTAGATAAGTCACCAGGACCGGATGGGATGCATCCTAGGATGCTGAGGGAAGTAAAGGTGGAAATCTTCCAAACCTTCTTGGATACGGGGGTGGTGCCAGAGAACTGGAGAATTGCAAATGTTACACCCTTGTTCAAAAAAGGGTGTAAGGATAAACCCAGCAACTACAGACCAGTCAGTTTAACCTCAGTGGGGGGGAAGCTTTTAGAAATGATAATCCGGGACAAAATTAACAGTCACTTGGACAAGTGCGAATTAATTAAAGGAAGCCAGCACGGATTTGTTAAAGGCAAATTGTGTTTAACCAACTTGATTGAATTTTTTGATGAGGTAACAGAGAGGGTTGATGAGGGCAGTGTGCTTGATGTGGTGTACAAGGATTTCCAAAAAGGCATTTTATAAAGTGCCACATAATAGGCTTGCCAGCAAAGTTGAAGTCCATGGAATAAAAGGGACAGTGGCAGCATGGATAAGAAATTGGCTAAGTGACAGGAAACAGAGAGTAGTGGTGAACGGTTGTTTTTCGGACTGGAGGAAGGTACACAGTGGTGTTCCCCAGGGGTCGGTACTAGGACCACTGCTTTTCTTAATATATATTAATGATTTGGACTTAGGTGTCCAGGGCACAATTTCAAAATTTTGATGACACAAAACTTGGAAGTATAATGAACAGTGAGGAGGATAGGGAACAGTTTACTTCTATCTACCCTGTCCCTCCTTTCAAAATTTTAAATACTTCTCCCAGCCCACTCTGTGAGAGCACAAGGATAGCTGATAAATTGAGGCCAACAGGCCAAAATATTGGGCCTCAACAAGTCAGCCACCAAAGTATCAGGCTCTAATGTGCATTCACTAAATTACCAGCCCCAAATGTGCCAAATACCAAGCCCCAAAAGGTCAATCACCAAAATATCAGGTCCCAATATGCCCAATATCAAAATGCCAGGCCTTAACATGATAAATGGGTTCATGAAGGGGAGGTCATGTCAATCTAACTTACTGGTTTTCTTTGGGGGACAAAGGAGCTTGTGAATGGGGAAACAGCTCCTCCCAAATACCCAGCCGCAGACAGCTTTTAATCAAGTCCAAAACTGTGGCCTGGTCCTGCTCCTACTTCTTGTGTTCTTTAGAGTTGAGGTTGGATCAGATCAGCCATGATCTTATTGAATGGCGGAGCAGGCTCGAGGGGCCGATTGGTCTACTCCTGCTCCTATTTCTTATGTTCTTATGTTCTTATGGACAGAGGGTGGGGTTTAGGAAAATACTTTTTGAAAATTGTATTGAGGCAAATAAATTCAGCTATGAGTTTTTGTACTATCTACAAGATGCACTGCAGCAAGTCGCCAAGACTTCTTCGGCAGCACCTCCCAAACCTGCGACCTCCACAATCTACAAAGGGAAGGGCAGAAAGTTCACGGAGAAGCCATCACATCCAACTTCCCGACTTGGACCTATATCGGCCGTTCCTTCATTGTCACTGGGTCAAAATCCTGGAACTCCCTACCAATGTTCCCTGTAATTTTTTGGGGGGGCCACGCGGGCTCTTTAACGGGCTGCGCAGCCCATTCAAAATATCAGGCATGCGCAGTTTTTATATTTAAAGCCGGCACGCCAGCTACGCGGGACCCCTGGAGCGATGCACGCTGCAGCTTAAAGGAAACATTGCTCCCTCCCTAACAGCACTGTGGGAGCACCTTCTCCACACGAACTACAGCGGTTCAAGAAGACGGCCCACCACCACCTTCTCAAGGGGCAACTAGGGATGGGCAATAAATACTGGCCTTGCCAGCAACGCCCACATCCCGAAAATGAATTTAAAAAACACTCGACTGGAACAGGATGCAAACATGGTTCAGGCTCTCCATGCCTCTGATACTGAACTTTATATCCAGACCCTGGTGCCTTTATATCTGCAGGATACTATCCACGTTTGATATTTTCATGTATACCTCTCAATACCGGTTGAAATCCATGGACAAACAGATTAAAACATGGAAATCCCGACTTTGGAACATAGGAACATAGGAACAGGAGGAGGCCATTCAGCCCCTCGAGCCTGTGCCGTCATTCAATGAGATCAGGGCTGATCTGCGACCTAACTCCATATACCCGCCTTTGGCCCACATCCCTCAATACCTTTGGTTAACAAAAAGCTATCAATCTCCGATTTAAAATTAACAATTGATCTAGCATCAATTGCCATTTACGGAAGAGAGTTCCAAACTTCTACCACCTTTGTGTGTAGAAGTGTTTCCTAATTTCAGTCCTGAAAGGTCTGGCTCTAATTTTTAGACTATGGGGGAAAAATTAGGTCGCGCCCCATTTGGGGCGCAAATATCGTCTGGACGCAAATATTAGCGCCTGGCGCTAATTATCGGCACTGACTGGAAACTTCACTTTTACCGCCCCGGGAGGTGAGTGGAGCGCTAAATCAGGCGCTGCACACCTGTCTTAAGGCGCAAAGGCCAAGGAGTGAGGCGCTAACTCAGAGCGCTGGCGAAGCTCATGTAATGTCAGTCAGCAATGGAACACACACACAATGGTACGGGCCAGTTCTTAAAGGGGATGGTTAATCTTGCTTTCCATCCACATCCTGTTCATTGCAGCCTTGAATCTCGGCCTGGAGAGACTTGCACATCAAATGTGCTGGAAAGAACAATGGAGCGTACCAGGCAAAGAGCTCAGAGTGCAGCTCCCATAGTCTCTGCTAAATCGATACAAGGAATGGCAAATCAAAATGAACCTGCAAAGTGCTGCTCAGTACCCAAAACTCCTTCACACAACGTTGAATCTCTCCAGAAGTCTCTCCCTCTCTCTCTCAGAATGCGTAGTTCAAAAATGCCACCAACAATAAAAGACAGGAAGAGGCCCCCTTTAAATAGCGCCCCCCCCAGCCCCACAGCGATTGATAGCGTTCCAGTCTTCTGGTCGCTGGATGTGCCAGGCGGTAAGGCAGGGGGCGCCACTCAATTTCCGCTCCGGGGCGCCACAAGGGCGTTGCACCATGGAATGACGTCACAATCTGTGCGCGCAGGTGGTCGCAGCGGTAAAGTTTAGCGCCGCCGCACAATCTCTAGTTAAGTTCCCGAGCGGCGCAAACATCGCTGCGCCCGGGCGTTAGCGGCTTTGCGCCCCATTAGCGCCCTCTTAAGGCGCTAACGGGAGGCGCAACCAACTGAATTTTTACCCCTATGCCTCCTAGTTCTAGAATCCCCAACCAAAAGAAATAGTTTCTCCCTAGCTACCCTATCTGTTCCCCTTAATATCTTGAAAACTTCGATCAGATCACCCCTTAACCGTCTAAATTCTAGGGAATACAACCCTAATTTGTGTAATCTCTCCTCGTAACTTAACCCTTGAAGTCCGGGTATCATTCTGGTAAACCTACGCTGCACTCCCTCCAAGGCCAACATATCCTTCCTAAGGTGTGGTGCCCAGAACTGCTCACAGTGCTCCAGGTGTGGTCTAACCAGGGTTTTGTACAGCTGCAGCATAACTTCTACCCCCTTGTATTCTAGCCCTCTAGATATAAAGGCCAGCATTCCGGCAACACAGTGGCATAGTGGTTAGCACTGTTACCTCACAGCACCAGGGACCCGGGTTCGAATCCGGCCTCGGGTGACTGTCTGTGTGGAGTTTGCACATTCTCCCCGTGTCTGCGTGGGTTTCCTCCGGGTGCTCCAGTTTCCTCCCACAGTCCAAAGATGGTGTGGGTTAGGTTGATTTGGCTATGATAAATTGACCCTTAGTGTTAGGGGGATTAAATACGTGGGGTTACGGGGATAGGGTGGGATATGTGTCAGTGCAGGCTCGATGGGCCGAAATGGCCTCTATCTGCACTGTGGGGATTCTGTGATTCCATCAGCCTTTTTGATTATTTTCTGTACCCGTCCATGACATTTTAATGATCTATGCGCCTGGACCCCCAAGACTCTTTGGACCTCCACTGTTTTTAGTTTTTCACCATTTAGAAAGTACCCCGTTCTATCCAAAGTGGATGACCTCACATTTTCCTACATTGAAATCCATTTGCCACAGTTTTGCCCATTCATTTAATCTGTCGATATCCCTTTGTAATTTTATGCTTCCATCTACACTGCCTACACTGCCGCCTATCTTTGTGTCACCGGCAAGTTTGGATATGTGACTTTCTATGCCATCATCTAAGTCATTAATAAATATTATGAATAGTTGAGGCCCCAACACAGATCCCTGCGGGACACCGCTAGTCACATCCTGCCAATCCTACCCACTATCCCTACTGCCTGTCTCCTGCTGCTCAGCCATTTCCCAACCAGGTCGATAATTTGCTTTCAATTCCATGGGCTTCTACCTTAGTTAACAGTCTCTCATGTGGAACTTTATCAAATGCCTTCTGGAAGTCCATATAAATAATATCCATAGACATTCTCCTGTCCACTACTTTAGTCACCGCCTCAGAAAATTCAATCAGGTTTGTCAGGCATGACCTACCTTTCACAAATCCACGCTGGCTCTCTCTGATCAACTGAAAATTTGCGAGGTGTTCAGTCACCCTTTCCTTAATTATAGACTCTAGCAATTTCTCAACAACAGAGGTGAGGCTAACTGGTCTATAATTCCCTGGTTTCCCTCTCACACCATTCTTAAATAGCGAAGTGACAGGCGCAATTTTCCAATCTAAAGGAACGGTTCCTGAATCGAGAGAACTTTGGAAGATTATAGTTAGGGCATCTGCAATGTGCTCACCTACTTCCTTTAAAACCCTGGGATGGAAACCATCTGGCCCTGGGGATTTGTCACACTTGAGTGCCATTATTTTCTTCATTACTGTTATTTTACTTAAGTTAATTTTATTGAGTCCCTATCCCTGATTTAATATTAGTTTCCTTGGGATTTGGCTGCCTGGGTTACATTGAAAATGGAAACAAAATGTGACAGCTTGCTTAAAAAAATAGATTGGTGACAGCGCTACATTACAGTGAGTGTCAATGGGCTATTTGACTTCAGGAGCATTAGAGCCAAGCCCAATCCTGTCCTCAGCTGACCTCCATACACTTTCCAGGAGGGGGTCATGAGAAGCCTATCAGGGTGAGAACCCTGGATGATCGTTTCCCCCTCCCATAACCCAGAGGCACTGAGGCCAATTGTAGACCCCCCCCTCTTCCACAACCCTCCATCCCGGCTGTGATTGGCTAACTCAGCAGCCTGGGACTCACTAGATATTTTAGAAAGTCAAAATTGAGAAATGGACAAAGTCTGGGAACGTTTCATAATTGATAGAATTCTCTGAATTAAGTATAAATAAATGATTGCAATCTTCTGATCTTTTTATAGTGTGCCTCATTTTGTTTGAGTGCTCCTTCACTGCCCTCCTGACTGCCACTTACAACCGGCTGCTGCATTCCCCCACCTCTCCCCTGTTGTTTTTCCATCTCTCTCGGCTCCCTAGCCTAGTGACAGGCTTGTCATTGAGGGACGCTCTAGCACTAACTGCTGCTGGCTTATTAGATGGCTCCTCGATGGTTTCAGCTGCAGGTGACTGACTGCTGCTGAGAGTGGCAGGGGATTAACTGTAACAAGCCTCGCACTGATTGAAGTGTCCTGTGCTTGTGAAGAGACAGCGATGGAGTATCTGTGCATGGTCCCGTGTGCCTGTACGTATCGTGCGCACGCATGCTTCCATCTGTGTGTGCGCAGCGGCACGTCTGTGTATTTGAGGGTGTCTTGATAGGTGCGTGTGTGTGTACGGGTGTGTATGCCTGTCTGTATGGACATGAGTTTATGAGTGTGTGTGTGGTTCTGTGTTTGAGTGTGCACATCTGTGTGTCTGAGTTTAATGGTGTGTGTGTGTTTATGGGTGTGTCTGGGCACGGGTGTGTATGGATGTGTGTGAGTATGGTGCATTGGTGTGTGTGCGTGTGGTTGTGTATGTCGGTGTGGTGTGTGTGTATTTATGGATGTATGATTGTGTGTGTACGGGTGTGTCAAAATGGTGTGTGTGTATTTAGGGATGTATGATTGTGTGTGTACGGGTGTGTCAGAATGGTGTGTGTGTATTTAGGGATGTATGATTGTGTGTGTACGGGTGTGTAAGTGTATGTACGGGTGTGTCGGAATGGTGTGTGTGTATTTAGGGATGTATGATTGTGTGTCAGCGTGTGTGTACGGGTGTATACGGGTGTGTCAGAATGGTGTGTGTGTGTATTTATGGATTACGACTGTGTGAGAAGGAGCACTTATACAAGCACATTATGTTGTTTTGGGGGGTTCTACTTTATTGATGTGGATCGAGCTTTTGGCTCAGTGGTACCATTCCTGCCTCTGAGTCAGAAGGTGCAGGGTTCAAACTCCACTCCAGACAGTGCCGGCCGACTCAGAATTCTGGGTTGACATCCAGCGGATACTCACGTTCGGTGGGTGTGGGTGGAATCTCCTCAATGTATGGGTTGTGGGAGCCCATAAAACCCTCTTGCTTTACAGAACTAACCCCGCTATCGGCTAGTTTAAAGATGGTTATGGCCATGGAAAGAGTGTTGACGTCGCGGCCTGTCAGACTGTTAATCAGCCTGCGAACCCTTCACTACTTCACACTGCAAAGATACGAAAATGACAACTTTATTGTTTAGCCTGTTGTGTGGTCTGAGAGATGTCAGATTACAAGTCATTTCCTCTCCGACCTGGGGCGTATGCCCGTTCGCATGGTGTTCCTGTGCCAGGGCAAGGCCAAGGAATGTCAATAAGAAATTGATCTGGGTTAAGCCCAGTTGGGCACAGTGCAGCAGTGCCCCCTGCCCACCCCGACCATCACTGAAGCAGGAGGGGTGGAGAATAATGGGCCCCTCCCTGATTTACTGAAAATGGATAGGTGGTAAAAGGACTGGGATTCTTGGGTAAAACCCGACTACAAATTGATCCCATTAATCAGGAGACACTGATATCAAGCAGGTCTCTGTTGGAACAGACATCACAGAGTGGGGGAGGCACACAGGGAGACTGGTGACTGAGTGTACTGGATGCATTAGTCACTGGTGCCACTTGGTGAGAGTGCATGGGATTGTCATTCCATGATCTTTACACAGGGAGCCTGTAACTTTGGACATGTCGTCAGACTAGGGTCCATTGAGAGAAATCAGACTAGACCATTGAGAGAAATCAGACTAGACCATTGACAGAAATCAGACTAGACCATTCAGAGAAATCAGACTAGACCATTGAGAGAAATCAGACTAGACCATTGAGAGAAATCAGACTAGACCATTGAGAGAAATCAGACTAGACCATTGAGATAAATCAGACTAGACCATTCAAAGAAATCAGACTAGACCATTGAGAGAAATCAGACTAGACCATTGAGAGAAATCAGACTAGACCATTGACAGAAATCAGACTAGACCATTGAGATAAATCAGACTAGACCATTGAGAGAAATCAGACTAGACCATTGAGATAAATCAGACTAGACCATTCAAAGAAATCAGACTAGACCATTGAGAGAAATCAGACTAGACCATTGACAGAAATCAGACTAGACCATTGAGAGAAATCAGACTAGACCATTGAGAGAAATCAGACTAGACCATTGAGAGAAATCAGACTAGACCATTGAGAGAAATCAGACTAGACCATTGAGAGAAATCAGACTAGACTATTGAGAGAAATCAGACTAGACCATTGAGAGAAATCAGACTGGGAGGGGTACACGGACTGGGAGGGGGACACGGGCTGGGAGGGGGACACGGGGCTGGGAGGGGGACACGGATTGGGAGGGGGACACGGGGCTGGAAGGGGTACACGGGGCTGGGAGGGGTACACGGGCTGGGAGGGGTACACGGGCTGGGAGGGGTACACGGATTGGGAGGGGTACACGGGCTGGGAGGGGGGACACGGGGCTGGGAGGGGTACACGGGCTGGGAGGGGTACACGGGCTGGGAGGGGTACACGGATTGGGAGGGGTACACAGATTGGGAGGGGTACACGGATTGGGAGGGGTACACGGGGCTGGGAGGGGGACACGGGGCTGGGAGGGGGACACGGACTGGGAGGGGGACACGGATTGGGAGGGATACACGGGGCTGGGAGGGGGACACGGGGCTGGGAGGGGGACACAGGGCTGGGAGGGGGACATGGGGCTGGGAGGGGTACACGGATTGGGAGGGGTACACGGATTGGGAGGGGTACACGGGCTGGGAGGGGGACACGGGGCTGGGAGGGGTACACGGGCTGGGAGGGGTACACGGGCTGGGAGGGGTACACGGGACTGGGAGGGGGACACGGGGCTGGGAGGGGGACACGGGGCTGGGAGGGGGACACGGGCTGGGAGGGATACACGGGGCTGGGAGGGGGACACGGGGCTGGGAGGGGGACACAGGGCTGGGAGGGGGACATGGGGCTGGGAGGGGTACACGGATTGGGGGGGACACGGATTGGGAGGGGTACACGGGCTGGGAGGGGGACACGGGGCTGGGAGGGGTACACGGGCTGGGAGGGGTACACGGGCTGGGAGGGGTACACGGATTGGGAGGGGTACACAGATTGGGAGGGGTACACGGATTGGGAGGGGTACACGGGGCTGGGAGGGGGACACGGGGCTGGGAGGGGGACACGGACTGGGAGGGGGACACGGATTGGGAGGGATACACGGGGCTGGGAGGGGGACACGGGGCTGGGAGGGGGACACGGGCTGGGAGGGGATACACGGGGCTGGGAGGGGGACACGGGGCTGGGAGGGGGACACGGGCTGGGAGGGGTACCAGGCTGGGGGATACACGGGGCTGGGAGGGGGACACGGGGCTGGGAGGGGGACACGGGGCTGGGAGGGGTACACGGGCTGGGAGGGGGACAGGGGGGCTGGGAGGGGGACACGGGACTGGGAGGGATACACGGGCTGGGAGGGGGACACGGGGCTGGGAGGGGGACACGGGGCTGGGAGGGGGACACGGGACTGGGAGGGATACACGGGCTGGGAGGGGTACACGGGGCTGGGAGGGGGACACGGGGCTGGGAGGGGGACACAGGGACTGGGAGGGAGGGACATGGGGCTGGGAGGGGACACGGGCTGGGAGGGGTACACAGGCTGGGAGGGATACACGGGGCTGGGAGGGGGACACGGGGCTGGGAGGGGGACACGGGGCTGGGAGGGGTACACGGGCTGGGAGGGGGACAGGGGGCTGGGAGGGGGACACGGGACTGGGAGGGATACAGGGCTGGGAGGGGGACACGGGGCTGGGAGGGGGACACGGGGCTGGGAGGGGGACACGGGGCTGGGAGGGGGACACGGGGCTGGGAGGGGTACACGGGGCTGGGAGGGGGATACGGGGCTGGGAGGCGTACACGGGGCTGGGAGGGGGACACGGGGCTGGGAGGGGGACACGGGGCTGGGAGGGGGACACGGGGCTGGGAGGGGGACACGGGGCTGGGAGGGGTACATGGGTCTGGGAGTGGGACACGGGCTGGGAGGGGTACACGGGTTGGGAGGGGGACACGGGCTGGGAGGGGTACACGGGCTGGGAGGGGGGGACACAGGCTGGGAGGGGTACACGGGCTGGGAGGGGTACACGGGCTGGGAGGGGTACACGGGGCTGGGAGGGGGACACGGGCTGGGAGGGGGACACGGGCTGGGAGGGGTACACGGGCTGGGAGGGGTACACGGGCTGGGAGGGGGACACGGGCTGGGAGGGGTACACGGGCTGGGAGGGGGACACGGGGCTGGGAGGGGGACACGGGCTGGGAGGGGGACACGGGCTGGGAGGGGGACACGGGGCTGGGAGTCGAACATGATTGACAGATAAACAGGAAATCAAATGAGTCATTGGCAGGTGATAATGAAAACAAGATGGAAAGACAAGTCTGGACACATTCCCTTCTCACCAACAAAACCATCTCTCTGTCCTCAGGGACTGCTGCTGTTTTTATCTAAACAATTTTTTAAGGATCCAATTCCTATTTATGCCATTTAAGAAGGTAGTTTAAGAACTGTCAGATCAACACATCAAAGAAAGGACATTACTGCCCTTGAGAGGAGACAGAGGGACAACAAAGGGGATTCCGGGGATCGGGGAATTCTGTTCTGGGAAAGGTTTAAGGAAGTTGGGTTTGTTTTCTTTGGAAAAGGGGAGACTGCAAGATAACCTGTTGGATGTTTTCAGGATTTACAAGGGAACTGACAAAGTTGATCCAAGCAAAATTGTTCCCTGTGCTGAATGGGGTCAAATCCCAGGGGACACAAGGGAAAAATGAAGGAGTTACGAGTAAGAAGTGACGTAGGGGAACTTTATCACCCAAAGGGGAATCGAGTTGTCGAATTAGATCCCCAGGAAGGACACTGAAGCGGATAGTTTAAATGGGGTCAAGAAACAATTATTTGTTTGTGTAGAGAAAGAAATGGTTGAGAGGGTGAGGAGATGGGTAGGTGGGGTTAAGGGATGGGGAGATTGTGGGTAGGTGGAGTTGAGGGATAATAGAGAAGGTGGATAGGTGGAGTTGAGAGATGGGGAGAATGTGGGTAGTTGGGGTTGAGGGATGGGGTGAAGGTGGGTAAATGAGGTTGAAGGATGGGGAGAAGGTGGATGGGTGGGGTTGAGAGATGGGGAGAAGGTGCGGAGGTAGAGTTGAGGGATGGAGGAGAAGGTGGGTAAATGAGGTTGAAGGATGGGGTGAAGGTGGGCAGGTGGGGTTGAGGGATGGGGTGAAGGTGGGGTTGAGGAATAGGGAAAAGGTGGGGAGGTGGGGTTGAAGGATGGGGAGAAGGTGGATGGGTGGGGTTGAGGGATGGGGAGAAGGTGGATGGGTGGGGTTGAGGGATGGGGTGAAGGTGGGGTTGAGGAATAGGGAAAAGGTTGGGAGGTGGGGTTGAGGGATGGGGAGAAGGTCAGTAGGTGGGGTTGAGGGATGAGGAGAAGCTGGGTGGGTAGGGTTGAGACCCATCAACAAGCGACAGGCCAGATGGATCAAGTGGCCTTTTCTTGTTCCTAAGGGGGATAAATTTGTCTTCACCAGCAAAAAATTGTCGGTGTCACCGGCAACTGCAGTTACCGGCCGCTGGAAATGGCCGCAACACTAACCGAGTGAAATTGGTCTGGGGGGGCATGGAGATAGGTGGCGCAGCCCTCACCTTCCGTGCAACGCCGTCCTGGTGGTGTTGCTGGTGGGATCCGGGACGAAGTTTCTGTCCAGGTCCGGCGTTGCAGCTTCCCGCAGCCAATGGGAGCGAGGCTGTGGAGCTCGCAGGGAATTGTGGGCAATGAAGAGCTCTGAGAATTAAAGGGGCCACGCACACTGCAGCAATACAAAATAAAATGCAGTGAATCAACACATTTTTCAGCCCTTTCTGCCTTTTAAAAAATATTCAATATTTAAAACAAGTTCCAAATGTGAATATTCAGCTGTTAAAGCTGAATTACCTTCCTAACCTTAACAAATGGGAAAGCTGCCTCAGCACTAACACAAATGGCTCAGCAAGCCAGGGAAGGGGCACCGAGGGTCTCACATGCAGTATGCCAGCTTTGTGCAGGGGGTCAACACTGCAAGTGAGGCCCTCTACCCACAGGGGCCAGGAGGCCCTCCAGAAAGAATGATGTGGGACCACATCACCGAGGCCATCACTGCCAGCAGTGTCGCCCCCACCACCTGGCCCCAGTGCCCAAAGAAGCTTCATGACCTCAGACCACTGGTCAAGGTCAAGGTCAAAAGCCATCTCCTACCAACAGCATCACTAGCTTCACACACTGCTCAATGCACAACCCCCAATCACTCACTTACCAACAATCTGCACCAATGACGAGACACATCTCCCATTCCTAGCCTTACCTCACCCCTTTGGAGGAGACGGTGCAGGCCATTCTTGGCAGGGGCACGGTTGAGCCCTTGGCCAGCGGCGGAGCTGAAAAGATACAAGATGCTGGTATCCTCGTATGTTATCCACCTCTTGCTTTCCCGCCCTCCCGTCAGCACAACTCCACCCTTGTGCCTTCCTCATTTCACACACCCAAGAAATGCAGCCTGCCCAGCTAGTGAGTCAACAAGAAGAGGCAGCCTGCCCAGCCAGTGGGACCGCAGGTGGATGATTCCATCCCGGATATCCCGGCCACAAAGGGGCTGTCTGGGATGCATCCTTCTGTCTGACTTCTCCTCTTCTGCATCTTCCTCTTCCCTCTGCAAACGGATGCTGTAAATGTGAAATGACAGCATAAAATGCTGGAAATACTCAGTTGGTCAGGCAGCATGTTGACCTGAGACATGAACTCTGCTTTTGTCTCCACAGATGTTGTGTGACCTGCTGAGTATTCGCAGCATATTCTGTTTTCTCAAAGGCTTTCATTTACCAACCGAGCCCTTGCAAGCATCCAGCAGCACTCCCTACACACTTAAAAAACTTTTCACATCTATTGCAGCAGGCCACCACTTCAATAAAATCAAAAAAAAACAGTCCAAACCTTTAAATTCAAACTTACCTTAAGAGCTGTAGACATTGCCACTGTCAGCCTACTTGCATGCCAGGTCGACCTGGCGTGCTTAGGACCCAACGCTGAAAGGGTCAAAGTTCGCGTTGGTGACATTAAGTTGGCGTTGCACGCCAATTGATGTCACCACGCCGCCATTTTTTTCCCAGGGCGCTGCCAGTTACCGGCAGCCAAAGGGAGGGAGGAATATGGCGGCCGTCGCGGGACCCGCTAGCAGCTGGCGAAATCGGCGGCCGCCATTTTATCGCCATTTCATGGCACTATGGAGTGGCGCTCAACAGATGAATTTCTAGCCCTAAAATTATATTAGAAATTTATAGCCCTAGAAATTCGATTAAACCCGAAAACGGACGGTGCCACCACTGGTATTTTGGCGCTGCCTGCTGATTTAAATGAGCGGAGCGCAGAAGCTGCCGTGCAACGTGCTCTTTCCGGCAGTAACATCAGCTGGAGGCCGAAGGTCGCGTCTAAAGGATCGGTGGGGCATTCTCGGGCTGTCACCTATTAACAGTGAAAGACTGTGGCATAGATTCATTAAACCGTTGCATGAGAAATCAATTGAAATAGATTTTTTTTAAAGTAAAACATGAACCTCTTGGTCAGGAGTTTACTGGTGTAAATCATGCAGAAGAGAGTTCAATTACATTTTTAACAACAACAGACTTTTGAAGAACTCTTGGTGAGAATATTGTGTTAAACTTTCCTTAATTCTTGGCCTTTTAAAAACAGACTTCCAAACTATGCTTATTATTTTATCAGTTCCTAAACTAGAAAACCCAATGTATAAAATTTAAGGAAATGCAGCTTTGCTTTTTCTCCTGAGATTCTTACAACTGTAGTACAGCATATTTCATTTTTAAAGTATTTACCTCCTGCAATGTTTGACTGACCGGGGGGGAGACTTGATGCATTTCATTGGAAGCAGTTTTTACTCCAATTACATAGTCTGAGTTCTCCATAGTTCCCAGTTATCTCAGCAGCTGTTTACTGCACGGTTTATAGCTCACCGCCGCTTTCTACGCACTGTCAATGGCTGTATGCAAGCGCGTGCTTTGGAGAGGGCGGTAAAAGGAGCGGCGACATCCAAAATCGATGAGCGTGCGTCAATTCAGCATTACACACCGATTGACGTCACGTTCCTGGTAATTAAAATATTTGCAGCGACGCAGGCAACGGCAACGCTGCCGACCTGCCCAATATGGCGGCCGCCGCGTTCTGTGTGGAAGTGGGCGGAAGCAAGGCAGCCGCCATTTTTTCTTCAAAACCGGCCTTAACAGCCGACGCTAAAGGTTTGACTTTCTAGCCCATAGAATTTTATAGGACAGAGGAAGGCCATTTACCTCCCTGAAAGAGCTAGCCACTTCGCCCCATTCCCCTATAAATTCACAATACTGCGGGTGCTGGAAATCTGAAATTAAAACAGAAAATGCTGGAAATACTCAGCAGGTCAGGCAGCATCTGTGGAGCGAGAAACAGAGTTAACGTTTCAGGTCGATGACCTTTCATCAGAACTGGAAAAAGTTAGAGATGTAAACAGGTTTTAAGCAAATACAGAGGCAGGGAAAGGAGGGAGGAGAGGAAAGAACAAAAGGGAAGGTCTGTGATTGGGTAGAAGGCAGGAGAGATTAAATGACAAAAGGGATGATGGTGCAAGGTGAAAGGGGGTGGTAATGGGACAAGTAAAGAAACAAAAGATAGAATCATAGAATCATAGAATGGGTACAGCATGGAAGAAGGCCATTCAGCCCGTCAAGCCTGTGCCGACTCTCAGCGAGTCCCACTCCCCCGCCCTTTCCTCGAAGCCCTGCAATTTTTTTTCCTTCAGGTACTTATCCAACTCCCTTTTGAAAGATAAGATTGAGTCTGCTCCACCACCCTTTCAGGCAGTGCATTCCAGATCACAACTACTCGCTGCGTAAAAAAGTTTTTTCTTATGTCGCCTTTGGTTCTTTTGCCAATCACCTTAAATCTGTGTCCTCTGGTTTTCAACCCTTCTGCCAATGGGAAAAGTTTCCCTCAATCTACCCTGTCCAGACCCCTCATGATTTTGAACACCTCGATCAAATCTCCTCTCAATCTTCTCTGCCCCAAGGAGAACAACGCCAGCTTCTCCAGTCTATCCACGTCACTGAAGTCCCTCATTCCTGGAATCATTCTCGTAAATCTTTTCTGCACCCTCTCTAAGGCCTGTAAGGGGTTCGGGTGGCTCTGTGCTTAGCCTGGGTGCTAGTGCGGGGTTAGGCCTTGTTGCCTGTTCTGGTCTCCAGCCAGCCTGGTAGCACTAGACACCTGTGAGTGGTTCGACCCACTCGCCCTTACGGTTCTGACACTGGACTTAGGTGCGAGAGCAGTAAATGCAGAGAAAAACTCAGGTAGACCCGGTTGAATAGTACGAAATGGAAAATCTTTATTGCATATTGTTCAAGATTACGAAATACATGTCATAAGCACAGATTAATGACAGTACAAGCTTACATACATTTGTGCAACTAGGTTTAGGGAAACGAGGAGCGCACGACACATCGTAAAAGGGGACACACATTATAATTATCCTTAAAACATAAACCCTCCCCTATTAATACCTGTCCTAATCTAGATCTGTAGGATCGAGAACCATGCTCACCACTCGTGATAACTCGGAGAATTCTAAAACGATGCTCGGATGTTTTCGCCACAGCACCTGACTATTCACATGTTGATCAGGGGTCTCTGTACCCCACTTGTTTACTCGCTCTGCTGCTGCAAGCAGGCTGGGCTCCCCGTTGTCATGAAGAACTCGACAATGCTCGGGCCCGGCTGTAGAACTCAAAGAAAAGTCTTTCTGGATCGACACCAGTTCGATAAAATTCGAAGAAAAGTCTTCCTGCGCCAGTTCGGGCAGTAACCTATAGAGTTCAAAAATGGTCTATATATTTTTGGGCGCGGTCAGGGTTTACTGACCGTGGCGGCACGTGGATTCTTCTTCTTCTCTTCTCATCTCATCTCATCTCCTCGGGCCTTCGGGTCCAGACACCGTTTACCGACCTTCGGGATGGTGCACCCGATTTTGCAGCGTGCCACGAGGTCGACCCCAGAAGGGATCAGCGGAACAAGAGAGAGTGACGGTCGTCCGGGAGAATAGCCAAGAGACGATTCCAAGCGAATGAAAAGGATAAGAGAGCGATGGGCGCTTGGACACTACAGTTATAGTACTGTAATTCATTATCTCCCGCCCAATCTTAATGTTCATCTTTTGTCATGTTTTGGCGCTCAAACTTCTTGTATGGGGTGGTTCTTGTCGTTTAATGGGTTTCGGTGATACTTGTAACTGTCTAAGTACCCGTTAATATTTCTCCCATTGTGGAACCGGTTAGGAGTCTCCCTGGTGGGGTTTTGGGGGCCTCCGAATTCTTGTTGTGAGTACCCGCGAATGGCTCTCTCATCGTAGAGCCGTGGGGAATTTGCGTATCAATGTCTTTGGATGGGCCCTTGATTGCCCAGTACAATAGCCCCCGTTTGTGTATGGAAAACCAATTCCAATACTTATATTCTCTTAGGTGTACAAAATGCAAAATGATCGCGTCTTGTCTTATATCAATATGCTGAGCACTGTCCGATCTTGCTGAAATGTTTATTGAAACGCCATCTTGTCTGCCTACTGAAAAATCTGGAACCTTCTGCCACGAGGCGCGGCGGCCATTTTACAGGCTGCTTGTGTCCGTTTTGAAACATGACAGCATTTTGCTGAAATAAAGCTGTTTTTACGAAACTGTATGTCTCTTTCTCATTATTTTAAATCGCGATAATTTGCGAATTCTACAGGCCTTCACATCCTTCCTAAAGTGCGGTGCCCAGAATTGGACACAGTGCTCCAGTTGGGGCCGAACCAGTGTTTTATACAGATTCATCATAATTTCCACACTTTTGTACTCTATACCTCTATTTATGAAGCCAGGATCCCGTAAGCCTTTTTAACTGCTTTCTCAACCTGCCCTGCCACCTTCAACGATTTATGCACACATACCCCTCGGTCTCTCTGTTCGTGCCCCCATTTCAGGATTGTACCATTTAGTTTATATGTCCTCTCCTCATTCTTTCTACCAAAATGCATCACTTCACACTTGCCGTGTTAAATTTCATCTGCCACGTGTCCACCCATTTCCTGAAGTCTATCACTCTCCTCCTCACTGTTCACTATGCTTACAAGTTTTGTGTCATCTGCAAATTTTGAAATTATGCCCTGTACACCCACGTCCAAGTCATTAATATATATCAAGAAAAGCAGTGGTCCTAGAACCGACCCCTGGGGAACACCACTGGATACCTTCCTCAAGTCCGAAAAACAACCGTTCACCACTACTCTCTGTTTCCTGTCACTTAGCCAATTCCATATCCATGCTGCCACTGTCCCTTTTATTCCATGGGCTTCAACTTTGCTGGCAAGCCTATTATGTGGCACTTTGTCGAACGCCTTTTGGAAATCCATGTACACCACGTCAACAGCATTACCCTCATCAACCCTCTCTGTTACCTCATCAAAAAACTCAATCAAGTTGGTTAAACACGATTTGCCTTTAACAAATCCGTGCTGGCTTTCCTTAATTAATCCACCCCTATCCAAGTGACTGTTGATTTTGTCCCTGATTACTGTTTCTAAAAGCTTCCCCACCTCCGAGGTTAAACTGACTGGCCTGTAGTTGCTGGATTCATCTTTACACCCTTTTTTGAACAATGGTGTAACATTTGCAATTCTCCAGTCCTCTGGCACCACCCCCGTATATCTGGAGGATTGGAATATTATGGCCAGTACCTCGTGATTTCCACCCTTGATTACCTCAGCATCCTAGGATGCATCCCATCCGCTCCTGGTCATTTATCTATTTTAAGTACAGCCAGCCTTTCTAATACCTCTTCTTTATCAATTTTTATCCTATCAAGTGTCTCTACTACCTCCTCCTGGACAGTGGGAAGGGTCCCAAACAGTCCTTCCAAGTGAAACAGCGATTTACTTGTACTTCTTGAAATTTAGTATACTGTATTCGCTGCTCACGATGCGGTCTCCTCTACATTGGGGAGACCAAACGCAGATTGGGTGACCGCTTTGTGGAACACCTCCGTTCAGTCCGTAAGGGTGACCCTGAGCTTCCGGTCGCCTGTCACTTTAATTCTCCGCTCCACTCCCACTCAGACCTCACCGTCCTCGACCTCTTACACTGTTCCACTGAAGCTCAACGTAAGCTCAAGGAACAGCACCTCATCTTTCGATTAGACACTTTACAGCCTTCTGGACTCAACATAGAGTTCAACAATTTCAGACCATAACCTCTGCCCCCATCCTTTTTTTCCCATTTTTTTCCCTCTCTCACATGGCAGCTGTCGAACATTCTGCCAGTGCCATTTACACTTCATCTCGAGCCATCTTTTGTTTCTTAACTTGTCCCATTACCATCTCCTTTTGCCTTGCACCATCATCCCTTTTGTCTCTTAATCTCTCCTGCCTTCCAGCCTATCACAGACCTTCCCTTTAGTTCTTTCCTCCCCTCCCCCCTCTCCCTGCCCCAACACTTACTTAAAAATCTGTTCCATCTCCAACTTTTTCCAGTTCTGACAAAGGGTCATCGACCTGAAACGTTAACTCTGTTTCTCTCTCCACAGATGCTGCCTGACCTGCTGAGTATTTCCAGCATTTTCTGTTTTTATTTCAGACTTCCAGCATCCGTGGTATTTTGCTTTTGTACTCCTTTAGAATCTCAGCTGCAACCTCTGCCTTCATGCAAGGTCTCCTAATCGGCCCCATCACTCCTCTTACTACCCTTTTACTATTTATATGCCGATAGAAGACTTTTGGATTCCCTTTTATGTTGGCTGCCATTCTATTCTCATATCCTCTCTTTGACCCTCTTATTTTCTTTTTCACTCCTCCTCTGACCTTTCAATATTTAGCCTGATTCTCAGATGTATTCTCAACCTGCCATCAGTCGTATGCGCTCTTTTTCTGCTTCATCATATTCTCTATCTCTTTCGTCATCCAGGGAGCCCTGACTTTAGTTGCCCTGCCTTTCCCCCTAGTGGGAATGTACCTCAACTGTACCCGAACTATTTCCTCTTTAAAGGCAGCCCATTGTTTCACTACAATTTTGCCTGCCAATCTTTGATTCCAGTTTACCCGGGCCAGATCCGTTCTCATCCCATTGAAATTTGCCTTCCCCCAGTTAAACATTTAGGGGGAGAAATTCAGTATCGCCCCGTTTGGGGCGCAATTATCGGCCGGGAGCAAAGTTTAGCGCCTGGCGCTAATTATCGCCTCTGACTGCAAACTTGGCCTCTATCGCCCCTGGAGGTGATTGGAGCGCTAAATCAGGTGCTACACACCTGTCTTAAGGTTCTAACGCCGAGGAGCGAGGCGCTACCTCAGAGCGCTGGCGAAGCTCCTGTGGTGTCAGTTAGCAATGGAACACAGACACACTGGCGCCGGCCAGTTCTTAAAGGGGAGGGTCGATCTTGCTCTCCATCCACATCCTGCTCATTGCAGCCTTGAATCTCGGCTTGGAGAGACTTGTACATCAAATCTGCTGGAAAAAACAATGGAGAGGCCCAGGGAAAGAGCTCAGAGTGCAACCCCCATAGTCTCTTCTAAATCGATGCAAGGAAGGTCAAATCAAAATGAACCTGCAAAGTGCTGCTCAGTATCTAAAACTCCTTCACACAGCATTGAATCTCTCCAGAAGTCTCTCTCTCTCTCTCTCAGAATGCGTAGTTCAAAAATGTCGCCGACAAAAAAAGTCAGGAAGCGGTTGCCTTTAAATAGCGCTCCCCCAGTCCCTTCCCGACTGCAAAACGCTGCCCTCAACCTGCCGTTGCTAGCGGCAAGCGGTAAGGCAGGGGGCGCCACTCAATATCCAGTCCAGGGCGCTACTGGAGCGTTGCATGCTCGACTGACGTCACGATCTGCGGGCGCAGGAGACCGTGGCGGTAGTCAAAATGGTGGTCAATTTCGCGAGCGGCGCTAACATCGCTGCGCCCGGTCACTAGTTGCTTTGCGCCCCATTACTAATGGGAGGCGCAAAGCAACTGAATTTTTCCCCCTTTTACTCTAGATTGTTCCGTGTCCTTTTCCATAGCTAAGCTAAACAAATGGGTCTAGAGGAGCTGTAAATGGGAATAGCAGAATCATTACCAACAGCTGCTGTCCGAAAAAATGGGGGCAGAGGTTATGATCTGAAATTGTTGATCTCAATGTTGAGTCCAGAAGGCTGTAAAGTGACGAATCGAAAGATTGCTGTTCCTCGAGCTTACGTTGAGCTTCATTGGAACAGTGTAGGAGGCCGAGGACTGAGAGATCAGAGTGGGAGTGGAGCGGTGAATTAAAGTGACAGGCGACCGGGAGCTCAAGGTCACGCTTGTGGACTGAACGGAGGTGTTCCGCAAAGCGGTCACCCAATCTGCGTTTGGTCTCCCCAATGTAGAGGAGACCGCATCGTGAGCAGCGAATACAGTATACTAAATTGTAAGAAGTACAAGTAAATCGCTGTTTCACCTGGAAGAGGTGTTTGGGGCCCTGGACAGTGGGAAGGGAGGAGGTAAAAGGGCAGGTGTTGCATCTGATGCATTCTCTTGTCATTTCAAATTTCTCCTTTTTAAATATTTATCCACTTTTTAAAAACTATTAAGTAACTGACTCCATCCCCCCAAAAAACACACACAACTTCAAAAGAAACATAAGCCGGGGATTGCAATCAATCTGAAGAAAGGGAAATACAATGGAGAGTCCATCATAAAATCATACAGCACAGAAGGAGGCTAATAGGTCCATCGTGCCATTGCCGGCTCTTTGAAAGAGCCTATCATAGCCCATTCATCCGAAAAGAACCTACAGTCTCCTACAGCAGAGCACCCGAGATGGTCTCTGCCTGACAAGGTATGAACCTGCCTGGGTCAGGTCATTTTCAAAGATAAGACAGGCCCCCTGACACAGGCCTATGCCCTGGCAGGGCCTAGCACCTGGAAACAGGGAGCAAAGTCAAATATTGGTGCAGGTCTGAGATGATTTCTGCCCAAAACCCGCAGCTCAAAGGCCTCCAGTGCAGAACCTGAATTAAAAAAAGGGAAAATGACCTTTTCGGGCCCTGGGTGAAGCTGCTCAGATGGCAGCCTACCTCAGTTCAAAGCTTGGAACCTACCACTTCCAGGCACACTGCCTAATGGGCGTCTGTTGAGACAGGCGGGCGGCAATGCTACAACCCTCCCACTACATTTCCATAGTATTTCCATACTTGTACCTATCGTAGCAACTCCCTTGGCAACACAAAAGGGCGGTGATTGGCATCAGGGATCTCCAACCCCTTATTCCTCTGCTTAGTCCCTGGGAAATAACTCATGGATTTCCAAAACAATCACATCCAGAGAGTTGAGGGATAGTTCTCCTCTGCCGTGCCTCCCCTGAATGTCAATACCGCGAATTCCAGGACACAGTCGAGTCTTCTCAATGATGGTGATTATCCGAACTAATGAAGCTATTTAGTTTGCAGGTTATAGAGGTAGGAGGCAAGATTAAACTTCAAGAAGGGACCTCTGACAAGGTTTATATTCTGCTCCTAATTTGCATTAAGATAAAAACAACAACTAGCAGAGGGAGCAGATATGGAATACAATCAGCATTATTTCTTTTTTATTTGTTCCTGAGATTTGGGCATTGCTGGCAAGGCCAGCATTTATTGCCCATCCCTAATTACCCTTGAGAAGGTGGTGGTGAGCCGCCTTCTTGAACCGCTGCAGTCCGTGTGGTGAAGCTACTCCCACAGTGCTGATAGGGAGGGAGTTCCAGGATTTTGACCCAGCGACGATGAAGGAACAGCGATATATTTCCAAGTCAGGATGGTGTGTGACTTGGAGGGGAACTTGGAGGTGGCGGTGTTCCCATGCACCTGCTGCCCTTGTCCTTCTAGGTGGTAGAGGTTGCGGATTTGGGAGGTGCTGCCAAAGAAGCCTTGGAGAGTTGCTGCAGTGCATCTTGTAGATGGTACACACTGCAGCCACGGTGCGCCGGTGGTGGAGGGAGTGAATGTTTAAGGTGGTGGATGGGGTGCCAATCAAGCGGGCTGCTTTGTCCTGGATGGTGTTGAGCTTCTTGAGTGTTGTTGGAGCTGCACTCATCCAGGCAAGTGGAGAGTATTCATCACACTCCTGACTTGTGCCTTGTAGATGGTGGAAAGCTTTGGGGAGTCAGGAGGTGAGTCACTCACCGCAGAATACCCAGCTTCTGACCTGCTCTTGTAGCCACAGTATTTGTGTGGCTGGTCCAGTTAAATTTCTGGTCAATGGTGACCCCCAGGATGTTGATGGTGGGGGATTCGGCGATGGTAATGCCATTGAATGTCAAGGGGCGGTGGTTAGACTCTCTCTTGTTGGAGATAGTCCTTGCCTGGCACTTGTGTGGCGCGAATGTTACCTGCCACTTACCAGCCCAAGCCTGAATGTCATCCAGGTCTTGCTACATTCAGGCATGGACTGCTTCATTATCTGAGGAGTTGCGAATGGAACTGAACACTGTGCAGCAATCAGCGAACATCCCCATTTCTGACCTTGTGATGGAGGGAAGGTCATTGATGAAGCAGCTGAAGATGGTTGGGCCTAGGACACTGCCCTGAGGAACTCCTGCAGTGATGTCCTGGAGCTAAGATGATTGACCTCCAACAACCACAACCATCTTCCTTTGTGCTAGGTATGACTCCAGCCAGTGGAGAGTTTTCTCCCTGATTCCCATTGACTTCAGTTTTACTAGGGCTCCTTCATGCCACACTCGGTCAAATGCTGCCTTGATGTCAAGGGCAGTCACTCTCACCTCACCTCTGGAATTCAGCTCTTTTGTCCATGTTTGGACCAAGGCTGTAATGAGGTCGGGAGCCGAGTGGTCCTGGCGGAACCCAAACTGAGCATCGGCGAGCAGGTTATTGGTGAGTAAGTGCCGCTTCATAGCACTGTTGATGACACCTTCCATCACTTTGCTGATGATTGAGAGTAGACTGATGGAGCGGTAATTGGCTGGATTGGATTTGTCCTGCTTTTTGTGGACAGGGCATACCTGGGCAATTTTCCACATTGTCGGATAGATGCTAGTGTTGGAGCTGTACTGGAACAGCTTGGCTAGAGGCATAGCTCATTCTGGAGCACAAGTTTTCAGCACGACAGCCGAGATGTTGTCGGGGCCCATAGCCTTTGCTGTATCCAGTGCGCTCAGCCGTTTCTTGATATCACGTGGAGTGAATCAAATTGGCTGAAGACTGGCTTCTGTGGTGGTGGGGACCTCAGGAGGAGGTCGATATGGATCATCCACTCGGCACTTCTGGCTGAAGATTGTTGCAAACGCTTCAGCCTTGTCTTTTGCACTCACGTGCTGAGCTCCACCATCATTGAGGATGGGGATATTCATGGGGCCTCCTCCTCCCTTTAGTTGTTTAATGGTCCACCACCATTCACGACTGGATGTGGCAGGATTGCAGAGCTTTGATCTGATCTGTTGATTGTGGGATCGTTTGCTCTGTCTATATCATGCTGCTTCCACTGTTTAGCATGCATGTCGTCCTGTGTTGCAGCTTCCCCAGGTTGGCACCTCATTTTTAGGTACACCTGGTGCTGCTCTTGGCATGCTCTTCTACACTCCTCATTGAACCAGGGCTGATCCCCTAGCTTGATGGTAATGGTAGAGTGAGGGATATGCCGGGCCATGAGATTACAGATTGTGGTGGAATACAATTCTGCCGCTGCTGATGGCCCACAGCGCCTCATGGATGCCCAGTTTTGAGCTGCTAGATCTATTCTGAATCTATCCCATTTAGCACGGTGGTAGTGCCACACAACACGATGGAGGGTGTCCTTAGTGTGAAGACGAGATTTTGTCTCTGCAAGGACTGTGGAGTGGTCACTGCTATCCATACTGTCATGGACAGATGCATCTGTGACAGGCAGATTGGTCCGAATGTGTCGGGAAGGTTGTTTTTAACTGTGGTGCAGTAGGTTTTTCCCTCGTGTTGGTTCTCTCACCACCTGTCGCAAGACCAGACTGGCAGCTATGTGCTTCAGGACTCGACCAGCTCGGTCAGTAGTGGTGCTACCGAGCCACTCTTGGTGATGGACATTGAAGTCCCCCACCCAGAGTACATTCTGTGCCCTTGCTACCCTCAGTGCTTCTTCCAAATGGTGATCAACATGGAGGAGTACTGATTCATCAGCTGAGGGAGGGAGGTAGGTGGTAATCAGCAGGAGGTTTCCTTGCCCATGCTGGACCTGAAGCCGAGAGACTTCATGGGGTCCGGAGTCAATGTTGAGGACTCCCAGGGCCACTCCTTCCCGACTGTATACCACCGTGCCGCCACCTCTGGTGGGTCTGGACATACCCAGGGATGGTGATGGAGGAATCTGGGACATTGGCTGAAAGGTATGATTCTGTGAGTATGACTGTCAGGCTGTTGCTTGACTAGTCTGTGGGACAGCTCTCCCAATTTTGGCACAAGTCCCCAGATGTTAGTGAGGAGGACTTTGCAGGGTCGACTGGGCTGGGTGTGGCTTTGTCGTGTCCGAAGCCAGTGTCGAGGTCGATGCTGGGTGGTCCGTCCGGTTTTATTCTTATTATTGTTTTTCATAGTGGTTGTGTACAACTGAGTGGCTTGCTAGGCCATTTCAGAGGGCAGTTAAGAGTCAACCACATTGCTGTGTGTCTGGAGTTACCAGAGAGGCCAGACCGGATAAGGACGGCAGATTTCCTTCCCTAAAAGGACATTAGTAAACCATATATTTTTTATATATTTATTACAACGAACTTCACTTACTGGATTGATTGATTGATTAATTGTCACTGGTATCCATTACTTTATATAGAAACCACCCGAACCCCTCGATTAGATTCCAGCCTGTAACACACCTGTTAGTCTACTTGTAAGCCCCCCACCACCAACCCCCCCCTCCCCCCGAACCCCTCTATTAGATTCCAGCCTTCTCAAGGGCAATTAGGGATGGGCAATAAATGCTGGCCTTGCCAGCGACGCCCACATCCCATGAATGAATAAAAAAAAGCCTGTAACTCATTCCCGGGTATCTGTTATTCTATATAGAAACCCCCCGACCCCTCGATTTGATTCCAGCCTGTAACTCATTCCCGGGTATCTGTTATTCTATATAGAAACCCCCCGACCCCTCGATTTGATTCCAGCCTGTAACTCATTCCCGGGTATCTGTTATTCTATATATAAACCACCGAACCCCTCGATTTGATTCCAGCCTGTAACTCACTCTGTAACTCACTCTGTAACTCACTCTGTAACTCACTCAGCGTGACAGAAATATGCGTGACATAAAACTGTTACAGAAAGCGCGTTTTAATATATTACCAGCTAAATCCTCATCAACCGTTCAACTGAGAAAAATGTATTCTTGATAAACAATTTATTTGATTTCTTTTCTAGCGAACAGTAATTGTTCTAATCGCAGATGAGTTCTGTCTGTGAATAGTTCATAATAAAATATCAGTATAAAATATAGATGTCAAACACTTGCCTGAAATAAAATGTTGAAAATTCAGTCTCCAGTTTGTTCTGTCCTTTGGGAAAAAAGAATCAAAGAAATTTTCCAATCCTCAGAGGTTAAAGGGACACATTTGTTAACATTGATTCAGACTGATGCACAAATTTCACGCTGGGAATATCTGCACATCTGGTTGGAAGTTCTGTCCAACTGTCTGAGATTAAAATTTTGAGACCTTACAAGCTGAGGCCTTGAACTAAAACAAAATGAAGAAATTAAAGACACAAAAGACAATTCAATAAATAGATTTAAGAATCTTGTTTTGAAATATGTAATTTAAAAATATATTTTATTTTGTTTAAAGCCTCATTGTGGACATTAGAAATTTCAATTTCTGAGAAAAAAACGGCAGATATTTTTTCCCCAAAATTATTGTTAGTGATTTGATTTGTCCATCAACAATATATGACAGTGAAATGTTGACATAGGATTTTCCCCTTATAAATTGTTTACATAGGGTTTGTCCATTGTGACATGTTGACATATGGGTTTTCCATTATAAAAGCATGAGAATGTGAAGTAAGGTTAATATATACAAGAAGTGTGCACCATATGCAAGACTTTTAATAATATAGAGAGAGCAAAAGATGTTAGACATACTGGTCATTGAGCTTTTGAGCTGATCAAAATGAGAATGCTATTGCTAGGGAATGGAACACTTTCCAGTTCAGAGACCCCGATGTTAGCCTCAAGTACGCTCAGGTCAGGTATAGCACAGGTTAAATAGAGAACAAAGCCCCCTTCACTCTGCCCCATAATATCCGTTAAGACTTCATTTCGGCTGCTAACAGCCAACAAACAAAGGCAACTCTCGTCCCATCAAGCTAACACACGGCAATGATACATGGCCCATCCAGCCTGTCCTACACAACCTGGGCTGGTTTTGGACCCAGGTCCCAGAGGTTAAAGGACAGCGTCCATCCCCCTCTGCACCACCCACTCCCACCTTGGGCCTCCTCATCTGTATTTGGTCTGCTTAAGCTGGTTTGCGAATGGGACACAAAGAAACTCCACAGGTTTTAAAAACAACCTTTCCGACACATTCCGTCCAAACATCTTAGACAAAGCTTTCTCAGAGGCTATTCTCACTTGATTCTAGGAGACAGGTGACCTGATCGAGGTGTTTAAAATGTTAAAAGGATTGGATAGCGTAGATAGAGAGAAATGATTTCCTCTAGTGGAGGAATCAGGAACAAGGGGGCATAATCTTGAAATTAGAGCTAGGAACTTCAGGAGTGAAATCAGGAAGCACTTTTTTCACAAAGGGTAGTGGAAATCTGGAACTCTCTCCCCCCAAAAGACTGTGGATGCTGGGGGTCAATTGGAGTTTTCAAGACTGAGATCAATAGATTTCTGTCGGGTAAAGATATCAAGGGATATGGAGCAAAGGCGGGAGAATGCAGTTGAGGTGCAGATCCGTCAGGATCTAATAGAATGGTGGAAAAGGCTCGGGGGCTGAACGGCCTCCTCCTGTTCCTATGCCAAGGGTGCATAGTAACTGACAGCAGATCCATCGCACCTTACAAAGCCACAGTGCATTTAGAAAACGTGACCCACAGTCCTCAAAGGGCCAGTGTTCACAGATGTTAATAGAGGTTTATAAGATGATGAGGGGGATAGATAGAGTGGATGTTCAGAGACTATTTCCTCGGGTAGAGGCAGCTGTTACAAGGGGGCATAACTATAAGGTGCATGGGGGGAGATATAGAAGGGATGTTCGAGGTAGATTCTTTACTCAGAGAGTGGTTGGGGTGTGGAATGGACTGCCTGCTGTGATAGTGGAGTCGGACACTTTAGGAACTTTCAAGCGGTTATTGGATAAGCACATGGAGCACACCAGAGTGATAGGGAGTGTGATAGCTTGATCTTGGTCTCGGACAATGCTCGGCACAACATCGAGGGCCGAAGGGCCTGTACTGTGCTGTACTGTTCTATGTTCTATGTTCTATATGTTCTATGTGTCAGGAGCTGCAAGCTGCAGGGTATGATCTGTAACACGGAGCCTGTGTATGCTCACCTCTCCTGAGTTCCTCTGTGATTATAATTCTAATCATTTCACAGTGACTGTCCCAGTTATTACTGGAACGCTGATTAATATTATCCTCTTAGAATAAGGCTCATAATCTGTCAGGGCAGATGGTCTCACACGACAGATTGCTCCAACTCTCATTTGCAAAGCAATTATTAGCCTCTTATTTGTGTTCCTTAAAATTTCCTCAGTGTCTACATTCACCTGCAAAAAGTATCTCAGGTCTCACAGTTGCCTGGCACACTGCTGACCCCCAGTGGTGGAAAATATATACGGCAACTCTGCAAAACTCTCAATCTGGCTTAGGTTTGCATTAGTGCGTGTTTGTGTGCGTGTGAGCGTGTATGCATGTACATGCGTGCGTGCATATGCGTGCATGTGTGTGCATGCTTGCGTGTGTGCGTGTGTGTGCGTGCATGTGCCCGTGTGCGCATGTCTTTAATCCACAGCTTTTCTGTGCTGCCTGAAATGCCCATTTGAACCTGGTAAAGCTCTTATGATAATTGATTTGAAAGGAAACATAAGGACGTAAGAAATAGGAGCAGGAGTCAGCCATTCGGCCCCTCGAGCTTGCTCCGTCATTCAATAAGATCATGGCTGATCTTCTACCTCATCTCCACTTTCCTGCACTATCCCCATAATCCCTTGATTCTCTTAATATCAAAAAATCTATCGATCTCTGTCTTGAATATACTCAATGACTGAGCCTCCACAACCCTCTGGGGCAGAGAATTCCAAAGATTCACCACCCTCTGAGTGAAGAAATTTCTCCTCATCCCAGTCCTAAATGGCCGACCCCTTATTCTGAGACTGTGACCCCTGGTTCTAGACTCCCCAGCCAGGGGAAACATCCTCCCTGCATCTACCCTGTCAAGCCCTGTAAGAATTGTGTATGTTAACAGAAAATTAAAACATTTTCTGTTCACCCATTACTGCCTCTGACTGTGACCTCCGCCATTGAGAAGGACAAGACCAGCACTGTCATGGGAACAGCATCCTCTCCAGGTTTCCCTCCAAGTCACACACCATCCTGATTTGGACATATATCGACATTCCGTCATTGTCGCTGGGTCAAGATCCTGCAATTCAATTGTGGGAGCACCATCAGCAAATGGACTGCAGCGGTTCAAGGAGAAGGCCCACCTTCTCAGGGCAACTAGAGATGGGCAATAAATGTCGGGTTTGCCAGCATTGCCCACATCCTGAGAGCAAATTAAAAAGAGAACCCCCTCCTCCTCACACACAGATACGCACACACAGAAACATAGATAGTTAGACAGCACACTCGCCCTCTCCCACATCACTACATTCATACCACCATGTGGCCACATAGTGGTTCAATCCCCACCGGGGTTCTCCTGGTTGTCCGTCATAGCTTTAGGGGAAGGTCCACAGAAATCCCAGAGAAACGGAGTCAATCTTGGTCCCATCCTGTGGACCATGACCCTATCCTGTGGACCATGACCCTATCCTGTGGGCCTTGACCCTATCCTGTGGGCCTTAACCCAATCCTGTGGGCCTTGACCCTATCCTGTGGGCCTTAACCCAATCCTGTGGGCCTTAACCCAATCCTGTGGGCCTTGACCCTATCCTGTGGACCTTGACCCTATCCTGTGGGCCTTGACCCTATCCTGTGGACCATGACCCTATCCTGTGGGCCTTGACCCTATCCTGTGGACCTTGACCCTATCCTGTGGACCATGACCCTATCCTGTGGGCCTTGACCATATCCTGTGGACCATGACCCTATCCTGTGGGCCTTGACCCTATCCTGTAGACCATGACCCTATCCTGTGGGCCTTGACCATATCCTGTGGGCCTTGACCCTATCCTGTGGACCATGACCCTATCCTGTGGGTCTTGACCATATCCTGTGGACCATGACCCTATCCTGTGGACATTGACCCTATCCTGTGGGCCTTGACCCTATCCTGTGGACCTTGACCCAATCCTGTGGACCATGACCCTATCCTGTGGGCCTTGACCCTATCCTGTGGGCCTTGACCCTATCCTGTGGGCCTTGACCATATCCTGTGGGCCTTGACCCTATCCTGTGGACCTTGACCCTATCCTGTGGGCCTTGACCCTATCCTGTGGGCCTTGACCCTATCCTGTGGACTTTGACCCTATCCTGTGGGCCTTGACCCTATCCTGTGGACCTTGACCCTATCCTGTGGGCCTTGACCCTATCCTGTGGGCCTTGACCCTATCCTGTGGGCCTCGGTCTGATCCTGTGGGCTTTGACCCTATTCTGTGGGCCATGACCCTATCTTGTGGGTCTTGAACCTTTATCTTTGCTTCTTAATTTAATTAAAAATCATAAATATGCAATGGTCGGGGTAAAGCAGTCCCTGTATTACTCTTGATCTGCCACCAGGTGGCCCGAAGCACACATTCCAGAGACACCAGGATTGGTTTTTTGTGAGAATTTTTAGTAACAGTTAAAGGATATTCGGCCAAATAAGCCCATCGCTCTTTAACAAGCCGATCCCATCTCCCCACCCTATCCCTCGATCCCACCTCCCCACCCTATCCCTCGATCCCACCTCCCCACCCTATCCCTCGATCCCACCTCCCCACCCTATCCCTCGATCCCACCTCCACACCCTATCCCTCAACCCATCTCCCCACCCTATCCCTCGATCCCATCTCCCCACCCTATCCCTCGATCCCACCTCCCCACCATATCCCTCGATCCCATCTCCCCACCCTATCCCTCGATCCCATCTCCCCACCCTATCCCTCGATCCCACCTCCCCACCATATCCCTCGATCCCACCTCCCCACCCTATCCCTCGATCCCACCTCCCCACCCTATCCCTCGATCCCACCTCCACACCCTATCCCTCAACCCATCTCCCCACCCTATCCCTCGACCCATCTCCCCACCCTATTCCTCAACCGACCTCCCCACCCTATCCCTCGATCCCATCTCCCCACCCTATCCCTCAACCCATCTCCCCACCCTATCCCTCGATCCCATCTCCCCACCCTATCCCTCGACCCATCTCCCCACCCTATTCCTCAACCGACCTCCCCACCCTATCCCTCGACCCACCTCCCCACCCTATCCCTCGATCCCATCTCCCCACCCTATCCCTCAACCCACCTCCCCACCCTATCCCTCAACCCATCTCCCCACCCTATTCCTCAACCGACCTCACCACCCTATCCCTCAACCCACCTCCCCACCCTATCCCTCGATCCCATCTCCCCACCCTATCCCTCGATCCCATCTCCCCACCCTATCCCTCAACCGACCTCACCACCCTATCCCTCGATCCCATCTCCCCACCCTATCCCTCAATCCCATCTCCCCACCCTATCCCTCGATCCCATCTCCCCACCCTATCCCTCAATCCCATCTCCCCACCCTATCCCTCGATCCCATCTCCCCACCCTATCCCTCAACCCATCTCCCCACCCTATCCCTCGATCCCACCTCCCCACCCTATCCCTCGATCCCACCTCCCCACCCTATCCCTCAATCCCATCTCCCCACCCTATCCCTCGATCCCACCTCCCCACCCTATCCCTCGATCCCATCTCCCCACCCTATCCCTCAATCCCATCTCCCCACCCTATCCCTCTATCCCACCTCCCCACCCTATCCCTCGATCCCATCTCCCCACCCTATCCCTCGATCCCATCTCCCCACCCTATCCCTCGATCCCACCTCCCCACCCTATCCCTCGATCCCATCTCCCCACCCTATCCCTCGACCCACCTCCCCACCCTATCTCTCCACCCATCGCCCCATCTTTTCCCTCAACCCACTTCAATTAGCCTCACTGCTCCTCAATTAGTGAGGGAGAAAAAAGTCAGCCTGGGTTTCCACTAATGGGCACTGTCCAGTGACACCTGCTGTAAAGTGAATGTCGAGCAAGGATAGGTGTGATGCCCTGCGCAGTCAAATAGTGGGGGATTCACAAGAGGACAGAGTCAGAGGAACTGGCTGTTAGACAAGCAGGGTGACAAATCAAAGTCAGTGGAGGGGTCGAGCGAGGTGGTGGTGAGGTGTCGTCAGCGTACATGTGTTTACGGGGCAGCATGCAGATGAGAAATAGGAGGAACCAAGGATAGACCCTTGGGGGACTCCAGAGGTAACGGTGCATGAGCGGGAAGAGAAACCATTGCAAGTGATTCTCTGGCTACGACTGGATCGATAAGAATGGAATCAGGCGAGGGCAGTCCCACCCAGCTGGACGATGGAGGAGAGGTGTTGGAGGAGGACGGTGTGGTCAACCATGTCAAAGGCTGCAGAGAGGTCGCGAAGGATGAGGGCGGCTAGTTTACCACGGTCACAGTCACAGAGGATGTCATTTGTGACTTTGATAAGGGCTGTTTTAGTACTGTGGCAGGGGCGGAAACCTGATTGGTTGAGATTTAAACATGGCCTTGCGGGAAAGGTGGTGTAAGATCTTAATAATCTCTCTGAGTTCTTGGACAAGACACCAATAGGCAGCAGCCAGTATGTTTGAGCAATAGATCGAGATTTATGAAGCTTACAGCGTAATATACTTAACAACAGGCGATAGAAACGAGTAGCTCCCAGCCCTTGGTCTCTGGGACCTCTCCGACACAGGTGACGTCATCTTCAGTCTGTTCCTTTGTTCTCGCAGTAAGTCTGTGTGAAGTTGTTCTTTGAGTATCAAGGATTTAACCTTTTCTTATCAAAAGTTCGATTGGCCAGTGTCCATATATGGTCTTTAACAAAATCACCTTTTTTAATTGGTTCTAATGGTCCAAATACCATTGCCACTCAGACTAAGGGTAGCCTCTTGGCCCCGCCTTTCCCAGTATTTTTCCTGACAACTTTACCCTGTTCATCGTTATGTTGTTTACACGTTCTTCACCTTATTGGAATTTACCTTATCTCTCTTATTTCTAGCTTCAAGCAGCACAAGGCCTCGTAAGCTGTGTGAACTGCGTGACTGTCCATTATCAGAACTAGTCAAGACTGTTTCTGACCGTCCTTGAGGTTACATTTTGAACAAGCCTTAGCAATTTATGCACAAGTCATTACAGGTCATACAGAATATAAATATTGGGTTAATGTGAAGCTCACTATTCTACACTCACACTCACACTTATACATGTTATTACTAAAAACATCCAAGTATCAGTCTTTCGTACAGTTCCCACCTCGAGGATGAAATGATTCAAACATTGATTCCTTGACTATTTCAATCTATTCTCTGACAAGTGTTGCTGCAAATCGGAGTCCTCTAATTGAGGGGAATGGAACGCTTCTCAAAGGAGGTTTTATCCCCCTTTTCATTATAGGCCTGGGTTCTAACTATGACACTCACAGGGGCCGACCCTTTTCTATTGTCATGGCTGAGGGACAACCTGGGGTCTCCCCAACCATCATGTCGGCCGTGCTGATATGCCTTTCCTTCCAGTGCGTCCCAGTCTATCATTTCTCCTCCGCCCGCTGTTCCTATTGCTGAATCATACGATCTGGCAGTAACAGCCCTGATCTTACCCCACCTGGGGTCTCCTCTGTTTCTTCGGATCTTCTCTTTCGGTGTGTTCAATTAATTTGTTAGTGCTGGTTAGTCAGAGGCATGAGTACACAATTGGCTTGTGTATCAAAGTCTTACTACATGGGATATACATATATCAAATACACTATCATTACAAGTTGGAGAACTACCAGAGTGTGTGAAATAATACGAACCTAAGGGTGTGCTGATGTATTAAGCCCAATATCCCACCAGTGTGAATCGTCCCCTGTGCTGTCAATTTCAATACCTATTCTCGAGTTGTCTTGCTCCAAAACATAAAAATGCTTTAGGGAGGAGTTCAGTCACATCACAAGTTCACTGAAACCCTCAGACAACAGGGGAATGTAGTATCCGAATTGTGCCACATAATTGTGCAGCTCATACTTAAGTATCTCATTTACTGTCAGTTTCACTTGAGCATAGGTTTTGATATTATGTAAAATGTGTTGGTTGATGGGACAGGTCCTGTTAGACCCCTAAAGCATGGTAGTTGCGGTAGTGACACAGGAGGCACCACCAAAACCACCTCATACTGGATTCGCACTAGTTTTTCCCACACTCTATTACCTACAAAATACAATTATTACAGTTCCAAGTTATAATTCAGTCTTACATTTCCCATATATTTCAAGCAACACTACAGTTTAACATCTAATCAACAAGTCATGGACTTAAAAGATTCTCCAGATCTCTCTTTTACTCGTATCCATCTTGTGGATAATTCTTGCTAAACATGATTTCTCCTTAGCCCTCAATTGTCCCAATCCAGATTCCATGTAACTCTTCGCTTCAACTACGATTTCATTCCCTCTAACAGGTGTGTTTAACTCTATTCTGATTGTTTCATTAATTCGATAGTTTCTCGATGGAGTATGTGTCAATGCTTTCAAAGTTGTCTCACACTCCTGAGCCACATTAACCATTTCATATCTTGCTGTTGTCAAGTAACTGAGCATGTCTGAGACCCGTTCTTCAGTGCAAATTAACCATGCATTTCCGGATGGTAATTGCTTCATACGTAACGAATCACATTTGCACACTCATATCTCAATATCATGCTGCACGTGCCATCCGATACAAGCCATTCTCGGGCTTTCAGGTGATCTTATCAAAAGATTGTCTGTAGGTCTTTGTTCATCTTCCACCGCATGGTTCTGATGTCTTGGGTAGTGGCCGGACTGTCAAATTCAGTTTTCTTAAAAGGTTCATTCTTCTTCTTCTTAGGCAGTCCCTCGGAACCGAGGATGACTTGCTTCCACACTAAAAATGAGTTCTCAGGTGACTGATGAGTCCAATGCGGGACCTACAGTCTCTGTCACAGGTGGGGCAGACGGTGGTTGAAGGGGCGGGTGGGTGGGGTGCTTGGGTTGACGTGCGCTCCTTGTGCTGCCTGCGCTTGGCTTCCGCTTGCTCCCGGCGAAGAGACTCGAGGTGTTCGGCGCCTTCCTGGATGCTTACATAGATACATAGATACATAGAAGATAGGAGCAGGAGTAGGCCATCCGGCCCTTCGAGCCTGCTCCGCCATTTAATGAGATCATGGCTGATCCTCCAATTCAGTATCCCGTCCCCGCCTTCTCTCCTTAACCCTTAACCCCTTTTGCCTGTAGAAATATATCTAATTCCCTCTTAAATATATTTAATGAGCTGGCGTACACTGCCCTCTGTGGCAATGAGTTCCACAGGTTCACCACCCTCTGAGTGAAGAAATTCCCCCTCATTTCTGTCCTAAATGGTTTAGCCCTTATCCTTAAATTATGTCCTCTAGTTCTGTTCTCACCCGCCAAGGGAAACATTCCTTCTGCATCTAGTCTGTCTAGACCTGACAGAATTTTATACACTTCTATGAGGTCCCCTCTCAATCTTCTAAACTCCAGTGTGTACATCCCTAAACTACATAGTCTCTCCTCATAGGTCAATCCCGCCATTCCTGGTATCAGCCTAGTGAATCGCCGCTGCACCCCCTCCATGGCAAGAACATCTTTCCTCAGATGAGGCGACCAAAACTGTAGACAGTACTCGAGGTGTGGTCTCACCAGTGCCCTGTACAGCTGCAGCAAGGTATCCCTGTTCCTGTATTCCAACCCTTTTGCTATGAAGGCCAGCATACCGTTTGCCTTCTTGACCGCCTGTTGCACCTGCATGCTCGCCTTCAGTGACTGGTGTACAAGAACACCCAGGTCTCTCTGTACTTCCCCCTCTCCCAATTTATTGTCATTTAAATAATAATTTGCCCTCCCGTTCCTGCACCCAAGGTGGATAACTTCGCACTTGTCCACATTATAGTGCATCTGCCATTTATCCGCCCAATCACCCAGTCTGTCCAAATCGCTCTGGAGCTTCCTGGTCTCCTCCTCTGAGCCCATCCCCCCTCCTAGTTTAGTGTCGTCTGCAAATTTGGAAATGCTGCATCCGACTCCCTGATCCAGGTCATTAATGTAAATTGTGAACAGCTGGGGACCCAGGACAGATCCCTGTGGTACCCCACTTGTTACTGCCTGCCATTCAGAAAATGAGCCGTTTATTCCAACTCTCTGTTTTCTATCTGACAGCCAGTTCTCTATCCACGTCAATACTTTCCCCTTTATCCCATGAGCTTCAATTTTCCATGCTAATCTTTTATGTGGGACCTTATCGAAGGCCTTTTGGAAGTCCAGGTACACCACATCTACTGGCTCTCCCCCATCTATTTTACCAGTTACTCCCTCAAAAAATTCCAATAGATTAGTCAAGCACGATTTACCCTTTGTAAATCCATGTTGACTCTGTCCTATCCTGTCCCCATTTGCTAAGTGCTCCGCTATTTCATCCTTAATGATGGACTCCAGCATTTTGCCCACAACTGATGTAAGGCTTACAGGTCTGTAATTACCTGCTTTTTCCCTACCCCCCTTTTTGAATAGTGGGGTAACGTTAGCTACCCTCCAATCCATGGGCACTGTTCCCGAGTCTAATGAATTCTGAAAAATCATACTTAGTGCATCCGCTATCTCTAGGGCTTCTCCTCCACTTTGTGCGGTCTTGGGCCAGGGATTCCCAGGTGTCGGTGAGGATGTTGCACTTTTTCAAGGAGGCTTTGAGGGTGTCCTTGAAGTGTTTCCTCTGCCCACCTGGGGCTCTCTTCCCGTGTCGGAGCTCCGAGTAGAGCGCTTGTTTTGGGAGTCTCGTATCGGGCATGCGGACGGTGTGGCCCGTCCATTGGAGCTGATCGAGCATGGTCAAAGCTTCGATGCTGGGGATGTTGGCCTGAGCGAGAGCACTGACGTTGGTGCGCCTATCCTGCCAATGGATTTGCAGGATCTTGCAGAGGCAGCGTTGGTGATACCTCTCCAGTGCTTTGAGGTGCCTGCTGTACATGGTCCATGTCTCTGAAGCATACAGGAGGGCAGGTATCACTACTGCTCTGTAGACCATGAGCTTGGTGCTGGGTTTGAGGTCCTGGTCTTCAAACACTCTCTTCTTCAGGCGACCGAAGGCTGCACTGGCACACTGAAGGCGGTGTTGGAGTTCGTCATCGACATCTGCCCTTGTTGACATAAGGCTCCCACGGTATGGAAAGTGGTCCACGTTGGCCAAGGCCTCATCATGGATTTTGATAATCGGGGAGCAGTACTGTGTGGCGGGGGCAGGTGGGTAGAGGACCTTTGTCTTACGGATGTTTAGTGTAAGGCCCATGCTCTCGTACACTTCGGTGAAGGTGTTAACGATGGTTTGGAGTTCGACCTCCGAGTGTGCACAGACGCAAGCGTCGTCTGCATACTGTAATTCAACGATAGAGGATGGGACGACCTTGGAGCTGGACTGGAGGCGGCAGAGGTTGAACAGTTTCCCGTTTGTTCTGTAGATTAGCTGCACTCCAGCGGGGAGCTTACTGAGGGTGAGATGGAGCATTGCAGCCAGGAAGATTGAGAAGAGCGTTGGTGCGATGACACAGCCTTGCTTGACCCCAGTTCGTACGTGAATTGGGTCTGTGGTGGATCCGTTGGTCAGGATCACGGCTTGCATGTCGTCGTGAAGCAGGCGGAGGATGGTGACAAACATTTGAGGGCAGCCGAATTTGAGGAGGACACTCCATAATCCCTCACGATTGACGGTGTCGAAAACCTTTGTGAGGTCAAAGAAGGCCATGTACAGTGGTTGGTGCTGTTCCCTGCATTTCTCTTGTAGTTAATGCGTGGTGAAGATCATGTCCATTGTGCCCCTTAGTGGGCGGAATCCGCATTGCGACTCTGGGAGGAGCTCTTCAGCCACTGGGAGAAGGCGATTGAGGAGGATTCTTGCGATGACTTTCCCTGTAGCAGACCGCAATCGGACTTGTCACCTTTCTTGAAGATGGTCACGATTACGGCGTCTCTGAGATCCCCTGGCATGCTCTCCTCCTTCCAAATAAGAGAAATGAGTTCATCTATTCGTGTCAATAGTGCTTCTCCACCATGCTTTAGTGCCTCGACGGGGATTCCATCTGCTCCTGAGGCTTTGTTGTTCTTCAGTTGTTGGATGGCCTTTTCAACCTCATGCCGGGCTGGGGTTGTGCTGAGATGGTGGCGGGTAGCATGCTGCGGGATGGAGTTGAGGACACTCGCGTTGAAGACAGAGTCTCGGTTAAAGAGATCTTCGAAGTGCTCCTTCCAGCGGGCACTGACTGCCTCTCTGTCCTTGATGATGAGTGCCTCTCTGTCCTTGATGAGTACCTCTCTGTTCTTGGCCCGCAGTGGGGTAGGACCTTGGGTGCTTGGGCCGTAGATGGTCTTGACTGCGCTAAAGAATCCACGCACGTCGTGGTTGTCGGCTAGCTGCTGGATCTCCTGCGCTTTCTCCACCCACCATCTGTTCTTTAGGTCGCGAGTTTTTTGTTGGACCTCGGCCTTCAGGCGTCTGTAGAGCTGCTTTCTCGCTCTCGAGTTGTGTTGCTGTTTCCAGATCAGGAATGCTTTGCGCTTGCAGCTTATTAGCTCCTGGATCTCCTGGTCATTCTCGTCGAACCAGTCTTGGTGTTTCCTGGTCGAGTGACCGAGCGTCTCTTCACAGGTGCTGATTAAGGAGGTCTTGAGTGCAGGCGCTGTGGACACTCTGTGTCTCTGCATCACTGGGAGTCGTCAGGTTGGTTGTGAGGCGCAGGCTGAATAGGGCTTTCTTAGCAGGGTCTTTGAGAGCTCCAGTGTTGATTTTCCTGCAGGCATTGTTTCTGTTGCCGTCGCTGTTTTGGGGCTACATTCTTGGAGATGACAGAGTGGATTAGGCGGTGGTCTGTCCAGCAGTCGTCAGCTCCTGTCATGGCTCGGGTGATGCGGACGTCCTTGCGGTCCTTCGCTCTGACAATGACGTAGTCCAGCAGATGTCAGTGCTTGGAGCGAGGGTGCTGCCATGAAGCCTTGTACTTGTCTCTCTGACAGAACAAGGTGTTGGTTATGACAAGGCCATGTTCTAAGCATTTCGTCAGGAGGAGGGTACCGTTGGAGTTGGCTTTCCCTACCCCCCTCTCTGCCGATCACACCTCCCCAGAGGTCTGTATCCTTTCCAACTCTGGCGTTAAAGTCTCCAAGGAGGATCAGCTTGTCACCCGTTGGGACTCGGGACAGGGATTGTTCGAGGCTGGAGTAGAATTCCTCTTTGGTCTCGTCTGTGGTTTCCAGTGTTGAGGCGTACGCACTGATGACCGTAGCGCACTGGTTCCGGGCTAGGGTGAGCCGCAGAGTCATGAGGCGCTCGTTTATTCCGCTAGGAGAGTCTCTGAGACGCCCAACTAGTTCATTTTTTATGGCGAAGCCTACTCCATGAAGGCGGCGTTCTTCTTCAGGTTTGCCTTTCCAGAAGATGGTGTAGCCACTGCCTTGCTCCTTGAACTGGCCTTCCCCTGCCTGTCGGGTCTCACTTAGGGCAGCGATGTCAATGTCGAAACGTCTGAGCTCCCGGGCAATGATAGCAGTATGGCGTTCCGGTCTGTCACTGTTGGGGTTGTCCATGAGGGTCCTGACGTTCCAGGTTCCGAACTTCATTTTAAAGGGTGGAAGATACCTGTGCGTGAATTCTTTTAACGTGGGGTGGCCGTTGCACACCAGCTACCACACGGGCTTGACAGAGCAAGGTCTTGGTCCAATGGCAAGGGGATCCAAGACGATTGGAGGCCAGGCTCTGCTACAACGGCCTAGCACACATACACAAACATACTGTTACTGTCCTCCTCCCTCCTTCCCGCAGGTCCTCTCTGCCTGGGTTTCATAGGCTGCAGTGTGGTCCTCTCGACCCCGCTGCTGGTCCACGCTGCTCCACTCCTGGGCCTCAACCTCGCTGCTGGGCTCGTCCTCGCCCCTGGGCCTCGTCCTCGCCCCTGGGTCTCGTCCTCGCTCCTGGTTCCCAACCTCGCTCCTGGGCCCTGTCTTCGCTCCTGGGCCTCGTCCTCGCCCCTGGGTCTCGTCCTCGCTCCTGGTTCCCAACCTCGCTCCTGGGCCCCGTCCTCGCTCCTGGGCCCTGTCTTCGCTCCTGGGCCTCGTCCTCGCTCCTGGGCCTTGATGTCGCTCCTGGGCCTCGTCCTCGCCCCTGGGTCTCGACCTCGCCCCTGGGTCTCGTCCTCGCTCCTGGGCCCCGTCCTCGCTCCTGGGCCCTGTCTTCGCTCCTGGGCCTCGTCCTCGCCCCTGGGTCTCGACCTCGCCCCTGGGTCTCGACCTCGTCCCTGGGTCTCGTCCTCGCTCCTGGGCCCCGACCTCGCTCCTGGGCCCTGTCTTCGCTCTTGGGCCTCGATGTTGCTCCTTGGCCTCGATGTCGCTCCTGTGTCCCGACCTCACTCCTGGGCCTCAACCTCACTCCTGGGCCCCGTCCTCGCTCCTGTGTCCCGACCTCACTCCTGGGCCCCGTCCTCGCTCCTGTGTCCCGATCTCACTCCTGGGCCCCGTCCTCGCTCCTGTGTCCCGACCTCACTCTTGGGCCTCGACCTCACTCCTGGGCCTCGACCTCACTCCTGGGCCCCGTCCTCGCTCCTGTGTCCCTACATTACTCCTGGCCCCCGTTCTCGCTCCTGGGCCCCGTCCTCGCTCCTGGGCCTCGACCTCACTCCTGGGCCCCGTCCTCGCTCCTGTGTCCCGACCTCACTCCTGGGCCTCGACCTCACTCCTGGGTCCCGACCTCCTTATAGTGTGTCTCCTTCCAGTGAGTGTGAAAAGGTTCATTATAGGCAAGGACACAATTGTCTCCAAGAGAAAGCTATCAATTTACTATTCATAGCTACACTTTCCTGACTTTCACTAGAAATTTTGGAAAATTCCCATTTGGTGGTGTAATTCTCCTGTTTCTATCTTACGCCCTCAATCACTTCCTCTCTCCATTTTACACATCCCATTAATTACCATTCATATCTCATTCATGAGCCCTGGAGGAACTTTACTGTCCAGTACAATATTTAAGATAAAAAACATCGATCGACGTGCTCATTTGGTCCAAGTTATTAACACTTTTTATTTACCATTATTTTAGAAGATCTTCCCAAAAGTAACCCAATATATGGTGCCTGAGTCCATTTTTTTGTCATTTCAAAATTATCCCAAAATCCAAACAGCAGTACTGTTGGACTGACAGGTTTTGTCAATGTTCAATTTTTTTCTATCAATTTACCTTATCAATTCCAATTTCAGAAACAGGCTTGATGGTTTTACATGGTGTTTTAACATTAGAGACAGAAGTGCTACAATTAGTTTACAAGGTAACTTCCATATAACAAAAGAAAGCAGAGAATTAATTGTGGCTCTGCTTAAGAGCCCAAGGGGTTAATTTGTCAAATCTATGGGAGTGATTTTCTCAATGGGGAGCTTTTGGAGGCGGGACTCCCACTTGTCGGGTTTCAGTCCCGCCTCCATCAACTTCTGGCCAACCCACGCTATTTTCCCTTGATTGACCTTGTTATGCCCGCCCAGCGGGCTTAGCAGGCCAATTAAGGGAAAGCCGATTGCAGAGAACATCAACGTATGACGTTTCATCTGTCAAAAATTTGAATTGTTATCGTTTGACAGCTCTGTGAAGCTGTCAAACACTGACATTCTCTGTAGTTTGATTAGTTCTTGAATTCAAGACCTCATCAAACTTCTTTCTTTTACAGAAATGAGATGGTTGTTGCATTGGAGAATGTAACGGCCATCTGTCATCTCCAACACGGAGGTGTGAGACTCTCCGCATACACACCGACTGAAGCCTGCAGGAAGAAACAAAGGTAAGTACACTTTTAATAACACTTTGCACTTACCTCAGATACTCACCTCTCCACTCTTGCACCCATCACTTACCTTCACAGCCACACTTTTGCACCCCCACGACCCCCGCAGACCCATACTCACCTCGCTGACCTGGCGGGTTTCGGAGCCTTCGGGAAGCCCGCACTTGTGAGGGCAAAAAAGGGATAATCCTATTTTCTGCCTGTTAATTACTTGTTAACAGGCAGTTAATAGGCTTTAATCCCTTCCCGCCTCCAAGGAGACGGGACCCGGCGCGGGGCGGCTACCCGCCTCCTGGCAAGATGGCATGGAGGCGGGTTGGGCACCCGCCCCCAGATTCTGCCATTTTCCCGGCAGTCCCGCCTCCCCAGGGCTGGCAAAATCGCCCCCATAATTTTCCTTCTGTCACTGTGAGGAAATATTAACTTAAAATTAAGAAACTTAAATTTAAGAATGTCCAATATCTTTAAATTTCATTCAACAATACTAAAGTTGCTGCTTGGTGAACTTGCACAGCTGTCAGTGGAAAGGGTTAACTCCTTTGCAGGTTTTTTAAGAAGGCGGAGCGAAACATTGTCACACGCACGCAATTGCGTCACTTCACACAAAAAAAAATGTTTTTAAACTTCCCCGATCGAAAAAGACAGTTGTGTTTTCACAATTTAATAGGTTAGTTAACCTTAATAATTCCAATTTAATTCAGATCAATATTTTATTAACTAAACACGAACAGAACAGATAAAACAAAACATGCTTGCAGAAAACAGTAAATTACGTCAAAAACATTGAATACAACTAGAGAAAAATTAGTTTTTCACATTTAAACAAATCAAATCAAACTGCTTTGGAGAATTTCACCATAGCAACCACAACTCCAAGGTTAAATCTTAGACTGAAACTTAGGGGTAAAAATTGAGTCGCGCCCCATTTGGGGCGCTAACCTCGCCGGGGCGCGACTTTTAGCGCCCCGAAAAAATTAGCGGCCCCGCGCCGGAACTTCAGTGGTTGCGCCCCAAGAGGGAAGCGGGGCGCCACTGGAAGCACCCCGCATCCCTCTTGGGGCGCTGCGAGGGAATATCCTGGCGCTACGTGCCGCAGCGCCACGCGCTGCGGCACATCGCGCCGCGGTATTGCAGGCCTTCCTCCCCTTCTTAAAGGGGAGGGACCCTGCGCAGCGCGAACCGGGGCCCAGCTGGGCCCCCAGGGATCGGGAGTGCCGGCAAAAGAGCCCAGCACTCAAGAGAAGTGCCGGGCTCTTGGAGCGCAGCCGGCACTTCACGGTGGGGGGGCTTCACGGGGGCCGGGGACAGCAACGGGGGCAGGTGCTGGCAGGCGGCCAGCAACAAAAATGGCCGCCTGCCACCTCCCCTTTAAATATCGCCGCCCCGGCCGCACGTACGCCTCCCTGAACCCGTCAGACATAGCGTCTGGTGGTAAATCAGGGGGCGCGACTGAAGATCACGGCCGGGGCGCGAGCGGGGTGCTGCGCACGGCGATGACGTCATCGCCGGCGGCGCAGCGCCACAGGGCGCTACCGGCTGCCGCCGCCGCTAACCTCCCGCTGAATTTTTCGGGAGGCGTGGGCGGCGCTGCGCCCGGGCGTTAGCTGCTTTACGCCCCATTAGCGCCCTCTTAAGGCGCTAACGGGAGGCGCAAGCAGCTGAATTTTTCCCCCTTAATCTTTTGTTAAAGAAACTTTTTGTTTTTCTCAGTTTTTCCCACACCAGCTTAACTTAAATTGTAGTTCAAAGTTTTTTTTCCAATTCTGGGTGCACAATCTTATTCGCACATTCTTAAAACTTCCAAAATCCAAGACAAGACAAAAGGGTTAAACACTTTTTTTTAGCAAAGAGAAGTGGGTGGAGCAAAAACACACATAACAGACATTTTCTTTAAGACAGACTTTCAGACAAAAGGAATACTGTAACTTCTTAAACATTCATAGTCAAAAACTTCCACACATTAACACACACTTTCACACAAACTGAAATTCCAGCATTCCTTAACGTTCCTTACACTCAGCAAATCTTGTGTTTTATTTGTCTCGGCACAGACATTAATAACTTCCATGTCGGTAAAACTTTAAGTTACTCTCTCTTTTTTGCTTTTTTAAAGTCGGCATCTCAGCAGCTTTTCCTGGCTTTCCAAATCCCTGTTTTTTTCCTTCCTTTGCTGAGTTTTCAGATTGGTTAGCCTGCAACTTAGATTTTTTCCCTTCTCTATCTCTCCCTCTCTCTCCTGCACTTTATGCGTAACCACCTGGCTATGTTTCTCTCTTAACTCGTGTTGTTCTTTTAGCTCTTCTACCTCTTTACTTTGTTTCTTACAATACTCGTTAAGTTTTTTCTGATTCACACGTTCCTGAATAAAGTTTATCACTTCTTCAAAGGGGACCCGGTCTCCTTTGGTTAAACATTCCGTCAGTAATACCTGTACTTCCTCCGCACAGGCGCCTCTGTCTAACTTATGCATTAACGAAACTTTTACTAGCCATTTGGTGATTTTCCTAACAGACCTCTAACATCAATAACTATCGGCGCACAATCCACGGGCACTTCCCACCAGGGGTTTATCTCTTCTCAAGTGCAGCAGCTGATCAGGCGGCTACTCTTGAGACTTGATCTATTACACAATACTAGCCGCTTTGTCTTGTCCCATCTGTGGGTGCCAATTGTAAGTTTTTGGAAGGTGACAGCATGTTGAAGGATTTTAGAGAGGAAGGGAGGTTGGAGATGGGGAGGTAATTTGCAAAGCAGAGGCTCAAGGGTGGGTTTTTTGAGAAGGGGGTGATGACGGCAGATTTGAAGGGGAGGGGGACAGTATTCTTACAGGGTAGATGCAGGGAGGATGTTTCCCCTGGCTGGAGAGTCTAGAACCAGGGGTCACAGTCTCAGAATAAGGGGTCGGCCATTTAGGACTGAGATGAGGAGAAATTTCTTCACTCAGAGGGTGGTGAATCTTTGGAATTCTCTACCCCAGAGGGCTGTGGAGGCTCAGTCGTTGAGTATATTCAAGAGAGAGATCAATAGATTTTTGGATATTAAGGGAATCAAGGGATATGGGGATAGAGCAGGAAAGTGGAGTTGAGGTAGCAGATCAGCCATGATCTTATTGAATGGCGGAGCAGGCTCGAGGGGCCGAATGGCCGACTCCTGCTCCTATTTCTTATGTTCTTATGTTCTTGTGCACCTGAGGAGAGAGAACCATTAATAATATCAGCTAACATGGGGGCCAGGAAGGGAAGTTGGGTGGTCAGCAGTTTGGTGGACATAGGGTCGAGAGAGCAAGAGGTGAGTCCCATGGGCAACATGAGCTCGGAGAAGGCATGAGGGGAGATCGGAGAGAAACTAGAGAAAGGTGTGAGTTCAGAGCTAGGACAGGGGGAACCTTGGTTTGGTGGGCTAGGGGAGGGAGGAAAGCGGCAGAGGAAGCTGAACGGATGGCCTCAGTCTTAGTGACAAAGAAGTCCATGAGCTCCTTGCAATTGTTGTTGGAGGTGAGGGTGGAGGGAGCAGGGAGTGGGGTTTAAGGAGATGGTTTGTAGTGAAGAAGAGAAGCAAAAATGTCCTTTCATTGGAGAGAAGGAGATTGGGGGTCACATGACGCAGGTTCTTAAAATGCTGAGAGGATCGGATAATGTAGCTGTTATATGTGGAAGATAGGCCCAGATAAAGTCGTTAATCCTTGTGTTAATTCAATGTTTAAAAACGAGCAGCATACATATCATGTTCGTAACAGGACTGAGGGTACAACGCAGATAGAGATGGTTGAACAATAGCAAAATACTGCGGATGCTGGAAATCTGAAATAAAAACAGAAAATGCTGGAAATACTCAGGAGGTCAGGCAGCATCTGTGGAAAGAGAAAAGTTCTGAGTTCTGACGAAGGGTCATCGACCTGAAACGTTAACTCTCTTTCTCTCTCCACAGATGCTGCCTGACCAGAGATGGTTGAATACTGCGTGGAACATGACAGCCCCTGTGGTCAAGGAAGGGAACTGGACCGGAGTGGGACAACATAGGCTGGAAGGGCAGATCTGCACTTGGGGGGCAGGGAAACATATTCCAGAATCTTCCCTCAGGAGATGAAATAAGCTGGAGCAGAGTCCGAATCCGGACTGTACATGGTCTGTCGCAGGAGAGGGTTTGATGGGCCGAAGGGTCTTTTCTTGTTCAAGGCTATTTTTCTTAAGCCAATGTTCTCTCTTCTTTTCCCTTGTCACCCCGCTGAAGGATGACGTACGGTTTTACGGGTGCGAGCACTTCTCCAGTAACTCACCCCAGTGGCCATGCTTCCTGTTGGAGCCAGACGGTGAGTGCCAGTCGGTTATTTGGGTATTGATTCCTTCAGCTCAACTTCAGCTTGGGGCGAGCTTTCCTCTCTTCCCAAGCCTACCTTCAGATTCCATTTTATATTAAGGTCAGTGTGAACACCGGAAATGACGTCACAGATTTTGAAACCTACCAGGATGACGCCAAAGATTAACATTCTCCACATCACCAAATCCTCTTACAGCCACATCAGCTGAGGTTAAAATAAGTCATGTTATTGGATCAGTGTCTCTCTCAGTCTTTCTCCCAACACCCCCAGGGACACGATACAAATAATGACACATTTCCAGTGACCCGATACATCACTCCCAGTGACCCTATACATCTCTCCCAGTGACCCTATACATCTCTCCCAGTGACCCTATACATCTCTCCCAGTGACCCTATACATCACTCCCAGTGACCCTATACATCTCTCCCAGTGACCCTATACATCGCTCCCAGTGACCCTATACATCTCTCCCAGTGACCCTATACATCTCTCCCAGTGACCCTATACATCACTCCCAGTGACCCTATACATCTCTCCCAGTGACCCTATACATCTCTCCCAGTGACCCTATACATCACTCCCAGTGACCCTATACATCTCTCCCAGTGACCCTATACATCTCTCCCAGTGACCCTATACATCTTTCCCAGTGACCCTATACATCACTCCCAGTGACCCTATACATCTCTCCCAGTGACCCTATACATCTCTCCCAGTGACCCTATACATCTCTCCCAGTGTCTCTATACATCTCTCCCAGTGACCCTATACATCACTCCCAGTGATCCTATACATCACTCCCAGTGACCCTATACATCACTCCCAGTGACCCTATACATCACTCCCAGTGACCCTATACATCGCTCCCAGTGACCCTATGCATCTCTCCCAGTGACCCTATACATCACTCCCAGTGACCCTATACATCACTCCCAGTGACCCTATACATCTCTCCCAGTGACCCTATACATCACTCCCAGTGACCCTATACATCGCTCCCAGTGACCCTATACATCTCTCCCAGTGACCCTATACAAATAATGACTCACTCCCAGTGACCCTATACATCACTCCCAGTGACCCTATACATCACTCCCAGTGACCCTATACATCTCTCCCAGTGACCCTATACATCTCTCCCAGTGACCCTATACATCTCTCCCAGTGACCCTATACAAATAATGTCTCACTCCCAGTGACCCTATACATCACTCCCAGTGACCCTATACATCTCTCCCAGTGACCCTATACATCACTCCCAGTGACCCTATACATCTCTCCCAGTGACCCTATACATCACTCCCAGTGACCCTATACATCGCTCCCAGTGACCCTATACTTCTCTCCCAGTGACCCTATACATTACTCCCAGTGACCCCATACATCACTCCCAGTGACCCTATACATCTCTCCCAGTGACCCTATACATCACTCCCAGTGACCCTATACATCACTCCCAGTGACCCTATACATCTCTCCCAGTGACCCTATACATCACTCCCAGTGACCCCATACATCTCTCCCAGTGACCCTATACATCACTCCCAGTGACCCTATACATCTCTCCCAGTGACCCTATACATCTCTCCCAGTGACCCTATACATCTCTCCCAGTGACCCTATACATCTCTCCCAGTGACCCTAGACATCACTCCCAGTGACCCTATACATCACTCCCAGTGACCCTATACATCTCTCCCAGTGACCCTATACATCTCTCCCAGTGACCCTATACATCTCTCCCAGTGACCCTAGACATCACTCCCAGTGACCCTATACATCTCTCCCAGTGACCCTATACATCTCTCCCAGTGACCCTATACATCTCTCCCAGTGACCCTATACATCTCTCCCAGTGACCCTATACATCACTCCCAGTGACCCTATACATCTCTCCCAGTGACCCTATACATCACTCCCAGTGACCCTATACATCACTCCCAGTGACCCTATACATCACTCCCAGTGACCCTATACATCACTCCCAGTGACCCTATACATCTCTCCCAGTGACCCTATACATCGCTCCCAGTGACCCAATACATCTCTCCCAGTGACCCTATACATCTCTGCCAGTGACCCTATACATCGCTCCCAGTGACCCTATACATCTCTCCCAGTGACCCTATACATCACTCCCAGTGACCCTATACATCACTCCCAGTGACCCTATACATCTCTCCCAGTGACCCAATACATCTCTCCCAGTGACCCTATACATCTCTCCCAGTGACCCTATACATCACTCCCAGTGACCCTATACATCTCTCCCAGTGACCCTATACATCACTCCCAGTGACCCTATACATCACTCCCAGTGACCCTATACATCTCTCCCAGTGACCCTATACATCGCTCCCAGTGACCCTATACATCTCTCCCAGTGACCCTATACATCACTCCCAGTGACCCTATACATCTCTCCCAGTGACCCTATACATCTCTCGCAGTGTCCCTATACATCACTCCCAGTGACCCAATACATCTCTCCCAGTGACCCTATACATCTCTCCCAGTGACCCTATACATCTCTCCCAGTGACCCTATACATCTCTCCCAGTGACCCTATACATCTCTCCCAGTGACCCTATACATCACTCCCAGTGACCCTATACATCTCTCCCAGTGACCCTATACATCGCTCCCAGTGACCCAATACATCTCTCCCAGTGACCCTATACATCTCTCCCAGTGACCCTATACATCGCTCCCAGTGACCCAATACATCTCTCCCAGTGACCCTATACATCTCTCCCAGTGACCCTATACATCACTCCCAGTGACCCTATACATCGCTCCCAGTGAGCCTATACATCTCTCCCAGTGACCCTAGACATCACTCCCAGTGACCCTATACATCACTCCCAGTGACCCTATACATCTCTCCCAGTGACCCTATACATCTCTCCCAGTGACCCTATACATCACTCCCAGTGACCCTATACATCTCTCCCAGTGACCCTATACATCTCTCCCAGTGACCCTATACATCTCTCCCAGTGACCCTATACAAATAATGTCTCACTCCCAGTGACCCTATACATCTCTCCCAGTGACCCGATACATCTCTCCCAGTGACCCTATACATCTCTCCCAGTGACCCTATACATCGCTCCCAGTGACCCTATACATCTCTCCCAGTGACCCTATACATCTCTCCCAGTGACCCTATACATCTCTCCCAGTGACCCTATACATCTCTCCCAGTGACCCTATACATCTCTCCCAGTGACCCTATACAAATAATGTCTCACTCCCAGTGACCCTATACATCACTCCCAGTGACCCTATACATCACTCCCAGTGACCCTATACATATCTCCCAGTGACCCTATACAAATAATGTCTCACTCCCAGTGACCCTATACATCTCTCCCAGTGACCCTATACATCACTCCCAGTGACCCTATACATCACTCCCAGTGACCCTATACATCACTCCCAGTGACCCTATACATCTCTCCCAGTGACCCTATACATCTCTCCCAGTGACCCTATACATCACTCCCAGTGACCCTATACATCACTCCCAGTGACCCTATACATCACTCCCAGTGACCCTATACATCTCTCCCAGTGACCCTATACATCTCTCCCCGTGACCCTATACATCACTCCCAGTGACCCTATACATCTCTCCCAGTGACCCTATACATCTCTCCCAGTGTCCCTATACATCTCTCCCAGTGACCGTATACATCACTCCCAGTGACCCTATACATCTCTCCCAGTGACCCTATACATCTCTCCCAGTGACCCTATACATCTCTCCCAGTGACCCTATACAAATAATGTCTCACTCCCAGTGACCCTATACATCTCTCCCAGTGACCCTATACATCTCTCCCAGTGACCCTATACATCTCTCCCAGTGACCCTATACATCGCTCCCAGTGACCCTATACATCACTCCCAGTGACCCTATACATCTCTCCCAGTGACCCTATACATCGCTCCCAGTGACCCTATACATCTCTCCCAGTGACCCTATACATCTCTCCCAGTGTCCCTATACATCTCTCCCAGTGACCCTATACATCTCTCCCAGTGACCCTATACATCTCTCCCAGTGACCCTATACATCTCTCCCAGTGACCCTATACATCTCTCCCAGTGACCCTATACATCTCTCCCAGTGACCCTATACATCTCTCCCAGTGACCCTATACATCTCTCCCAGTGACCCTATACATCTCTCCCAGTGACCCTATACATCTCTCCCAGTGACCCTATACATCTCTCCCAGTGACCCTATACATCTCTCCCAGTGACCCTATACATCTCTCCCAGTGTCCCTATACATCTCTCCCAGTGACCCTATACATCTCTCCCAGTGACCCTATACATCTCTCCCAGTGACTCTATACATCTCTCCCAGTGACCCTATACATCTCTCCCAGTGACCCTATACATCTCTCCCAGTGACCCTATACATCTCTCCCAGTGACCCTATACATCGCTCCCAGTGACCCTATACATCTCTCCCAGTGACCCTATACATCTCTCCCAGTGTCCCTATACATCTCTCCCAGTGACCCTATACATCTCTCCCAGTGACCCTATACATCTCTCCCAGTGACCCTATACATCTCTCCCAGTGACCCTATACATCTCTCCCAGTGTCCCTATACATCTCTCCCAGTGACCCTATGCATCACTCCCAGTGACCCTATACATCTCTCCCAGTGACCCTATACAAATAATGTCTCACTCCCAGTGACCCTATACATCACTCCCAGTGACCCTATACATCTCTCCCAGTGACCCTATACATCTCTCCCAGTGACCCTATACATCACTCCCAGTGACCCTATACATCACTCCCAGTGACCCTATACATCACTCCCAGTGACCCTATACATCTCTCCCAGTGACCCTATACATCTCTCCCAGTGACCCTATACATCACTCCCAGTGACCCTATACATCACTCCCAGTGACCCTATACATCACTCCCAGTGACCCTATACATCTCTCCCAGTGACCCTATACATCTCTCCCCGTGACCCTATACATCACTCCCAGTGACCCTATACATCTCTCCCAGTGACCCTATACATCTCTCCCAGTGTCCCTATACATCTCTCCCAGTGACCGTATACATCACTCCCAGTGACCCTATACATCTCTCCCAGTGACCCTATACATCTCTCCCAGTGACCCTATACATCTCTCCCAGTGACCCTATACAAATAATGTCTCACTCCCAGTGACCCTATACATCTCTCCCAGTGACCCTATACATCTCTCCCAGTGACCCTATACATCTCTCCCAGTGACCCTATACATCGCTCCCAGTGACCCTATACATCACTCCCAGTGACCCTATACATCTCTCCCAGTGACCCTATACATCGCTCCCAGTGACCCTATACATCTCTCCCAGTGACCCTATACATCTCTCCCAGTGTCCCTATACATCTCTCCCAGTGACCCTATACATCTCTCCCAGTGACCCTATACATCTCTCCCAGTGACCCTATACATCTCTCCCAGTGACCCTATACATCTCTCCCAGTGACCCTATACATCTCTCCCAGTGACCCTATACATCTCTCCCAGTGACCCTATACATCTCTCCCAGTGACCCTATACATCTCTCCCAGTGACCCTATACATCTCTCCCAGTGACCCTATACATCTCTCCCAGTGACCCTATACATCTCTCCCAGTGACCCTATACATCTCTCCCAGTGTCCCTATACATCTCTCCCAGTGACCCTATACATCTCTCCCAGTGACCCTATACATCTCTCCCAGTGACTCTATACATCTCTCCCAGTGACCCTATACATCTCTCCCAGTGACCCTATACATCTCTCCCAGTGACCCTATACATCTCTCCCAGTGACCCTATACATCGCTCCCAGTGACCCTATACATCTCTCCCAGTGACCCTATACATCTCTCCCAGTGTCCCTATACATCTCTCCCAGTGACCCTATACATCTCTCCCAGTGACCCTATACATCTCTCCCAGTGACCCTATACATCTCTCCCAGTGACCCTATACATCTCTCCCAGTGTCCCTATACATCTCTCCCAGTGACCCTATGCATCACTCCCAGTGACCCTATACATCTCTCCCAGTGACCCTATACAAATAATGTCTCACTCCCAGTGACCCTATACATCACTCCCAGTGACCCTATACATCTCTCCCAGTGACCCTATACATCTCTCCCAGTGACCCTATACATCACTCCCAGTGACCCTATACATCACTCCCAGTGACCCTATACATCTCTCCCAGTGACCCTATACATCACTCCCAGTGACCCTATACATCTCTCCCAGTGTCTCTATACATCACTCCCAGTGACCCTATACATCGCTCCCAGTGACCCTATACATCACTCCCAGTGACCCTATACATCTCTCCCAGTGACCCTATACATCACTCCCAGTGACCCTATACATCACTCCCAGTGACCCTATACATCTCTCCCAGTGACCCTATACATCACTCCCAGTGACCCTATACATCTCTCCCAGTGACCCTATACATCTCTCCCAGTGACCCTATACATCTCTCCCAGTGACCCTATACATCACTCCCAGTGACTCTATACATCTCTCCCAGTGACCCTATACATCACTCCCAGTGACCCTATACATCACTCCCAGTGACCCTATACATCACTCCCAGTGACCCTATACATCTCTCCCAGTGACCCTATACATCACTCCCAGTGACCCTATACATCACTCCCAGTGACCCTATACATCACTCCCAGTGACCCTATACATCACTCCCAGTGACCCTATACATCTCTCCCAGTGACCCTATACATCACTCCCAGTGACCCTATACATCACTCCCAGTGACCCTATACATCACTCCCAGTGACCCTATACATCACTCCCAGTGACCCTATACATCGCTCCCAGTGACCCTATACATCTCTCCCAGTGACCCTATACATCTCTCCCAGTGACCCTATACATCTCTCCCAGTGACCCTATACATCACTCCCAGTGACCCTATACATCGCTCCCAGTGACCCTATACATCTCTCCCAGTGACCCTATACATCTCTCCCAGTGACCCTATACATCTCTCCCAGTGACCCTATACATCTCTCCCAGTGACCCTATACATCACTCCCAGTGACCCTATACATCTCTCCCAGTGACCCTATACAAATAATGTCTCACTCCCAGTGACCCTATACATCACTCCCAGTGACCCTATACATCGCTCCCAGTGACCCTATACATCTCTCCCAGTGACCCTATACAAATAATGTCTCACTCCCAGTGACCCTATACATCTCTCCCAGTGACCCTATACATCTCTCCCAGTGACCCTATACATCTCTCCCAGTGACCCTATACATCGCTCCCAGTGACCCTATACATCTCTCCCAGTGACCCTATACATCTCTCCCAGTGTCCCTATACATCTCTCCCAGTGACCCTATACATCTCTCCCAGTGACCCTATACATCTCTCCCAGTGACCCTATACATCGCTCCCAGTGACCCTATACATCTCTCCCAGTGACCCTATACATCTCTCCCAGTGTCCCTATACATCTCTCCCAGTGACCCTATACATCTCTCCCAGTGACCCTATACATCGCTCCCAGTGACCCTATACATCTCTCCAGTGACCCTATACTTCTCTCCCAGTGTCCCTATACATCTCTCCCAGTGACCCTATACATCTCTCCCAGTGACCCTATACATCGCTCCCAGTGACCCTATACAAATAATGTCTCACTCCCAGTGACCCTATACATCACTCCCAGTGACCCTATACATCTCTCCCAGTGACCCTATACATCTCTCCCAGTGACCCTATACATCACTCCCAGTGACCCTATACATCTCTCCCAGTGACCCTATACATCACTCCCAGTGACCCTATACATCTCTCCCAGTGACCCTATACATCTCTCCCAGTGACCCTATACATCTCTCCCAGTGACCCTATACATCACTCCCAGTGACCCTATACATCGCTCCCAGTGACCCAATACATCTCTCCCAGTGACCCTATACATCTCTCCCAGTGACCCTATACATCTCTCCCAGTGACCCTATACATCGCTCCCAGTGACCCTATACATCTCTCCCAGTGACCCTATACATCTCTCCCAGTGACCCTATACATCTCTCCCAGTGACCCTATACATCTCTCCCAGTGACCCTATACATCTCTCCCAGTGACTCTATACATCACTCCCAGTGACCCTATACATCACTCCCAGAGACCCTATACATCACTCCCAGTGACCCTATACATCGCTCCCAGTGACCCTATACATCACTCCCAGTGACCCTATACATCTCTCCCAGTGACCCTATACATCACTCCCAGTGACCCTATACATCTCTCCCAGTGACCCTATACATCACTCCCAGTGACCCTGTACAAATGACACACTCCTGTGGACCCTCTGTCCCAACCTTCAGGAGACAGTGTGAAATGACTGTAGGAAAGCAGATCTATCATTACAAGAATTACTTTAATACACTCAGAAATAATGTGGAAGTCATTCAAACAGAATAAATGTAGAATGCTGAATAATCAACACTTTGAACTCTGGTCCAACACGAGACAGGCACAAATCTGATGGTCACGTGGCCCCCAAGACCCTCTCATAGAATCACAGCTTCAACTGTCCCCTCTTTGAAAACCTTTGTTTTGAAAGCCTGCAGGTTGTTGAAGCTGAGCCTGTTTAAATCTCTCTCTACCGGCACAGACTCTCTCCCTGCAATCTTATCCCTCATTAAATTCCCTCTAAGCCCTTTCCTTGGGTAGGGATTTCTCCTCCAAGCTCCAAACACGTGATGGTCTTATTACCCAACGGATGGAATCAGAGCGAGAAAAATGTACACACTTTTTAAACACAAAATACGTTCATTAATTATTAAAAGGCAGGACTGTCTGTAAATTTCTACTGAAACTGATTAAAGATCAGCTCGACAGGACTCCCCAAGGACAGACTGTGAGGGGTAAGAGAACATTTAATACGTATCAATGGATTTAATGTTAACAAACATAACTGTATTAACTTATTAATTATTTTTGTCCTGAAGTTTAATGTGAGAGCTAGAGATATTATTCATTTAGCTGGGATTGTGGGTCAAGTTTAATATATGTTTATAATCTAATCGCAAAATTCTCAGCGACTGAGATTGGAGATTCTGTCCCAGTTATTTCTCTTCCACAATCGCCTAACAAAACATTCGTAAATATCGGAGTCTTGCAGGAGTGTGTCAGTATTTACAGGGGGTCCCAGGAGTGTTCCAGTATTTACAGGGGGCCCAGGAGTGTTTCAGTATTTACAGGGGGTCCCAGGAGTGTTCCAGTATTTACAGGGGGTCCCAGGAGTGTTTCAGTATTCACAGGGGGTCCCAGGAGTGTGTCAGTATTTACAGGGGGGTCCCAGGAGTGTGTCAGTATTTACAGGGGGTCCCAGGAGTGTTTCAGTATTTACAGGGGGTCCCAGGAGTGTTTCAGTATTCACAGGGGGTCCCAGGAGTGTGTCAGTATTCACAGGGGGTCCCAGGAGTGTGTCAGATTCACAGGGGGTCCCAGGAGTATGTCAGTATTCACAGGGGGTCCCAGGAGTGTGTCAGTATTCACAGGGGGTCCCAGGAGTGTTTCAGTGTTCACAGGGGGTCCCAGGAGTGTGTCAGTATTTACAGGGGGTCCCAGGAGTGTTTCAGTATTTACAGGGGGTCCCAGGAGTGTGTCAGTATTTACAGGGGGGTCCCAGGAGTGTGTCAGTATTCACAGGGGGTCCCAGGAGTGTGTCAGTATTTACAGGGGGGTCCCAGGAGTGTGTCAGTATTTACAGGGGGTCCCCAGGAGTGTGTCATTATTTACAGGGGGTCCCGGGAGTGTGTCAGTATTTACAGGGATTCCCCGGGAGTGTTTCAGTGTTCACAGGGGGTCCCCGGGAGTGTTCCAGTATTTACAGGGGACCCAGGAGTGTGTCAGTATTTACAGGGGGTCCCCGGGAGTGTGTCAGTATTTACAGGGAGTCCCAGGAGTGTTTCAGTGTTCACAGGGGGGTCCCAGGAGTGTGTCAGTATTTACAGGGGGTCCCAGGAGTGTGTCAGTATTCACAGGGGGTCCCAGGAGTGTTCCAGTATTTACAGGGGACCCAGGAGTGTTTCAGTATTTACAGGGGGTCCCAGGAGTGTGTCTGTATTTACAGGGGGTCCCAGGAGTGTTCCAGTATTTACAGGGGGGTTCCCAGGAGTGTTTCAGTATTTACAGGGGGTCCCAGGAGTGTGTCAGTATTCACAGGGGGTCCCAGGAGTGTTCCAGTATTTACAGGGGACCCAGGAGTATGTCAGTATTTACAGGGGGGTCCCAGGAGTGTTTCAGTGTTTACAGGGGGTCCCAGGAGTGTTTCAGTGTTTACAGGGGGTCCCAGGAGTGTTTCAGTGTTTACAGGGGGTCCCAGGAGTGTTTCAGTGTTTACAGGGGGTCCCAGGAGTGTTTCAGTGTTTACAGGGGTCCCAGGAGTGGTTCAGTATTTACAGGGGGGTCCCAGGAGTGTGTCAGTATTCACAGGGGGTCCCAGGAGTGTTTCAGTGTTTACAGGGGTCCCAGGAGTGGTTCAGTATTTACAGGGGGTCCCAGGAGTGTGTCAGTATTTACAGGGGGGTCCCAGGAGTGGTTCAGTATTTACAGGGGGGTCCCAGGAGTGTTCCAGTATTTACAGGGGGACCCAGGAGTGTTTCAGTATTTACAGGGGGTCCCAGGAGTGTGTCAGTATTCACAGGGGGTCCCAGGAGTGTTTCAGTATTCACAGGGGGTCCCAGGAGTGTGTCAGTATTTACAGGGGGTCCCAGGAGTGTGTCAGTATTTACAGGGGGTCCCCGGGAGTGTGTCAGTATTTACAGGGGGTCCCAGGAGTGTTTCAGTATTCACAGGGGACCCCAGGAGTGTGTCAGTATTCACAGGGGGTCCCAGGAGTGTGTCAGTATTTACAGGGGGTCCCAGGAGTGTGTCAGTATTTACAGGGGGTCCCCGGGAGTGTGTCAGTATTTACAGGGGGTCCCAGGAGTGGTTCAGTATTTACAGGGGGTCCCCAGGAGTGTTTCAGTATTTAGAGGGGTCCCAGGAGTGTGTCAGTATTTACAGGGGTCCCAGGGGTGTGTCAGTATTTACAGGGGGTCCCAGGAGTGTTCCAGTATTCACAGGGGGTCCCAGGAGTGTGTCTGTATTTACAGGGGGTCCCAGGAGTGTGTCAGTATTTACAGGGGGTCCCAGGAGTGTGTCAGTATTTACAGGGGGTCCCAGGAGTGTGTCAGTATTTACAGGGGGTCCCCGGGAGTGTGTCAGTATTTACAGGGGGTCCCAGGAGTGTGTCTGTATTTACAGGGGGTCCCAGGAGTGTGTCAGTATTTACAGGGGGTCCCCGGGAGTGTGTCAGTATTTACAGGGGGTCCCAGGAGTGTTCCAGTATTTACAGGGGGTTCCAGGAGTGTTCCAGTATTTACAGGGGGTCCCAGGAGTGTTTCAGTATTTACAGGGGGTCCCAGGAGTGTGTCAGTATTTACAGGGGGTCCCAGGAGTGTGTCAGTATTTACAGGGGGTCCCAGGAGTGTGTCATTATTTACAGGGGGTCCCAGGAGTGTGTCAGTATTTACAGGGGGTCCCAGGAGTGTGTCATTATTTACAGGGGGTCCCAGGAGTGTTTCAGTATTTACAGGGGGTCCCAGGAGTGTTTCAGTATTTACAGGGGGCCCCAGGAGTGTGTCAGTATTTACAGGGGGTCCCAGGAGTGTTTCAGTATTTACAGGGGGTCCCAGGAGTGTTTCAGTATTCACAGGGGGTCCCAGGAGTGTGTCTGTATTTACAGGGGGGTCCCAGGAGTGTGTCAGTATTTACAGGGGGTCCCAGGAGTGTTTCAGTATTTACAGGGGGCCCAGGAGTGTTTCAGTATTTACAGGGGGTCCCCGGGAGTGTGTCAGTATTTACAGGGGGTCCCAGGAGTGTTCCAGTATTTACAGGGGGTCCCAGGAGTGTGTCAGTATTTACAGGGGGTCCCAGGAGTGTTCCAGTATTTACAGGGGGTTCCAGGAGTGTTTCAGTATTTACAGGGGGGTCCCAGGAGTGTTCCAGTATTTACAGGGGGTCCCGGGAGTGTTTCAGTATTTACAGGGGGTCCCAGGAGTATGTCAGTGTTCACAGGGGGTCCCAGAGTGTTCCAGTATTTACAGGGGGGTCCCAGGAGTGTTTCAGTATTTACAGGGGGTCCCGGGAGTGTTTCAGTATTTACAGGGGGTCCCAGGAGTGTTTCAGTATTTACAGGGGGTCCCAGGAGTGTTTCAGTATTTACAGGGGGTCCCAGGAGTGTGTCAGTATTTACAGGGGGTCCCAGGAGTGTTTCAGTATTTACAGGGGGCCCAGGAGTGTTTCAGTATTTACAGGGGGTCCCAGGAGTGTTTCAGTATTTACAGGGGGTCCCAGGAGTGTTTCAGTATTCACAGGGGGTCCCAGGGGTGTGTCAGTATTTACAGGGGGTCCCAGGAGTGTTCCAGTATTCACAGGGGGTCCCAGGAGTGTGTCAGTATTTACAGGGGGTCCCAGGAGTGTTTCAGTATTTACAGGGGGTCCCAGGAGTGTTTCAGTATTCACAGGGGGTCCCAGGGGTGTGTCAGTATTTACAGGGGGTCCCAGGAGTGTTCCAGTATTCACAGGGGGTCCCAGGAGTGTGTCTGTATTTACAGGGGGTCCCAGGAGTGTGTCTGTATTTACAGGGGGTCCCAGGAGTGTTCCAGTATTTACAGGGGGTCCCAGGAGTGTTTCAGTATTTACAGGGGAGTCCCAGGAGTGTTTCAGTATTTACAGGGGGGTCCCAGGTGTGTTTCAGTATTTTCAGGGGGTCCCAGGAGTGTATCAGAATTCACAAGGGGTCCCAGGAGTGTATCAGAATTCACAAGGAGTCCCAGGAGTGTGTCAGTATTTACAGGGGGTCCCGGGAGTGTTTCAGTATTTACAGGGGGGTCCCAGGAGTATGTCAGTGTTCACAGGGGGTCCCAGAGTGTTCCAGTATTTACAGGGGGGTCCCAGGAGTGTTTCAGTATTTACAGGGGGTCCCAGGAGTGTTTCAGTATTTACAGGGGAGTCCCAGGAGTGTTTCAGTATTTACAGGGGGGTCCCAGGTGTGTTTCAGTATTTTCAGGGGGGTCCCAGGAGTGTATCAGAATTCACAAGGAGTCCCAGGAGTGTGTCAGTATTCACAGGGGGTCCCCAGGAGTGTATCAGTATACACAGGGGGCCCCAGGAGTGTGTCAGTATTCACAGGGGGTCCCCAGGAGTGTATCAGTATTCACAGGGAGTCCCAGGAGTGTATCAGTATTCACAGGGGACCCCAGGAGTGTGTCAGTATTCACAGGGAGTCCCAGGAGTGTGTCAGTATTCACAGGGGTTCCCCGGCAGTGTGTCAGTATTCACAGGGGACCCCAGGAGTGTGTCAGTATTCACAGGGAGTCCCAGGACTGTGTCAGTATTCACAGGGATTCCCCGGGAGTATGTCAGTATTCACAGGGATTCCCCAGGAGTGTGTCAGTATTCACAGGGGGTCCCAGGAGTGTGTCAGTATTCACAGGGGTTCCCCGGGAGTGTGTCAGTATTCACAGGGATTCCCCGGGAGTGTATCAGTATTCACAGGGGACCCCAGGAGTGTGTCAGTATTCACAGGGACTCCCAGGAGTGTGTCAGTATTCACAGGGGTTCCCCGGGAGTGTGTCAGTATTCACAGGGGGTCCCAGGAGTGTGTCAGTATTCAAACGGAGTCCCGGGAGTGTATCAGTATCCACAGGGGGTCCCCAGGAGTGTATCAGTATCCACAGGGGGTCCCCGGGAGTGTATCAGTATCCACAGGGGGTCCCCGGGAGTGTGTCAGTATCCACAGGGAGTCCCAGGAGTGTATCAGTATTCACAGGAATTCCCCGGGAGTGTGTCAGTATTCACAGGGAGTCCCAGGAGTGTATCAGTATTCACAGGGATTCCCCGGGAGTGTGTCAGTATTCACAGGGATTCCCCAGGAGTGTATCACTATTCACAGGGATTTCCCGGGAGTGTATCAGTATTCACAGGGATTCCCCGGGAGTGTGTCAGTATTCACAGGGGTTCCCCGGGAGTGTGTCAGTATTCACAGGGGTTCCCCGGGAGTGTGTCAGTATTCACAGGGGGTCCCAGGAGTGTATCAGTATTCACAGGGGGTCCCCAGGAGTGTATCAGTATTCACAGGGATTCCCCGGGAGTGTGTCAGTATCCACAGGGGTTCCCTGGAAGTGTATCAGTATTCACAGGGATTCCCCGGGAGTGTGTCAGTATTCACAGGCAGTCCCCGGGAGTGTATCAGTATTCACAGGGGGTCCCCCGGAGTGTGTCAGTATTCACAGGTGTTCCCTGGGTGTGTGTCAGTATTCACGGGGATTCCCCGGGAGTGTGTCAGTATTCACAGGGGTTCCCCGGGAGTGTGTCAGTATTCACAGGGAGTCCCGGGAGTGTATCAGTATTCACAGGGGTTCCCCGGGAGTGTATCAGTATTCACAGGGGGTCCCTGGATTGTATCAGTATTCATAGGTGTTCCCGGGAGTGTGTCAGTATTCACAGGGGGTCCCGGGAGTGTATCAGTATTCACAGGGGTTCCCCGGAGTGTAGCAGTATTCACAGGGATTCCCCGGGAGTGTGTCAGTATCCACAGGGGTTCCCCGGAAGTGTTTCAGTATTCACAGGGATTCCCCGGGAGTGTATCAGTATTCACAGGGATTCCCCAGGAGTGTGTCAGTATTCACAGGGGGTCCCAGGAGTGTGTCAGTATTCACAGGGGGTCCCCAGGAGTGTATCAGTATTCACAGGGGTTCCCCGGGACTGTGTCAGTATTCACAGGGGTTCCCGGGGAGTGTGTCAGTATTCACAGGGGGTCCCCAGGAGTGTATCAGTATTCACAGGGGTTCCCCGGGACTGTGTCAGTATTCACAGGGGTTCCCCGGGAGTGTGTCAGTATTCACAGGGGTTCCCCAGGAGTGTATCAGTATTCACAGGGGTTCCCCGGGTGTGTGTCAGTATTTACAGGGGGTCCCGGGAGTGTGTCAGTATTCACAGGGGTTCCCCGGGAGTGTGTCAGTATTCACAGGGGGTCCCGGGAGTGTATCAGTATCCACAGGGGTTCCCCGGGGGTGTATCAGTATTCACAGGGGGTCCCAGGAGTGTGTCAGTATTCACAGGGGTTCCCCGGGAGTGTATCAGTATTCACAGGGGGTCCCCAGGAGTGTATCAGTATTCACAGGGGTTCCCCAGGAGTGTGTCAGTATTCACAGGGGATCCCCGGGACTGTGTCAGTATTCACAGGGGTCCCCCGGGAGTGTGTCAGTATTTACAGGGGGTCCCCGGGAGTGTGTCAGTATTCACAGGGGTTCCCCGGGAGTGTGTCAGTATTCACAGGGGTCCCCAGGAGTGTGTCAGTATTCACAGGGGTCCCCAGGTATGTATCATTACTCACAGGGGGTCCCAGGAGTGCCAGGGAGTCGGTACTAATGCAGGCACTTGATTGCAGTTTGTGCATTGTGTTCCCATGCCCCTTGTCCCTTTAGGTGGTGGAGGGGAAGCCTTTCTCCCAACAGTACAGGGAGCCATTGCCAATGCCCCGGTAGTTGGATTTTGCTTGTGTCTCCAGTATACAGTTGGCAGCTGCCTCCCCACTGAGCAGTAGAACTCTCTTCTTACAGCACGATATTACAACTGATGCACAGATCGGACAGTGATCCTATAAAGGAACAGATTTGTGGTGAATGGAGAGAATCTTCAGTAGTGGTCACTCCAGGTAAGTGGAAAATTGCACGATTAATGCATGATGTGTATTCTGTAATGTAAGTTGTAGAATGAACCACATAGAAATACATAGAAGTTACACGGAAACAGGCCATTCGGACCGACCAGTCCATGTTGGTGTTTACCCTCCCTCCATGGCTACTCTGCTCGATAATCTATGGCTAATCGTTCGTGATCCATCAACTACTAAAAACAGTCTGCCTCTATCTACCCTGGTATAGAATCACAGAATCTTACAGCACGGAAGGAGGCCATTCAGCCCATCCTGCCTGTGCCGGCTCTTTGAACGAGCTCTCCAATTAGTCCCTCTCCCTTGCTCTCTCCCCATAACCCTGCAAATTGTTCCCCTTCAAGTTCCATCCTTTCATAATTTTAACCATTTTTTAAACAACCCGTTGTTCTAGTGAATTTTTTTAAGCCTTTCATTGTATTTGTATTTATTACATCGAATTATATAGAATTTACAGCACAGAAACAGACCATTCGCCCCAACAGGTCTGGCCTGACCGACTACCCTGACCGGCTATCCCGACCGCCCACCCCAACCACCCACCCCAACCACCCACCCCAACCACCCACCCCAACCACCCACCCCAACCACCCACCCCGACCACCCACCCCAACCACCCACCCCGACCGCCCACCCCGACCGCCCACCCCGACCGCCCACCCCGACCACCCACCCCGACCGCCCACCCTGACCGCCCACCCCGACCACCCACCCTGACCACCCACCCTGACCACCCACCCTGACCACCCACCCCGACCACCCACCCCGACCGCCCACCCCGACCACCCACCCTGACCATCCACCCTGACCACCCACCCTGACCACCCACCCTGACCACCCACCCTGACCACCCACCCTGACCACCCACCCCAACCACCCACCCTGACCACCCACCCTGACCATCCACCCTGACCACCCACCCTGACCACCCACCCTGACCACCCACCCTGACCACCCACCCTGACCATCCACCCTGACCACCCACCCTGACCACCCACCCTGACCACCCACCCTGACCACCCACCCTGACCACCCACCCTGACCACCCACCCTGACCACCCACCCCGACCACCCACCCCGACCGCCCACCACGACCGCCCACCCCGACCACCCACCCTGACCACCCACCCTGACCACCCACCCCAACCACCCACCCTGACCACCCACCCTGACCACCCACCCTGACCACCCACCCCAACCACCCACCCTGACCACCCACCCTGACCACCCACCCTGACCACCCACCCTGACCACCCACCCTGACCACCCACCCTGACCACCCACCCCAACCACCCACCCTGACCACCCACCCTGACCACCCACCCTGACCACCCACCCTGACCACCCACCCTGACCACCCACCCCAACCACCCACCCTGACCACCCACCCTGACCACCCACCCTGACCACCCACCCCAACCACCCACCCCAACCACCCACCCCGACCGCCCACCACGACCGCCCACCCCGACCACCCACCCTGACCACCCACCCTGACCACCCACCCTGACCACCCACCCCAACCACCCACCCTGACCACCCACCCTGACCACCCACCCTGACCACCCACCCTGACCACCCACCCTGACCACCCACCCTGACCACCCACCCTGACCACCCACCCCGACCACCCACCCCAACCACCCACCCCGACCACCCACCCTGACCACCCACCCTGACCACCCACCCTGACCACCCACCCTGACCACCCACCCTGACCACCCACCCTGACCACCCACCCCAACCACCCACCCCCCGACCACCCACCCTGACCATCCACCCTGACCACCCACCCCGACCACCCACCCTGACCACCCACCCTGACCACCCACCCTGACCACCCACCCTGACCACCCACCCCGATCACCCACCCTGACCACCCACCCCGACCACCCACCCTGACCACCCACCCTGACCACCCACCCTGACCACCCACCCCGATCACCCACCCTGACCACCCACCCCGACCACCCACCCTGACCACCCACCCTGACCACCCACCCTGACCACCCACCCTGACCACCCACCCCGATCACCCACCCTGACCACCCACCCCGACCACCCACCCTGACCACCCACCCTGACCACCCACCCCGATCACCCACCCTGACCACCCACCCTGACCGCCCACCCTGACCGCCCACCCTGACCGCCCACCCAATTCTCCACCCAACGTGGAGCCAGCTGCCCACATTATTGGGTATGCAGGTGAGGTGTGAGGCCTGCAATGTGTCTGAGCTGCTCGATGCACCACAATACAGCCGGTTACTGTTTCGGGAACTGTGGGTGGAGGGAGGGTCTGTGTACAAACTGTGTAAAAGGCCCAGTGCGACCCCACAATTACCTAAATGAGTAAAGTGAAAACAGAGCTGGTGCACCAACAGGGGATTGGAGCAAAACCATAGCTTTTGGCAATGTCACAGCTCACAGGGTGTCGGTCAGTTTGGAGGCCCCATAGCAACAGAGAAATCTTCTTTGCCTCACAGAGATTTTTTTTTAATTGCTCTTTTAATTCTCTCTTAACAGATTGAGGTGTCTGTGCCCAACTTTGACAGTGATTCTGAGAAGTGAGTAAGGAGGGGTCTCCCATGGACCCTAACACCATGCTGAAGACTCGCATGTTGATTGTAAGCATGCTGTTCGCCAGGTTCTCACCAGTCCTCATGGGAGGTAACAGGCACTTTCTCCTTCTCTGTAATGTTTTGCTACATAAGACCAGAAAGAAATAAAGGACTTGCATTTGTATAGCGCCTTTCACGACCTCAGACATCCCAAAGCGCTTTACAGTCAATGAAGTACTTCTTGAAGTGTAGTCACTGTTGTAATGTAGGAAACACGGCAGCCAATCTTTGCGCAGCAAGGTCCCACAAACAGCAATGTGATAATGACCAGATCATCTGTTTTAGTGATGTTGGTTGAGGGATAAATATTGGCCCCAGGACACCGGGGATATCTCCCATGCTCCTCTTCGAATAGTGCCATGGGATCTTTTACACCCACCTGAGAGAGCAGACGGGGCCTCGGTTTAACGTCTCATCTGAAAGACGGCACCTCCAACAGTGCAGCGCTCCCTCAGCACTGCACTGGAGTGTCAGCCTAGATTATGTACTCAAGTCTCTGGAGTGGGCCTTGAACCCACAATATTCTGACTCAGAGGCAAGAGTGCTACCGACTGGGTGGGAATGGATGAGGAAGACTATTCGGCCCATACTAGCTCATTCATCCAGAGAGACACTACAGACCCCCAATCTCACCATCCAACTACCTCTTAAATGATTCCAGGGTTTTTGCCCCCACCACCCAATCTGGATGTCCATTCCATGTGGTGATCACTGTTCGTGCAGTGAAAAATTCCTGATACCTGTCAAAAATTTGCTGTTCCTCAGTTTGACCCTGTGTCTCATTGTCCTACTGTTAAGGTTTAATTTGAAGAACTGTTCTGGATTCAATGCCATTTACTATCTTAAATACCTCTATAAGATCGTTCTTTCCAAGACTGAGGAGCCTATGTTGCTCCATAATTGAGTTCGCAGACACTATCACCTGTAATTTCCACGGGGACTCTTCTGGTGTAACTTTGGCAGAGGATCGGCGGAAATCCCAGAGAAACAGCGGAAACGAGGTTACTGCGGAAGACCGGGGATTTCCCATGAAAATTCTACCCCTAAGTATCAGCCCTGTAGCTCTTCTCTGCACTGCCTCCAGATTATAAACATCTCTCAACGACAACACCATCTTGCATTTGTATAGCACCTTTAACATAGGACTACATCCCAAAGAGCTTCACAGGAGCAATTATTAGACACAATTTGACACCGAGCCACATAAGGAGATATTAGGACAGGTGGCCAAAACCTTGGTCAAAGAGTTAGGTTTTAAGGAGCGTCTTAATGGAGGCGAGAGAGAGGTAGAGATGCGGAGAGGTTTAGGGTGGAAATTCCAGAGCTTAGGGCCTAGACAGCTGAAGGCACGGCTGCCAATGGTGGAGCGAAGGAAATCGGGCATGCACGAGAGATCAGAATTGGAGAATTGGGACGAGGCCATGGATGGATTTGAAAGCAAGGATGAGAATTTTAAATTTGAGGCGTTGCCGGACTGGGAGCCAATGTAGGTCAGTGCGCCCAGGGGGTGACGGGTGAACAGGACTTGGTGCAAGTTCGGACACGGGGCAGCAGAGTTTTAGATGAGCTCAAGTTTACGGAGGGTGGACGATGGGAGGCCGGCCAGGAGAACATTGTCTGGAGGTAACAAAAGCATGGATGAGGGTTTCAGAAGCAGATGGGTTGAGGCAGATGGATGTAGGCGGTCTTGGTGATGGAGAGGATATGGGGTTGGAAGCTCAGCTCAGGGTCCAATAGAACCCCAAAGTTGCAAACGGTCTGGTTCAGCCTCAAACAGTGGCCAGGGAGAGGGGTGGAGTCGGTGGGCTAGGGAACTGAGTTTGTGGCAATCTCAGGTACCAAATACAGAATAACAGTGGGCAAATCAATCGAATTGCATTTCAGTTATCTTAATTTCTTTTACAGTATTCCTCTCCTGCCCCTTCTTGCTCCCTCTAGCCTGCACCAAATGCAGTCAGAAGGAAGGGCTGAAGATTCATTACCAGAGTTCCCCCGCAGTCACTCTGAAACTGGAATCCATTATTAAGGAAGTGGTAACTGGGCACTTAGAACATCATAATATGGTTAGGCCGAGTCAACATGGTTTTATGAAAGGGAAATCATGTTTGACAAATTTATTAGAGTTTTTTGAGGATGTAACTTGCAGGGTAGATAAAGGGAAACCAGTGGATGTAGTATATTTAGATTTCCAAAAGGCATTTGATAAGGTGCCACATAACAGGTTGTTAAGCAAGATAAGGGCTCATGGGATTGGGGGTAATGTATTAGCATGGATAGAGGATTGGTTAACGGACGGAAAACAGAGAGTAGGAATAAACGGGTCCTTTTCAGATTGGCAGGCTGTAACTAGTGGGTACCGCAAAGATCAGTGCTTGGGCCTCAGCTATTTACAATCTATATTAATGACTTAGATGAAGGGACAGAGTGTAATGTATCCAAGTTTGCTGATGATACAAAGCTAGGTGGGAAAGTAAGCTGTGAGGAGGACACAAAGAGCCCGCAAAGGGATTTAGACAGGTTACGTGAGTGGGCAATAAGGTGGCAGATGGAGTATAATGTGGGGAAATGTGAGGTTAATCACTTGGGTAGGAAGAATAGAAAAACAGAATGGGGTAAAAATTCACTTGGTTGCGCCTCCCGTTAGCGCCTTAAGAGGGCGCTAATGGGGCGCAAAGCCGCTAACGCCCAGGCGCAGCGATGTTTGCGCCGCTCAAGAACTTAACTTGAGATTGTGCGGCGGCGCTAAAACTTACCGCTGCGACCACCTGCGCGCGCAGATTGTGACGTCATTCCATGGTGCAACGCCCTTGTGGCGCCCCGGAGCGGAAATTGAGTGGCGCCCCCTGCCTTACCGCCTGGCGCTTCCAACGACCAGAAGACTGGAACGCTATCAATCGCTGTGGGGCTGGGGGGGGGCGCTATTTAAAGGGGGCCTCTTCCTGTCTTTTATTGTTGGTGGCATTTTTGAACTACGCATTCTGAGAGAGAGAGGGAGAGACTTCTGGAGAGATTCAACGTTGTGTGAAGGAGTTTTGGGTACTGAGCAGCACTTTGCAGGTTCATTTTGATTTGCCATTCCTTGTATCGATTTAGCAGAGACTGTGGGAGCTGCACTCTGAGCTCTTTGCCTGCTACGCTCCATTGTTCTTTCCAGCACATTTGATGTGCAAGTCTCTCCAGGCCGAGATTCAAGGCAGCAATGAACAGGATGTGGATGGAAAGCAAGATTAACCATCCCCTTTAAGAACTGGCCCGTGCCATTGTGTGTGTGTTCCATTGCTGACTGACATTACATGAGCTTCGCCAGCGCTCCGAGTTAGCGCCTCACTGCTCGGCCTTTGCGCCTTAAGAGAGGTGTGCAGCGCCTGCTTTAGCGCTCCACTCACCTCCCGGGGCGGTAAAAGTGAAGTTTCCTGTCAGTGCCGATAATTAGCGCCAGGCGCTAATATTTGCGTCCGGACGATATTTGCGCCCCAAATGGGGCGCGACCTAATTTCTACCCCAATATTTTTTAAATGGTGAGTGTTCAGAGAGATTTAAATGTCCTCGTACAGGAAGTTAGAGCAAGCAATTAGGAAGGCAAATGGCATGTTGCCCTTTATTACTAGGGGGTTAGAGTACAAGAGTAAGGAAGTCTTGCTACAATTGTACAGGGCTCTGGTGAGTCCACACCTGGAGTACTGTGCAGTGTTGGTCTCCTTATCTAAGGAAGGATATTGCCTTAGAGGCGGTGCAACAAAGGTTCACTAGATTGATTCCTGGGATGAGAGGGTTGTCCTATGAGGAGGGATTGAGTAGATTAGACCTATACTCTTTGGAATTTAGAGGAATGAGGGTTGATCTCGTTGAAAAGAAAGACTTACATTTATATAGCACCTTTCATGACCACCGGATGTCTCAAAGCACTTTACAACCAATGAAGTAGAGTCACTGTTGTAATGTAGCAGCCAATTTGCACACAGCAAGGCCCCACAAACAGCAATGTGATAATGACCAACTAATCTGTTTTTGTTATGTTGGTTGAGGGATAATTATTGGCCAGAACACCAGGGATAACTTCCCTGCTCTTCTTCGAAATAGCGCCATGGGATCTTTTATGTCCACCTGAGAGAGCAGATAGGACCTCAGTTTAACATCTCATCCAAAAGACAGCACCGCCAACAGTGCAACACTCCCTCAGCATGGCACTGGAGTGTCAATCTAGCTTTATGTGCTCAAGTGCCTGGAGTAGGACTTGAACCCACAACCTTCTGACTCAGAGGCGAGTGTGCTACCCACTGAGCCACAACTGGCACTGCAGAAACATATAAGATTCTGAGGGGGATTGACAGGATAGATGCTGAGAGATTGTTTCCCATGGCTAGAGAGCCCAGAACTAGGGGGAATAGTCTCAGGATAAGGGTTCGGACTTATAAGACTGTTTAACATCAGTGGTGGGTAAAGTTTTAGAAACAATAATCAAGGAAAAAATTAACAGGCACTTGGAGAGGTTAAGCTAATTAAGGAGAGCCAACACAGATTTGTAAAAGGCAGATCATGTTTGACTAATCTAATTGAATTTTTTGATGAAGTAACAGGGAGGATTGATGAAGGGAATGCAATGGATGTTGTCTACATGAATTTTCGGAAGGCATTTGACAGTTGTGGCCTAACCAGCGCTTTATAAAGGTTCAGCATAACCTCTCTACTTTTGTATTCAATACCTCTATTTATGAAGCCCAAGATCCCATATGCTTTGTTAGCCACTCTCTCAATATGTCCTGCCACCTTCAGGGACCTATGCACATTAACTCCCAGGTTCCCTCTCTCCCTGCACACTCTTTAAAACTGTGCCATTAAGTGTATATTACCTCTCCCTGTTCCTTCTGCCAAAATGCATCACCTCACACTTCTCTGTATTAAATTCCATCTGCCACTTGTCTGCCCATTCTGCTAGCCTTTCTATGTCTTGTTGCAGTCGATTGGTATCATGATCACTGTTTGCCACACCCCCAAGTTTGGTGTCATTGGCAAATTTAGAAATTCTACACTGTATTTCAATATCCAGGTCATTTATATACAGTATATCAAAAAGCAGTGGCCCCAGCACTGACCCTTGGGGAACACCACTGTCTACCATCCTCCAGTTTGAAAAACATCCATTTACCACAACTCGCTGTTTTCTGTCCTTAAGCCAATTCCTTATCCAAGCTGCCACTGACCCACCTGTTCCATGAGCCTCAATTTTGTTAACCAGCCTTTTATGTGGTACTTTGTCAAATGCCTTCCGAAAATTCATGTAGACAACATCCATTGCATTCCCTTCATCAATCCTCCCTGTTACTTCATCAAAAAATTCAATTAGATTCGTCAAACATGATCTGCCTTTTACAAATCTGTGTTGGCTCTCCTTAATTAGCTTAACCTCTCCAAGTGCCTGTTAATTTTTTCCTTGATTATTGTTTCTAAAACTTTACCCACCACTGATGTTAAACAGTCTTATAAGTCCGAACCCTTATCCTGAGACTATTCCCCCTAGTTCTGGGTGATTTGATAGAGGTGTACAAGATTATGACGGGTTTGGATAGGCTAGACGGGGAAAGGCTGTTCCCACTAGTTGATGGTACAAGGACTAGGGGACACAGATTTAAGGTTTTGGGCAAGAGATACAGGGGGGTTGTGAGGAAAAACTTTTTTACGCAGCGAGTGGTGATAACCTGGAATTCGTTGCCGACGGAAGTGGTGGAAGCGGAGACACTCAATGTTTTCAAGGGGAGACTGGATAGGCACTTGAGGGAAATAAACTTGCAGGGCTATGGGGATAGAGCGGGGGAATGGGACTGACTGGATTGCTCTACAGAGAGCCGGCACGGACTCGATGGGCCGAATGGCTTCCTTCTGTGCCGTTATGACTCTATGACTCTATGACTGAGACAAGGAGGAACTTCTTCATTCAGAGGGTTGTGAATCTTTGGAATTCTCTGCCCCAAAGGGCTGTGGACACTCAGCTGGATTTTGATACTGGGGTGGGTTGGGGTCATGTCATTCGCATTTCGTGTTATCCACCCGACTTCAATTGGATGTGGGAGATTGATGCAATTTTCACCTAATTGGGCAATTGAGTTCCAGCATGTGGTTTCAGTCTGAAAGTCGCCTCTGATGATGTCATCATTGCTGCTGCATTGCAGATCAGAGACTGCCTGGCCTTTGCTGTGAGAGGACCTGGATGCAAAATGAGCAGCAGCTCTAAAGAGAGAGAGAGAGAATGAGAATTTTTTTTCCATCCAGGTCCTCTCACAGGCCAGGCAGTCTCTGAAGACCTTCAATGCAGCAGCATCAGAGGCGACTTTCAGCCCTAATATTACTACTACCTTCATCACATCTCCGTTGTAATAGTGGACCTGCAGCTGATAGTCAGCTATCCAAATGTGCTCCCGCCAGGTTTCACAATCGTGGTTCAGAACAGGCATGCTTCATGTAAAACAAGGGTTAAAATCACAAAGGCCTTTCAAAATGGCATTATAGAGCCAATTCAGTGCTTGTTAAGGGCCTTAACAGCCTATCCTGCCTCTTAAAGGCGGGACGGAGTCGGGACCAGCAGACACGATTTAATGAAAATTGCTTGGAGGCGGGATGGAGGCAGACTTGTGCCCACCCGCCAGTTTTTGCAATTTTAACCCCCCACACGCCTCCAAACCCGCCTCCACGGGTCAATGAAAATCCAGCCCTCAGTCGCTGAGTATATTCAAGGTTGAGATAGATAGATTTTTGGACTCATGGGGAATCAAGGGATATGGGGATAGGGCAGGAAAGTGGAGTTGAGGTCGAAGATCAGCCATGATCTTATTGAATGGTGGAGCAGGCTCGAGGGGTCGTATGGCCTACTCCTGCTCCTAATTCTTATGTTCTTATGTTCTTATGTAAACCAGACAATAGGGGCTGAGGATAATATCATACCTGACAGGCTTCCCTCATCACATATAATTCAACCTAACAGCTAAACAGAAGCAACCGTTCTTCCGTTTCCATTGAAAACCAAATGCTGTGAGAAATCTTTGCCTCAGTTACTTTGTGTGATTGCCTTTTCACTTGCTAAACCTGGGTTCAAATCCTACCCTGACTGATGAGATGAACATAGGAACATAGGAATAGGAGGAGGCCATTCAACCCTTCGAGCCTGTTTCGCCATTCAATGAGATCATGGCTGATCTGTATCTTAACTCCATCCACCTGCCTTGGCTCCATATCCCTTAATACACTTGGCTAGCGAACATCTATCAATCTCAGATTTAAAATGATTAATTGAGCTATTATCTACTGCTTTTTGTGGGAGAGAGTTCCACACTTCTACCACACTTTGCGTGAAGAAGTGTTTCCTAACTTCCCTCCTGAGTGGCCTGGCTCTGATTTTAAGGTTATGTCCCCTTGTCCTAGACTCCCCCACCAGCAGAAAAAGTTTCTCTCTACCCTATCAATTCCTTTCAAAATCCTAAAAACCTCAAAATAATCGCCCCTTAACCTTCTATATTCCAGGGAATACAAGCCTAATTTATGTAATCTCTCCTCACAATTTAATCCTTGGAGCCTTGATAACATTCTGGTGAATCTGCGCTGCACTCCTTCCAAGGCCAATACATCCTTTCTAAGGTGCGATGCGGGTATGAAAGTCTCCTCTCACTGCTGCCTGAATAAATCTTTAGTGAAATAACTTCTGACCGATCTCCTGCTTGTCCTGGCCCACAAGGAAACCTCGAAAAGTTTACTATCCTGGACCTCGTCTGGTCCTTGATCCACTTCCCCAGATGTTTGTTATAGGAAAGACTGAACTCCATTACCTCAGGGGAATGCAGCTTGCAGTTAATAGTGAGCCTCGCACTAGTTTACTCATTGTCTGGTGCACTCACGTATTATCCTGGGTTATCCAGGATTGCAAGGCCAATCATTGGCCAGTAATCTCCCCAGGGTCATTGCCTAAATTGCAAGTCCAATCATTGGCCAGTAATCTCCCTAGGGTCATTGCCCAAATTGCAAGGCCAATCATTTGCCAGTAATCTCTCCTAGGAGTCAGTGACCAAATGGCTGAATGCAATAATGCGAATTATGAATCATTCAGCTCAGCATTATTTCCTCTTCATTTGCACTAGGTGACCTGTGCTCTGGAGGGCATGACCTTTACGCCGACATTAGAGAGAACAGTCCAGATGGCACATTCATCGCAAAGCTCACCGTAAATGGCAACCTATCCACCGGAGAAATCAACCTGAATCTGACAGGAACGCACTTGGAGTGGTTTCGATTGGAAGAGAAAGTCATCAAGTTGAATGTATTGCCTACCAGGCAGTTGGATCGAGAGGTACAGATGTGAGATGGGAGGGTCTGGAAGTCCTGGGATAGGAGAGTTGGACTTTGAGGTGATCTTGAAGTTTTCCAAATTCTGAGGGGGATTGACGAGATTGATCCAGGCAAATTATTCACCGTGGTGAAGACAGAAAATGCTGCAGATACACAACAGGTCTTTCAGCACCTGAAAAAAGACTGGTTAATGAGTGGAGGCCCTTTGTCCAAACTGCCGATAGGCTTCTGGTGCCTTGCCCAAATCGCCATTTGTCATGTTTGAGCCCAGTGAGTGTCAGCAGACTCTTCAGGGACATCACACCTTAGCCCCACACAATCCTCATTTGATATCCAAACACAGAGTATTCCCAATTGAACCAAGCTGCTGGTTTCAACATTCCTGGATTATGAAAGGAGGAAAATAAATCACCTCTGGTTCCTACTTCTCATCACTTTCCAGAGCCCTCTGTTGAAAAGTATTGCGAGTGTGGACAGGCTGAGTTGTGATGCCTTCCACGGTCAACACTCAATGTGTAGGCTCACACGTGAAGAATGACCACTTGGGCTGGGTGTTGAAGGATGTCTGCTGTCCATGGAAACCCTCCCCTAGTTTGAAACATTGTTTTAGAAATTGGCACGCCTGTTTTTCTGGGCGTGAAACAGGCATGATAACTTTAACAGTGGGACAGCCACCCCAATTAGCCTGGGGTCCATTTTTCAGGCGTCCCTAGCGACCTCCTAATAACAGGCACGGGGCCCTTGACGTATGTAAATGAAGGTCCTAATGCCTGTTTCAGGTCCTCTAAGCAGGGCTTGCGCCGCTAAGGATTCTTCAGCGGCTGCTGTAGCCAGCAGTGAAAGTTACATTTATTTTGATTTTGATTCGGAAATCATTGCTATGGAGGCAGGAGGAGCAGGAATGATCCCCCGACTCTGCACCACTCGCAATCGGCCTCCCCTCCTCCGTCAGCCACTCCAAGCCCCTCCACTTCCTGGGACTTACCTTCGGACTGCTACCGGCGAAGCAAGTGGCCCGATATTCATCTTAGTAAACCCACTAAAATGTAAACTCGCTGGATCGGCACCCCATCCACCACCTTAAACATCCACTCCCTCCACCACCGGCGTACCATGGCTGCAGTGTGTACCATCTACAAGATGCACTGTAGCAACTCGCCAAGGCTTGTTCGGCAGCACCTCCCAAACCTGCAACCTCCACCACTGAGAAGGACAAGGGCAGCAGGTGCATGGGAACACCACCACCTCCAAGTTCCCCTCCCAGTCACACACCATCCTGACTTGGAAGTATATCGCTGTTCCTTCATCGTCGCTGGGTCAAAATCCTGGAACTCCCTCCCTAACAGCACTGTGGGAGCACCTTCGCCACACGGACTGCAGCGGTTCAAGAAGGCGGCTCACCACCATCTTCTTAAGGGCAAGTAGGGAGGGGCAATAAAGGCTGCCCTTGCCAGCGATGCCCACATCCCGTGAATTAATACATTTTTTAAAAACGGGCAAGCAATGATAATGAGGCCCAAGTCCCAGTTTCGGGTCGGCCTCAGGCCTCCCGGTTGGGGCCACTGGTTATGGTCTCGAAAAGCGGCCATGACCAATTTGTGCTCCACTGTCTTGAGAAGGGGTGATGATAGTATGTTGACTATTGAGTGTGAACGCTCCTCTTACCCTAACATTGTGCATGTTTCTTTAACAGCTTCTGACCACACCCCTTCTCTTTGCCACGATAACCTGTACTGATGTCGCTTCTTCAACTCAGGTACATGTCATTTCATTCTAAGCCTATCCAAACATTTACTGATGGATGCCTACAGATTGAAATAAAATAAATAACAATAATATATTTATAAGAAATACATTTTCCCATCAATGCATGGGCAGGAATGTCCAGTGCCAATGGACTTACACATCCCTCGGCTCCAAGGATATTGGGTCGATCTGGACATGGAGAGGGATCCATATCCCTCTCTTCCTTGTTCCTACCCAATGATGGCTCTAAGAGTGTCATATACTAAAGGTACCAATTTGAGACCAGTACATACTGGCTGCGGGGTGGACTGTGTACACCTATGTTATACTGCTGCCTCTGTGTAATTCATTGGTTAGGGACAATGAAGCTCTACAATCTGGTTACCGACTTCCATGGGAGGACTGGAGGTAGATAAACAATGGCAAGCATTTAAAGATAGAATGACAAAATTGCAAAAATTGTTTATACCAATCTGGCATAAAAGGAAATCTAAAAAGGTGACTCAACCGTGGATAACAGGGGAAATTAGAGACAGCATAAAATCCAAAGATAGGGCGTATAAAATAGCCAAAAAAAGCGCCAGAGCGGAAGATTGGGAACAGTTTAAGATAGAGCAAAGGAGGACAAAGGGCTTAATCAAGAGGGGCAAAATAGCTTACGAAAGCAAGCTGGCGGAAAATATAAAAACTAACTCCAAAAGCTTTTATAAGTATATCAAGAGGAAAAGACTGGTGAAAACCAAAGTTGGTCCATTGCAGTCAGATACGGGGGAATATATAACGGGAAATAAGGAAATGGCAGACCAACTAAATGCATACTTTGGGTCAGTCTTTACGAAGGAAGACACAAAAAACCTCCCTGGGATATCGGGAAAAATAGGGACATTGGCAAAGGAGGAACTGACGCAAATCAATATCTCTAAGGATATGGTGTTAAGGAAGCTAAAGGGATTGAAGGCGGACAAATCCCCAGGGCCTGATAACATGCATCCTAGGGTACTGAAGGAGGTGGCCCTAGAGATAGCGGATGCACTAAGTATGATTTTTCAGAATTCATTAGACTCGGGAACAGTGCCCATGGACTGGAGGGTAGCTAACGTTACCCCACTATTCAAAAAGGGGGGTAGGGAAAAAGCAGGTAATTACAGACCTGTAAGCCTTACATCAGTTGTGGGCAAAATGCTGGAGTCCATCATTAAGGATGAAATAGCGGAGCACTTAGCAAATGGGGACAGGATAGGACAGAGTCAACATGGATTTACAAAGGGTAAATCGTGCTTGACTAATCTATTGGAATTTTTTGAGGGAGTAACTGGTAAAATAGATGGGGGAGAGCCAGTAGATGTGGTGTACCTGGACTTCCAAAAGGCCTTCGACAAGGTCCCACATAAAAGATTAGCATGGAAAATTGAAGCTCATGGGATAAAGGGGAAAGTATTGACGTGGATAGAGAACTGGCTGTCAGATAGAAAACAGAGAGTTGGAATAAACGGCTCATTTTCTGAATGGCACGCAGTAACAAGTGGGGTACCACAGGGATCTGTCCTGGGTCCCCAGCTGTTCACAATTTACATTAATGACCTGGATCAGGGAGTCGGATGCAGCATTTCCAAATTTGCAGACGACACTAAACTAGGAGGGGGGGTGGGCTCAGAGGAGGAGACCAGGAAGCTCCAGAGCGATTTGGACAGACTGGGTGATTGGGCGGATAAATGGCAGATGCACTATATTGTGGACAAGTGCGAAGTTATCCACCTTGGGTGCAGGAACGGGAGGGCAAATTATTATTTAAATGGCAATAAATTGGGAGAGGGGGGAAGTACAGAGAGACCTGGGTGTTCTTGTACACCAGTCACTGAAGGCGAGCATGCAGGTGCAACAGGCGGTCAAGAAGGCAAACGGTATGCTGGCCTTCATAGCAAAAGGGTTGGAATACAGGAACAGGGATACCTTGCTGCAGCTGTACAGGGCACTGGTGAGACCACACCTCGAGTACTGTGTACAGTTTTGGTCGCCTCATCTGAGGAAAGATGTTCTTGCCATGGAGGGGGTGCAGCGGCGATTCACCAGGCTGATACCAGGAATGGCGGGATTGACCTATGAGGAGAGACTATGTAGTTTAGGGATGTACACACTGGAGTTTAGAAGATTGAGAGGGGACCTCATAGAAGTGTATAAAATTCTGACAGGTCTAGACAGACTAGATGCAGAAGGAATGTTTCCCTTGGTGGGTGAGAACAGAACTAGAGGACATAATTTAAGGATAAGGGCTAAACCATTTAGGACAGAAATGAGGGGGAATTTCTTCACTCAGAGGGTGGTGAACCTGTGGAACTCATTGCCACAGAGGGCAGTGTACGCCAGCTCATTAAATATATTTAAGAGGGAATTAGATATATTTCTACAGGCAAAAGGGGTTAAGGGTTACGGAGAGAAGGCGGGGACGGGATACTGAATTGGAGGATCAGCCATGATCTCATTAAATGGCGGAGCAGGCTCGAAGGGCCGGATGGCCTACTCCTGCTCCTATCTTCTATGTATCTATGTATCTATGTATTAGTAGTGAACCAAATTGCGCTGACCAGGAATTTTCAAACTTTGTTCCACACTGATTGGAGTTATACTGCTGCTGGTGTGTGAAGTCTAAGTGGAGGGAGTCTCCCTTCGGGAGATGGTCTAACAGCATTTGTCTAAAGAGGAACTGGTGACCATACACTAAAATTATATGTCACGGCATGTGATAATCTGAAACCTAAACGTGTTTCACATCGACCAACAATGTGAAGTACAACTAGCCCACAAGAACATCCTGAGCCAAGCTGCAAGGGTAATGTTTCACTGCTTCTGGAGCTATTCTTTTCTTAAAACAAGATCAGATGATTATAACATCAATAAAGCTCAGGGCAAAAGTAACTTAAATAGTAACTAGTTGTATTGAGTCTACAGCAGAGAAACAAGCCATTTGGCCCAACTGGTCTATGCCGGTGTTTATGCTCCACATGAGCCTCCTCCCACCCTACTTCATCAAACCCTATCAACATAACCTTCTATCCCTGTCTCCCTCATGTGTTGATCCAGCTTCCCCTTCAATGCATCTGTGCTATTCACCTCAACCACTCCCTGTGGTAGAGAGTTCCACATTCTAACTACTCTCTGGGTAAAGAAGTTTCTCCTCTATTCCTTATTGGATTTATTAGTGACGATCTTATATTTATGACCCCTAGTTTTGGTCTCCCCCACAAGTGGAAACATTTTCTCTACTTCCCACATGTTGCTTTTTCTTGTGAGGGTAATGCACCCGCTTGTTATTTTCCCCGCTTTACCCTGCCCCCTCCTCTCCCCTGCTGAGTCTTCTCAAGCCACTCTCGACTGAGAGGGTGGGTTTTGGGTCTGTACCAGGGCAACAGGCAAAGCACGCTCCTCCCTCTGATCTTCCTGCCCTCTCCCCAGCCCACTGACTCTGATCAGGAACTCAGCCAAGCGGGGGACTGCAGTATCAACCCAGCTTCCCCTGCATTGGTACCAGCACCATCAGCGCTGACTCATGGCGTGGACTGCCTTGTAGAGCTGTCAATGTGGGTTCAGTTGAAGCAATCAAAAATACTCTTGCTTAGATAGGGCAGAGAGTAATTGGTAAAAAGGACCAGAGGGGATGAGGAGACATCTTTTTACGTAGCGAGTTGTTGTGATCTGGAATGCGCTGACTGAAAGGGCGGTGGAAGCAGATTCATAGTCATAGAATCATAGCGCACAGAAAGAGGCCCTTCGGCCCATCGTGTCCGCGCCGGCCATCAAGCCCTGTCTAATCTAATCCCATATTCCAGCATTTGGTCCGTAGCCTTGTATGCTATGGCATTTCAAGTGCTCATCCAAATGCTTCTTGAATGTTGTGAGGGTTCCTGCCTCCACAACCCTTTCAGGCAGTGAGTTCCAGACTCCAACCACCCTCTGGGTGAAAAAGTTCTTTCTCAAATCCCTTCTAAACCTCCCGCCCTTTACCTTGAATCTATGCCCCCTTGTTATAGACCCCTCTACTAAGGGAAAAAGCTCCTTAGTATCCATCCTATCTATGCCCCTCATAATTTTGTACACCTCAATCATGTCCCCCCTCAGCCTCCTCTGCTCCAAGGAAAACAAACCCAATCTGCCCAGTCTCTCTTCATAGCTGAAGCACTCCAGCCCGGGTAACATTCTGGTGAATCTCCTCTGCACCCTCTCCAAAGCTATCACATCCTTCCTGTAGTGTGGCGACCAGAACTGCACACAGTATTCCAGATGTGGCCTAACCAGTGTTTTATACAGCTCCATCATAACCTCCTTGCTCTTATATTCTATGCCTCGGCTAATGAATGCAAGTATCCCATATGCCTTTTTTACCACCTTATCCACCTGTTCCGCCGCCTTCAGAGATCTGTGTACTTGCACACCAAGATCCCTCTGACCCTCCGTCTTGCCTAGGGTCTTACCATTCATTGTGTATTCCCTTGCCTTGTTAGTCCCTCCAAAGTGCATCACCTCGCACTTTTCCGGATTAAATTCCATTTGCCACTGTTCCGCCCATCTGACCAACCCATCTATATCGTCCTGCAGACTAAGGCTACCCTCCTCGCTATTTACCACCCTACCAATTTTTGTATCATCCGCGAACTTACTGATCATACCTTTTACATTCATATCCAAGTCGTTAATGTAGACCACAAACAGCAAGGGACCCAGCACCGATCCCTGTGGTACCCCACTGGCCACAGGCTTCCAGTCACAAAAACAACCTTCGACCATCACCCTCTGCCTTCTGCCACTGAGCCAGTTTTGTATCCAATGTGCCAAGGCACCCTGGATTCCATGGGCTCTTACCTTCTTGACCAGTCTCCTGTGCGGGACTTTATCGAAGGCCTTACTGAAATCCATGTATACCACATCCACTGCGTTACCCTCATCCACACACCTAGTCACCCCCTCAAAAAATTCAATCAAATTAGTCAGACATAATCTTCCCTTGACAAAGCCATGTTGGCTAACCCTGATTAATCCTTGCCTCTCCAAGTGGAGACTAATATTGTCCCTCAAAATTTTTTCCAATAATTTTCCTACCACTGATGTTAGGCTCACTGGCCTGTAGTTCCCCGGTTTTTCCCTACTCCCTTTCTTGAATAATGGTACTACATTAGCGGTTCTTCAGTCCTCTGGCACATCCCCTGTGGCCAGAGAGGTTCTGAATATATGTGTTAGAGCTCCCGCAATCTCCTCCTTTGCCTCCCACAGCAGCCTGGGATACATTTCGTCCGGACCTGGGGATTTATCCATTTTTAGACCTGCTAAAACCGCCAATACCTCCTCCCTCTCGATGTTAAAATGTTCGAGTATATCACAGTCCCCCTGCCCTAATTTTATGTCTGCATCGTCCTTCTCCATAGTGAAAACAGATGCAAAAAATTCATTTAGAACCCCACCTACATCTTCCGGCTCCACACACAGATTGCCACTTTTGTCCCTAATGGACCCTATTTTTTCCCTAGTTATCCTCTTACCCTTAATATACTTATAAAACATCTTAGGATTTTCCTTTATTTTGCTCGCCAGTGTTATTTCATGGCCCCTCCTTGATCTCCTAATTTCTTTTTTAAGTATCCCCCTGCACTTTTTGTACTCCTCTAGGGCTTCCTCTGTCTTTAGCATTTTGTATCTGCCAAAAGCCCTCCTTTTTTTCCCGATCCATTCTCGTATATCCCCTGACATCCAAGGTTCCCTGGGGTTTTTGGAACCACCCTTGACCTTTACGGGAACATGCTGCCATTGTATGATCTCAATCTCCCTTCTGAAAGAATCCCATTGCTCCGATGCGGATTTTCCTACAAGCAGCTGATCCCAGTCCATTTTGGCCAGATCCTGCCTTATCTTATTAAAATCGGCCTTCCCCCAATTTAGAACCTTTATTTCCGGCCCATCCCTGTCCTTTTCCATGACCACCTTAAATCTCACCGTATTATGGTCACTGTCACCAAAGTGCTCACCTACTAGCACTTCTTCCACTTGGCCGGCCACATTCCCTAGAATTAGGTCCAGTACCGCCCCCTCCCTTGTAGGACTTTCTACATGCTGGCTCAAAAAGCTCTCCTGGATGCACTTTAAGAATTTTGAACCCTCTAAGCCTTTCACACTCTGACTATCCCAGTTAATATTGGGGAAGTTGAAATCCCCCATTATTATTACCCTATTATTTGCACATTTCTCTGAGATTTGCCTACATATCTGTTCTTCTATCTCCCCCTGACTGTTTGGGGGCCTATAGTACACTCCCAGCAAAGTGATTGCCCCCTTTTTGTTTTTAAGCTCCACCCATATAGCCTCATTGGAGGAACCTGCTAATATAGCATCCCTCCTTATGGCAGTAATTGATTCCTTAATTAATATTGCGACACCCCCTCCTCTTATACCTCCCCCTCTGTCTCGCCTGAAGATTCTGTACCCCGGAATATTGAGCTGCCAGTCTTGCCCCTCCCTCAACCATGTCTCCGTGATAGCAACAATATCATACTCCCATGTGTTTATCAACACCTTCAGTTCATCCACCTTATTCGCTAGACTCCTTGCATTAAAATAGATGCCTTCCAGCCTTGCTCTTACATGTTTGCCCTGTCTTCCAAGCTGACTTGTTTTTTTCTCTATATTTGACTGTACATCACCCCCTATTGTAGCTCCACTCTGTATCCCATCCCCCTGCCAAGTTAGTTTAAACCCCCCCCCAACAGTGCTAGCAAACCTCCCCGCAAGGATATTTGTCCCGCTCTGGTTCAGGTGCAAACCGTCCGACTTGTACAAGTCCCACCTTCCCCAGAAGCAGGCCCAGTGATCCAGGAAACTAAAGCCCTCCCTCCTGCACCAACTCTTTAGCCACGCATTCATCTGTTCTATCCTCCTATTCCTATACTCACTAGCACGTGGCACTGGGAGTAATCCAGAGATTACAACCTTTGAGGTCCTGCTCTTTAATCTGCTGCCTAGCTCCCTAAATTCTTGATGCAGGACCTCATCCCCCTTCCTACCTATGTTGTTGGTCCCAATGTGAACCACGACCTCTGCCTGCTCACCCTCCCCCTTAAGAATGCCCTGTAGCCGCTCAGTGACATCCATGACCCTGGCCCCAGGGAGGCAACAAACCATCCTGGAGTCACGTTTACTGCCACAGAAACGCCTATCTGTTCCCCTTACGATAGAATCCCCTACCACTATTGCTCTCCCACTCTTTTTCCTCCCTTTCTGAGCAGCAGAAGCAACCCTGGTGCCAGGAAGTTGGCTGCTGCCGCTCTCCCCTGGTGAGTCATCCCCCTCAACAGTATCCAAATCGGTATACCTGTTTGAAAGGGGGATGACCGCAGGGGTCCCCTGTACTTCCTGCCTGCCTCTGCTGCTCCGCCTGATGGTCACCCATTTCCCTTCTGCCTGTGCAGCCCTACCCTGCGGCGTGACCAACTCGCTAAACGTGTCATCCACGACCCTCTCAGCATCGCGTATGCTCCAAAACTCATCCATCCGCAGCTCGAGCGCCGCAATGCGGTCTACAAGTAGCTGCAGCTGGATGCATTTCTCGCACACATGGTCCCCAGGGACACTGGCAGCGTCCCTGAATTCCCACATGGAGCAAGAGGAGCATAACACGGGGCTGATCTCACCTGACATGACCTACTCCTTTAGTTAAATTAAAAATGTATTCAATACCCCAGTTACAGATATACTCTAGGGCGCTTTATTTACCAACTGTCCCCACTACACCACAGAGACCCTAGAAATTTAACACCACAGAATTTAAGCTTAAAAAGAGAGAAATACTCACCAACCAATCACCTACCTGCTTTTTGGTGACGTCACCCTTCGATTATTTTTCCCTCCGAGTTCGGAGACTGGTACGCCTTACCTGGTCTCTGAAGCCTTTTATAGGCCCACTGCCGCCGCTGAAACACCCGCCGACGCTCTGAGGCCTTACCTGGTCTCTGAAGCCTTTTATAGGCCCACTGCCGCCGCTGAAACTCCCGCCGACGCTCTGAGGCCTTACCTGGTCTCTGAAGCCTTTTATAGGCCCACTGCCGCCGCTGAAACACCCGCCGACGCTCTGTAGTAACTTTCAAAAGAGAATTGGATAAATACTTGAAAAGGAAACATTGGCAGGGATATGGGGAAAGAGCGGGGGAGTGGGCTCCTTCTGTGCTGTCTGATTCTATGATGTTATCACAGTCAGTACTCCTCTGAACCTTCTTCCCTTGTTCCGACTGAACTACAAATATGCCATTCTACAACCTTCCTCCTCTCTTTGTTAAAGTCTAAACTCATTACACCACCCCTTACACTAACTGATTCTTTCCTAGAATCTCAACTGTAGACCTCCTTAGCACCCTTAGTCATTCTTTCTTCCTACAATCAAGGGGTATGGGGAGAGAGCGGGAATATGGTATTGAGATAGAGGATCAGCCATGATCGTGATGAATGGCGGAGCAGGCTCGAAGGGCCGAATGGCCTACTCCTGCTCCTATTTTTCTATGTTTCTATCCTCAGGCTTTTAAAACCCAGGCTAGCCATTAATACCTGCTTTATCTCATCTTCTCTCCAGTTTTTGAATCCACCTTGGTGGGGCTTGCACCATGGACCTTAACTCATAGAATCATAGAAATTTACAGCACAGAAGGAGGCCATTCAGCCCGTCATGCCTGTGCTGGCTCTTTGAAAGAGCGGTCGTGCTCAGCCCCACACCCTCGCTTTTTGTCCGTAATCCTGTAAGTTCCTCATCCTCAAGTACTTGTCCAACTCCCTTTTAAAATGAGTTATGGGATCAGCTTCCATCACCTTTTCAGGTAGAGCGTTCCAGATCCTGACAACTCATGACCTGGGTTTAAAGGGAAAGGACCGAAACGCTGGAGGAAGATGGATGGAATACCGGGTGTAGGTTTGACTGGTTGTGTGTTGCCCGGTTTCACTCAGATGCTGATGTTCCAGCTGTAACTTCGACAACAAATGGATGCTTTTGTCTTTTTGCAGATACACCACAGGCTAATGGTGCAGGTCCTCGATGAGAATGACAACCCACCAATATTCCTGAAAGAAAGTGTTCAGCCACTCAGCGTCAGCGAGGTGAGAGGCTGACTGTCCAATGTCTCGTATATTAAAGAAAAAGAAAGAACTTGCATTTAAATAGCACATTTCACAACCTCAGGACGTTCCAAAGTGCTTTACAAACCAGTCTAGTACGTATTTGAAGTGTAGTCACTTCTGTAATGTAGGGAACCGTGGTGGCCAATTTGCACACAGCAAGATCCCACAAACCACTATTCCAGAGACTTGAGCACATAATCCGGGCTGACTCTCCAGTGCAGTGCTGAGGGAGTGCTGCACTGTCAGAGGTGCTGACTTTCAGATGAGACGTTAAACCGAGGCCCCGTCTGTCCTCTCAGGTCGACGTAAAAGATCCCACGGCCACTATTATAGGTAGAACTGGGAGTTCTCCCCGGTGTCCTGGGGCTAACATTTATCCCTCAACCAACATCACTAAAACAGATGACCTGGCCATTATCATATTACTGCTTGTGGGAGCTTGCTGTGCGCAAATTGGCTTCTGCATTTCCTACAGTTCCAACAGTGACTACACTTCAAAAAGTACTTCATTGGCTGTAAAGCGCTTTGGGACATCCTGAGGTCGTGAAAGGCGCTATATAAATACAAGTTCTTTCTTTCTTCTTCAGGCTTCTGTTTGAAAGCTACCCTTCAAACTAACTACTCATTGCACTCTGACATTTCTGGGTTGCAAACCCCCAAAGTTTCTGAAGCCTCTTTAAACTTTTGTTTTTTGTTCCCCCCTCCCCCCACTCACAGCTGACACCAGTGGGCGAGGTTCTCTTCACACTGCAGGCCCATGACAAGGATGGTGATGACCTCATCTATATGATTGACAGAGTGTCGGTAGGTGAAAGCTTAAGAGAGTTGAGGCTGAGACAACTGCCTTGAAGAGGAGTAGGCTGAATATCTGTTTGGGAAAAGGGACGGTATAGAACCGTACAGCACTGAAGGAGGCCATCCGGCCCACCCTGCCTGTGCCACCTCTTTGATAAGAGCTATCCAATTAGTCCCACTCCCCCTGCCCTTTCTCCTATCCCTGCAAATTTTTCCTTTTCAATTATTTATCCAATTCTCTTTTGAAAGTTACTATTGAATCTGCTTCCACCGCCCTTTCAGGCAGCGCGTTCCAGATCATAACAACTCGCTGTAAAAAAAAATCTCCTCATCTCCCCTCTGGTTGTTTTGGCAATTATCTTAAACCTGTGTCCTCTGGTTACCGACCCTCCCAACAGTGGAAACAGCTTCTCCTTATTTACTCCATCAAAACCCTCCATAATTTTAAACACCTCTATTAAACCTCCTCTTAACCTTCTCAGCTCTAAGGAGAACAATCCCAGCTTCTCCAGTCTCTCCACGTGACTGAAGTCCCTCATCCCTCAGAGGGTGAAATACTGTTTGGGAGACAACGAGCTCCTATGTTGCTGGGGCTGGGAGATGTTGAACGTGATGAGGAACCGGTGAAGGTTTGATAGCGGTGTGGCTGGATGAATATTCTCGAGTTTTGTTTCAGCTCCCAGGGGCAGAAAATGCAATGACAGGTCAATGAAGCTGCTGTGCCTCCTGCAGCCATTTAAATTCATGTCTGCATTTTAACTCAGGGCCTAGCAGTGTTGGAAGCTTGTTTTACACGGACACGATTAACAACCAATGGAAATGAGGGTCTCTGAAATCACCACGTCATAACCGCCTCATTTAAATATGCCCACCCATATTTGGGCATGTGGTTTAGTTGGTGTGTAAGACATTGTGTTGCAGTTTGTGACACCCAATTCCCTGAATCACAGCAGGTTCTTGGGGGGAAAACTTCAGTTGCTTTGCGCCTAAGAGGGCGCTAACAGGGCGCAAAGCAACTAGCGCCCGGGCACGGCGCCACCAACGCCTCCCGCGAAATTCAGCGGGAGGTTAGCGGCGGCGGTAACCGTTAGCGTCCCGCGGCGCTGCGCCGCCGGCGATGACGTCATCGCCGTGCGCAGCGCCCCGCTCGCGGTCTTCGGTGGCGCCCCATGACTTACTGCCGGACGTTATGTCCGACGGGGTCAGGGGGGCCTACCTGCGGCCGGGGCGGCGCTAATTAAAGGCGAGGTGCCGGGCGGCCATTTTTGTTGCTGGCCGCCTGCCAGCACCTGCCCCCGATGCCGTCTCCGGCCTCCTGACCCCCCCCCCACGGAGTGCCGGCTGTGCTCCATGAGCCCGGCACTTCGCTTGAGTGCCGGGCTCTTTTGCCGGCACTCCGGTCCCTGGTGGCCCAGCTGGGCCCCGGGTCGCGCTGCGCAAGGCCCCTCCCCTTTAAGAAGGGGAGGAAGGCCTGCAGTACCGTGGCGCGACACATAACATCGCGATATTCCCTCGCAGCGCCCCAAGAGGGAGGCGGGGCGCTTCCAGTAGTGCCCCGCCACCCTCTTGGGGCGCTACCGATGAATTTCGGACGCGGAGTCGCTAATTTTTTCGGGGCGCTAACCCAGCGAAGTTAGCGCCCCAAAGGGGGCGCAACTCAATCTTTTAGAAGGCAGAAAGCTGAGGCAAATTGGGTCAGAGGGATGAGTGGAGAATGGTGATCTAGACGACTCTGGAGTGTTTACCAATGACACTGGAAGAGATCTGCGGACAGGCTGCACTCCCAACCTTTCATCACTGAGCTGACAGGGTAAAGAAGAGGATGAAGCTCATTTTAAAATGGGGGCAAGGAGGAACATTGGGCGAAGAAGATGTAGCTCATTGCTTAGGGTCATAAAACAGGAGCAATGAGAGCCAATTTCAAGGACCAACGTCCTGCATCCAAAGGACGGCTAAAAGACGTCCGACCTGTTATTGGAAAGGGCCGATTTTCAGGCATCCCTGGAGTCACTTCTCAAACATTAGGCCCCTCTTGGAAATTGGACATCATAGAGCAGGAGCCAAACCTGCTCCACTCCAGATTCATAGAGCAGGAGCCAAACATGCTCCACTCCAGATTCATAGAGCAGGAGCCAAACCTGCTCCACTCCAGATTCATAGAGCAGGAGCCAAACATGCTCCACTCCAGATTCATAGAGCAGGAGCCAAACCTGCTCCACTCCAGATTCATAGAGCAGGAGCCAAACCTGCTCTACTTCAGATTCATAGAGCAGGAGCCAAACCTGCTCCACTCCAGATTCATAGAGCAGGAGCCAAACCTGCTCTACTTCAGATTCATAGAGCAGGAGCCAAACCTGCTCCACTCCAGATTCATAGAGCAGGAGCCAAACCTGCTTCACTCCAGAGTCGACAGCACGTGGCCACCGAAAGGATAGTTTTGAAGGAAAAATAACTTAAATAAATCGTTAGCTGAGGAGCAGGAGGATCAGGAATGCTTCCCTCGACTCCGCAATTTCCCGATCGCACCCCCTCCCGCCGTTGCTGTTCCGTCCCCCCTCCCCCACCCACCGCCATCCCGGAATCTACCTTCGAGCCACTGCTGGCACAGCAAGCAACCCGAAAATCATCATTTTAAGATGGGCGAGCTGCCTGTGGAGCTGCAGGTTGCTCACCCAACTGATGTTAATGAGGCCTGAGGCCCAATTCGGGCCGGCTTTCGGCCTACCAATATGGTGCGCTACACCCATTTCAGGCTCGAAAACGGACCAAACGCAATTTCCACCAATTCTGGTTTGAAACCTAGGCGAAGGGTCCAGGTCCACAGAGAAGGACACCTACCAAGGTGGGAAAGAGAACGGGAATTACAGGAATCAATAAATAGCGGTTGGGTGACCCCATGCTTGATTTTTAAAAGCCTGAAAATTTTATGTGGAATGGAAGACTGTGGGAGGGGAGGACTCCAAACAATAAAACCTCAGGAGAACATGAGCTGGAGTAGGAGTAGGAGATGGTGTATTGAGTCTTGATTTCAACATGGTGAGGAAGCTGGGTAGGGGGTGGTGGGGCTGGGTAGGGGGTGGTGGGGCTGGGTAGGGGGTGGTGGGGCTGGGTAGGGGGTGGTGGGGCTGGGTAGGGGGTGGTGGGGCTGGGGTGGGGGGGGTGGGGCTGGGGCGGGGGTGGTGGGGCTGGGTAGGGGGTGGTGGGGCTGGGTAGGGGGGTGGTGGGGCTGGGTAGGGGGTGGTGGGGCTGGGGCGGGGGTGGTGGGGCTGGGTAGGGGGTGGTGGGGCTGGGGCGGGGGTGGTGGGGCTGGGTAGGGGGTGGTGGGGCTGGGTAGGGGGTGGTGGGGCTGGGTGGGGGGGGTTGGGCTGGGTAGGGGGTGGTGGGGCTGGGTAGGGGGTGGTGGGGCTGGGTGGGGGGGGTTGGGCTGGGTAGGGGGTGGTGGGGCTGGGTAGGGGGTGGTGGGGCTGGGTAGGGGGTGGTGGGGCTGGGTGGGGGGGGTTGGGCTGGGTAGGGGGTGGTGGGGCTGGGTAGGGGGTGGTGGGGCTGGGTAGGGGGTGGTGGGGCTGGGTGGGGGGGGTTGGGTTGGGTAGGGGGTGGTGGGGCTGGGTAGGGGGTGGTGGGGCTGGGTAGGGGGTGGTGGGGCTGGGTAGGGGGTGGTGGGGCTGGGTAGGGGGTGGTGGGGCCGGGGTGGGGGTGGTGGGGCTGGGTGGGGGGGGTTGGGCTGGGTAGGGGGTGGTGGGGCTGGGTAGGGGGGGGTGGGGCTGGGTAGGGGGTGGTGGGGCTGGGTAGGGGGTGGTGGGGCTGGGGTGGGGGGGGTTGGGCTGGGTAGGGGGTGGTGGGGCTGGGTAGGGGGTGGTGGGGCTGGGGTGGGGGGGGTGGGGCTGGGGCGGGGGTGGTGGGGCTGGGTAGGGGGTGGTGGGGCTGGGTAGGGGGGGGTGGGCCGGGGTGGGGGGGGTTGGGCTGGGTAGGGGGTGGTGGGGCTGGGTAGGGGGTGGTGGGGCTGGGTAGGGGGTGGTGGGGCTGGGGCGGGGGTGGTGGGGCTAGGTAGGGGGTGGTGGGGCTGGGTAGGGGGTGGTGGGGCTGGGTGGGGGGGGTTGGGCTGGGTAGGGGGTGGTGGGGCTGGGGCGGGGGTGGTGGGGCTGGGTAGGGGGTGGTGGGGCTGGGGCGGGGGTGGTGGGGCTGGGTAGGGGGTGGTGGGGCTGGGTAGGGGGTGGTGGGGCTGGGTAGGGGGTGGTGGGGCTGGGGCGGGGGTGGTGGGGCTGGGGTGGGGGGGGTGGGGCTGGGGCGGGGGTGGTGGGGCTGGGTGGGGGGGGTGGGGCTGGGGCGGGGGTGGTGGGGCTGGGTTGGGGGTGGTGGGGCTGGGTAGGGGGTGGTGGGGCTGGGTAGGGGGTGGTGGGGCTGGGTAGGGGGTGGTGGGGGCTGGGGCGGGGGTGGTGGGGCTGGGTAGGGGGTGGTGGGGCTGGGTAGGGGGTGGTGGGGCTGGGTGGGGGGGGTTGGGCTGGGTAGGGGGTGGTGGGGCTGGGGCGGGGGTGGTGGGGCTGGGTAGGGGGTGGTGGGGCTGGGGCGGGGGTGGTGGGGCTGGGCGGGGGTGGTGGGGCTGGGGCGGGGGTGGTGGGGCTGGGTAGGGGGTGGTGGGGCTGGGGCGGGGGTGGTGGGGCTGGGTAGGGGGTGGTGGGGCTGGGTAGGGGGTGGTGGGGCTGGGTAGGGGGTGGTGGGGCTGGGGCGGGGGTGGTGGGGCTGGGTAGGGGGTGGTGGGGCTGGGGTGGGGGGGGTGGGGCTGGGGCGGGGGTGGTGGGGCTGGGTGGGGGGGGTGGGGCTGGGGCGGGGGTGGTGGGGCTGGGTTGGGGGTGGTGGGGCTGGGTAGGGGGTGGTGGGGCTGGGTAGGGGGTGGTGGGGCTGGGGCGGGGGTGGTGGGGCTGGGGCGGGGGTGGTGGGGCTGGGTAGGGGGTGGTGGGGCTGGGTAGGGGGTGGTGGGGCTGGGTGGGGGGGGTTGGGCTGGGTAGGGGGTGGTGGGGCTGGGGCGGGGGTGGTGGGGCTGGGTAGGGGGTGGTGGGGCTGGGTAGGGGGTGGTGGGGCTGGGTAGGGGGTGGTGGGGCTGGGTAGGGGGTGGTGGGGCTGGGGTGGGGGTGGTGGGGCTGGGGCGGGGGTGGTGGGGCTGGGTAGGGGGTGGTGGGGCTGGGTAGGGGGTGGTGGGGCTGGGGCGGGGGTGGTGGGGCTGGGTAGGGGGTGGTGGGGCTGGGTAGGGGGTGGTGGGGCTGGGGCGGGGGTGGTGGGGCTGGGGCGGGGGTGGTGGGGCTGGGTAGGGGGGGGTTGGGCTGGGGCGGGGGTGGTGGGGCTGGGTAGGGGGTGGTGGGGCTGGGTGGGGGGGGTTGGGCTGGGTAGGGGGTGGTGGGGCTGGGGCGGGGGTGGTGGGGCTGGGTAGGGGGTGGTGGGGCTGGGGCGGGGGTGGTGGGGCTGGGGCGGGGGTGGTGGGGCTGGGGTGGGGGTGGTGGGGCTGGGGCGGGGGTGGGGCTGGGTAGGGGGTGGTGGGGCTGGGTAGGGGGTGGTGGGGCTGGGTAGGGGGTGGTGGGGCTGGGGCGGGGGTGGTGGGGCTGGGTAGGAGGTGGTGGGGCTGGGTAGGGGGTGGTGGGGCTGGGTAGGGGGTGGTGGGGCTGGGTAGGGGGTGGTGGGGCTGGGGTGGGGGTGGTGGGGCTGGGTAGGGGGTGGTGGGGCTGGGTAGGGGGTGGTGGGGCTGGGTAGGGGGGGTGGGGCTGGGTAGGGGGTGGTGGGGCTGGGTAGGGGGTGGTGGGGCTGGGGCGGGGGTGGTGGGGCTGGGTAGGAGGTGGTGGGGCTGGGTAGGGGGTGGTGGGGCTGGGGTGGGGGCGGGGGGCTGGGTAGGGGGGGGTGGGGCCGGGGTGGGGGCGGGGGGCTTTAATCAAGAGTTACTTGCTCAGGAGGAGCAAGAGAGGAAAGTTGAAAGGAGAAATGACCACAGTAATATCAAAAAAAAGACAATGAAAGGTTGCAATGGATGGAGAGGGAGAGCAAGATAGAGAGAGTTTAGAGGGGAGAAGATTGTGTATCAGATGAGCAGCTTTTCTCTGTCTCCTCGCCTGCTGATCGATGAGTGACGTCTTTTGTTCTTTTGAACCCTGTCTCTCTGTTGTAGACTGATGCAGAATTCTTCAGGATTCACTTGCCGAGCAGCGGGAAGGTCCTATTGGCCCAACGCCTGGATTATGAGGTGAAGAAGGAGTTGGATCTGATTGTTTACGCCATGGTATGGAAACTCAATTTTATGCTGAACTATATTGTTTTTTGGTGAGACATTGCCTGCAGTTTCCTAACAAACAGAAATTAGAACTAAGGCGACTGAGATAGTGGGGGTAATATCTATGGTGAGATTGAGATAGTGGGGGTGATATCTATGGTATTATTGAGATAGTGGGGGTGATATCTATGGTATTATTGAGATAGTGGGGGTGATATCTATGTTGAGATCGAGATAGTGGGGGTGATATCTATGGTGATATTGAGATAGTGGGGGTAATATCTATGGTGATATTGAGATAGTGGGGGTAATATCTACGGTGAGATTGAGATAGTGGGGGTGATATCTATGGTGATATTGAGATAGTGGGGGTGATATCTATGGTGAGATTGAGATAGTGGGGGTAATATCTACGGTGAGATTGAGATAGTGGGGGTGATATCTATGTTGAGATTGAGATAGTGGGGGTGATATCTATGGTGAGATTGAGATAGTGGGGGTGATATCTATGTTGAGATTGAGATAGTGGGGGTGATATCTATGGTGATATTGAGATAGTGGGGGTAATATCTACGGTGAGATTGAGATAGTGGGGGTGATATCTATGTTGAGATTGAGATAGTGGGGGTGATATCTATGGTGATATTGAGATAGTGGGGGTGATATCTATGGTGAGATTGAGATAGTGGGGGTGATATCTATGTTGAGATTGAGATAGTGGGGGTGATATCTATGGTATTATTGAGATAGTGGGGGTGATATCTACGGTGAGATTGAGATAGTGGGGGTGATATCTATGTTGAGATTGAGATAGTGGGGGTGATATCTATGGTGATATTGAGATAGTGGGGGTGATATCTATGGTATTATTGAGATAGTGGGGGTGATATCTATGGTGAGATTGAGATAGTGGGGGTGATATCTACGGTGAGATTGAGATAGTGGAGGTGATATCTACGGTGAGATTGAGATAGTGGAGGTGATATCTATGGTATTATTGAGATAGTGGGGGTGATATCTATGGTGAGATTGAGATAGTGGGGGTGATATCTATGGTGAGATTGAGATAGTGGGGGTGATATCTATGTTGAGATTGAGATAGTGGGGGTGATATCTATGGTGAGATTGAGATAGTGGGGGTGATATCTATGGTGAGATTGAGATAGTGGGGGTGATATCTACGGTGAGATTGAAATAGTGGGGGTGATATCTATGGTATTATTGAGATAGTGGGGGTGATATCTATGGTGTGATTGAGATAGTGGGGGTGATATCTATAGTGAGATTGAGATAGTGGGGGTGATATCTATGGTGAGATTGAGATAGTGGGGGTGATATCCGTGGGATCGCCTGCTCAGCTCCTGTGGTTTTGTTGAACGTGCCGTGAAAACCTCAGGTAAACATCCCTGGGGAAATCTACCACCTCCCCCCCCCACCCCCCGCCCACCCCCCCCCACCCCCCGCCCCCCACCCCCCCCCCGCCCACCCCCCTGCCCACCCCCCCCCACCCCCCCCCACCCCCTGCCCACCCCCGCCCACCCACCTCCCAACCCCCGCCCACCCCCACTCCCTCCAGAGTGTCGGTTTATTTTGAAGAGTGGCTTCGGGCCTAATTCTAAGCGATTTGCGACCTGTCGCCCTTTGGGTGGTTTATGAGTGGGCAGCTGACATGAAGCACATTAAAAGCCAGGATTCTGAGAGGACCTACCTCATTCTGAAAGAAGGACGAAGGACCGAAGTTCAGGACACCACCAAGGTTGGAAAGAGCAGCACGATAAATCAAGGAGTCACTAGATTTTAGCTAGCATGAGTTTGAAAAGCTTGTACATTATAAAATGAAGGAATGACTGAGGGAATTCTACAGTTTTAAGGTCGTGGGGAAGAATGAGTTGCAGTCGGAGATGGTGCGATGAGTCTTGATTCCAGCACAGTGAGGATGCAGGGGGAATGGATACTTGGATCTTGGAAAGAACAATAGAGGAAAGTTGAGAGAAGCAATGACCACAGTACTGTCAATAAATAGAGAGTCAAGAACAAGAGAGAGAGAGGAAAGAGAGAGAGAAATAAAAAGAGGAAAAATTGGAGAGAGAAAGAGAGAGGTGAGAGAGAGAGACAGAGATTGAAGTTACCATCAGAGTTTTTAAATTTCATTATGAACCAAACCTTGCCCGGAATTTCCTTGGAGTTGTTCCCACTTCACCACCATAATTATATGGGATATACGGCGGCGGAGCGGGAACCGCTCTGAGGAAATTCAGGCCCTTGTTTATTGTCCAGGTTACTTCTGTTGTTATGACCTTTCACCATGTCCCTCCTCATTTAGTTGGGTCAGCTATCTTACTACTTACACATTTCCTTCACCAACCTAATGTGACCTTTCACACAGGAAATGAATACCGAGGAGAGATACAACATAACAGCGAGAATGACCATCAGTGTGCTGGACGGGGATGACCAGTACCCAAGATTCCTTCCATGCAACTTCCTGTCACATGGGGAGGCCAGAATCTGTGTCAACCCAATCTACACAGGAAATGTCACTGAGGCAAAGCTACCGGTAAGGGGGAGTCATGGGAAACACTCTGGCTGGAATTTTCTGGAGGTATGCGGGTTGGGGGCAGGGGGCCCCCGAGGCCAACTTTAATGGCAGGGCCTGATTTGAATGTGAGGCCTCAGATTCCTGCCCCAGATTGAGAAGCTGGCTGGCTGCGGCCGGGTAGGCCTCAGTTGCGGAGAGGGAGCGAGGGGTTAGTCCAGGGGAGGGATCCCGGCGGGCAACGTCTGCCTCGGGGATTGCGGGGAGGGGGGTCAGGGGTAGACCGGAGGAGTGGTGATCGGCGGGGGCCCATTGTAGGATTGTGGGGGGTCAGCCAGGGATCGGGGGGATCGAGGATCGGCGGGGGGTCGGGGTGTCGGCCGGGGATCGGGGGGATCGAGGATCGGCGGGGGGTCGGGGGGTCGGCCGGGGATCGGGGGGATCGAGGATCGGCGGGGGGGTCGGGGGGTCGGCCGGGGATCGGGGGGATCGAGGATCGGCGGGGGGTCGGGCTGTCGGCCGGGGATTGCGGGGAGGGGGGTCAGGGATAGACCGGAGGAGTGGTGATCGGCGGGGGCCCATTGTAGGATTGTGGGGGGTCAGCCAGGGATCGGGGGGATCGAGGATCGGCGGGGGGTCGGGGTGTCGGCCAGGGATCGGGGGGATCGAGGATCGGCGGGGGGTCGGGGGGTCGGCCGGGGATCGGGGGGATCGAGGATCGGCGGGGGGTCGGGTGTCGGCCGGGGATCGGGGGGATCGAGGATCGGCGGGGGGTCGGGGGGTCGGCCGGGGATCGGGGGGATCGAGGATCGGCGGGGGGTCAGGGTGTCGGCCGGGGATCGGGGGGATCGAGGATTGGCGGGGGGTCGGGGGGTCAGCCAGGGATCGGGGGGATCGAGGATCGGCGGGGGGTCAGGGTGTCGGCCGGGGATCGGGGGGATCGAAGATCGGCGGGGGGTCGGGGTGTCGGCCGGGGATCGGGGGGATTCGAGGATCGTCGGGGGGTCGGGTTGTCGGCCGGGTATCGGGGGGATCGAGGATCGGCGGGGGGTTGGGGTGTCGGTCGTGGATCGGGGGGATCGAGGATTGGCGGGGGGTCGGGGGGTCGGGAGGTCGGGGTATCGGCCGGGGATCGGCAAGGGGGGGAAAGAGGATCGGAGCGAGCCACCGGAGGATTGTGGCCGGCCTCAACATCATTGGTGGGGCTGGCCATGAGGCCACATGGTGGGGATCGGAGGCCTGGGAGGCGATTGGAGGCCTCGGGCTGGCTGCCTGTCCCCCCGTTCCGCCTCCTGCAAAACCAGAAGTGGGCGGGTTGGAGGCGGGTTCAGGTCAGGAATCCCATTTTTAACAATTTAACTGCCCCCAGGCGCCAAACCCACCCGTTGTTTTTGGGGGAAATTCCAGCCTCAGAGCTGAGAGAAGGGTCATCATCATTGATTAATAATTAGATGTATGGGGTCGGATGTTTGAAAGTTCACCACAGGATCATCGCGACTACCACCGTGATCTCGGCCCAGCTTCATCCTCATTACTCACGCAGGGCTAGTGTTGCCAACCCTCCAGGATTGGCCTGGAGTCTCCAGGAATTAATCTCCTGAACACTGCTCGGAAGAAAAGTCACAGGGCTATTTTTTAAAATTGTGCGAGATTTATTCATTTTCTTTGAACGCTTTTGTTTATTAGTTATAAAAATATTGGAGACGGGATAAAAAGGCTGTTTGACTGACAGTCAAGAAACATCCAATTGGGTAACGAGGAGCCTGGTCACTTTCCAATTGGTGTGGGGAGGCGGGGCTCTGTGAAGGTGGACATGTCAGGTGACCAATGGCGGGAGTGTGGGGGCGGGGCGGTTGGAGGCAGTAGGTCATGTGATGAAACCTCCAGGAATACGTCTGACCAGAGTTGGCACCCCTAGTAGGAAAGCTCCAGATGGGACATCCGGCAATGAGGAAGCCCACTGCCACGGACGGCGGGGGTGGGGGGGGGGGGAATGGGGGAGAGATGCAGTGGGGCTGCGGGAGGCCATCAGAAGAGGGGGAAGCCCAAAGCCCCCTGAGGAATGCACCAATTAAAGCCGAGGCCTTGAGGATTGGGATCTTTACGGAGGGAGAGGAGGCCATTACTGAGTCCCCATCCCTCCAATCAATTAGGGCGCGTGTCCTCTGCTATCCCAGGGTCCAATGTCACTCTTCTCTGGCAGTCTCTGGGGTTGGTGCTAAGCAGGGAATTTGAGCGCATTGCCAGGACCCTCCTTCCTGCCGTCCTTTACACGGATCAGGGAGATGAAAAAAGAAAGAAAAAGAAAGACTTGCATTTCTATCGCGCCTTTCCAACCACCGGACGTCCCAAAGTGCTTTACAGCCAACAAAGTACTTTTAAAGTGTAGTCACTGTTGTAATGTAGGAAATGCGGCAGCCAATTTACGCACAGCAAGCTCCCACAAACAGCAATGTGATAATGACCAGATCATCTATTTTAGTGATGTTGATTGAGGGATAAAAATTGGTCAGGACACCAGGGATAACTCCCCTGCTCTTCTTCGAAAAGTGCCATGGGATCTTTTATGTCTACCTGAGAGGGCAGACGGGGCCTCGGTTTAACGTATCATCAGGAAGACGGCACCTCCGACAGTGCAGCACTCCCTCAGCACTGCACTGGAGTGTCAGCCTAGATTTTTGTGTTAAAGTCTCTGGAGTGGGACTATGAACCCACAACCTTCTGACTCCGAGGCGATGATGCTACCAACTGAGCCACAGCAGCTTACCTGGCTGGGGCAGGGGGAGGAAACTGGAGGTCTGGGCAGGGGTGCAGCAGTAGTTCCGTCTGATAGAGTTTCCTATGTTTTCCAGCCCATGAGGTCAATGCATTTTAGACTTGGAGGATGGGTCTTCCTGGGTAAAAAATAAGGTGCTGGTGGGTGACATCTTGTGGAAGGTGTCCCGGATTAGCGCATTGTATCTCTGGATAACCTTCACCCCAGGGTCCCAGATTAACACATTGTATCTCTGGATAACCTTCACCCCAGGGTCCCAGATTAACACATTGTATCTCTGGACAATCTTCACCCCAGGGTCCCGGGACAGCACATTGTATCTCTGGACAACCTTCACCCCAGGGTCCCAGATTAACACATTGTATCTCTGGACAATCTTCACCCCAGGGTCCCAGATTAACACATTGTATCTCTGGACAACCTTCACCCCAGGGTCCCAGATTAACACATTGTATCTCTGGATAATCTTCACCCCAGGGCCTTATATTAACACATTGTATCTCTGGACAATCTTCACCCCAGGGTCCCAGATTAACACATTGTATCTCTGGACAATCTTCACCCCAGGGCCTTATATTAACACATTGTATCTCTGGACAACCTTCACTCCAGGGTCCCAGATTAACACATTGTATCTCTGGACAATCTTCACCCCAGGGTCCCAGATTAACACATTGTATCTCTGGACAACCTTCACTCCAGGGTCCCAGATTAACACATTGTATCTCTGGACAATCTTCACCCCAGGGTCCCAGATTAACACATTGTATCTCTGGACAACCTTCACCCCAGGGTCCCAGATTAACACATTGTATCTCTGGACAATCTTCACCCCAGGGCCTTATATTAACACATTGTATCTCTGGACAATCTTCACCCCAGGGTCCCAGATTAACACGTTGTATCTCTGGACAATCTTCACCCCAGGGTCCCAGATTAACACGTTGTATCTCTGGACAATCTTCACCCCAGGGTCCCAGATTAACACGTTGTATCTCTGGACAATCTTCACCCCAGGGTCCCAGATTAACACGTTGTATCTCTGGACAATCTTCACCCCAGGGTCCCAGATTAACACGTTGTATCTCTGGACAATCTTCACCCCAGGGTCCCAGATTAACACGTTGTATCTCTGGACAATCTTCACCCCAGGGTCCCAGATTAACACGTTGTATCTCTGGACAATCTTCACCCCAGGGTCCCAGATTAACACGTTGTATCTCTGGACAATCTTCACCCCAGGGCCTTATATTAACACATTGTATCTCTGGACAATCTTCACCCCAGGGCCTTATATTAACACGTTGTATCTCTGGACAAGCTTCACCCCAGGGCCCCGGGACAGCACATTGTATCTCTGGACAATCTTCACCCCAGGGCCCCGGGACAGCACATTGTACTTCTGCATAACCTTTATCTCAGGATCCCGGCTTCAAAAACAACCCTGATGGTTGGGATGAAATTCTGCTCCATTTGCTGGTTGTGAGGATCCCATGTGAAGGAGTTTTGACCATTTCCATTGTACAAAGCTGCCCTAATTACATAGAATTACATAAAATATACGGCACAGAAACAGGCCATTCGGTCCAACCAGTCCATGCCAGTGTTTATGCTCCACTCGAGCCTCCTCCAATCCTTTCTCATCTAAATCTATCAGCATAACCCTCTATTCCCTTCTCCCTCATATGCTTATCTAGCTTCCCCTTAAATGCATTTATGCTATTTGCCTCAACTACTCCCTGTGGCAACTAATTCCACATTCTCACCATTTTCTGGGTAAAGAAGTTTATTCTGAATTCCCTATTTGATTTCTTGGTGACTATCTTATATTGATGGCCTGTAGTTTTGTTCTTTCCCACAAGTGGAAACATTCTCTCTGTATCTACTCTATCAAAACCTTTCATAATTTTAAAGACCTCTTTACCTGAGGTCACCCCTCAGCATTCTCTTTTCAAGAGAAAAGAGACCCAACCTGTTCATCCTTTCCTGATAGGTATAACCTCGGAGTTCTGGTATCATCCTTGTAAATCTTTTTTGCACCCTCTCCAGTGCCTCTATATCTTTTTTATAATATGGTAACCAGAACAGTACACAGTACTCCAAGTGTCGTCTAACCAAGGTTCGATACGAGTTCTCTAACTCATAACTTCCCTACTTTTCAATTCTATCCCTCTAGAAATAAACCCTAGTGCTTGGTTTGCTATTTTTATGGCCTTATTAGCCTGTGTCGTTACTTTTAGTGATTTGTGTATTTGGACTTCCAGATCTCTTTGCTCCTCTTCCCCATTTAGATTCTTATTTTCCAAGTAATAATACAGAAGGTTGTGGGTTCAAGTCCCACTTCAGAGACCTGAGCAGAAAATTCTAGGTTGACACTCCAGTGTAGTACTGATGGAGTGCAGCACTCTTGGAGATGCCGTCTTTCAGATGAGATTTTAAACCGAGGCCCTGTCTGCTCTCTCAGGTGGACATAAAAGATCCCATGGCACTATTTCGAAGAGCAGGGGAGTTTCCCCGGTGTCATGGCCAATATTTATCCCTCACTCAACATCAGTAAAAACAGATTATCTGGTCATTATCACATTTTTGGTTGTGGGAGCTTGCTTTGCAGAAATTGGCTGCTGTGTTTCCTACATTACAACAGTGACAACACTTCAAAAAGTACTTCATTGGCTGTAAAGCGCTTTGGGAAGTCCTGAGGTTGTGAAAGGCGCGATATAAAAGCAAGTCTTTCATTCTAATTCAGCATAAAACTGGCAGTCTCACTCAGAGACCACGGAAAGGTGGGTGTGAGAACTGGACTATGCCACACTGATGCAATAGGAGGTGCTCTTGCAAGGTTGGGGTTAAGGCATCGTGTTGGGGTAGAGTAGAGGCAGTTTTTCTCTCTATCTAACACATGCTGCAGTTGGCCTAACATTGAGGACATGAAATGGGAAAGTGTTCCATTCCCCAGCACTGACTGGCTTCATCGTATTGCCGAATTTCAAATTGTGTTGCAACAAATCTGGAAGTATGCCCAATTTTTGCTGATTTCAGTTTTCTTCTATTACAGTATCATGCTCTCCCGCTCTCCCCAGGCCCCATATTAGCAGAGGATGGAGACAAGGGACTTCAGACGCCAGTTACATACTCAATCCTCACAGGTCTGAGCTCTAAATGACAAACAAATCAGTCCAAGTGGGCACTCTTTATCTTGGAAGTAAAACAGCTAAAACATTCCACCATATGATAGCACTGAAGATAGAGGGTGTAACAGAGAGTGTTATAACTGTGAGCCTTATACTGGGCTGGGGTTGGGGTCTCAGCGGGAGAGCTGGGGTTGGGGTCTCAGCGGGAGAGCTGGGCTGGGCTGGGGTCTCAGCGGGAGTGCTGGGTTGGGGTCTCAGCGGGAGAGCTGGGGTTGGGCTGGGGTCTCAGCGGGAGTGCTGGGTTGGGTTGGGGTCTCAGCGGGAGAGCTGGGCTGGGGTTGGGGTCTCAGCGGGAGAGCTGGGCTGGGCTGGGGTCTCAGCGGGAGTGCTGGGTTGGGGTCTCAGCGGGAGAGCTGGGGTTGGGCTGGGGTCTCAGCGGGAGAGCTGGGTTGGGTTGGGGTCTCAGCGGGAGAGCTGGGCTGGGGTTGGGGTCTCAGCGGGAGAGCTGGGTTGGGGTCTCAGCGGGAGAGCTGGGCTGGGGTTGGGGTCTCAGCGGGAGAGCTGGGTTGGGTTGGGGTCTCAGCGGGAGAGCTGGGTTGGGTTGGGGTCTCAGCGGGAGAGCTGGGCTGGGGTTGGGGTCTCAGCGGGAGAACTGGGGTTGGGGTCTCAGCGGGAGAGCTGGGCTGGGGTTGGGGTCTCAGCGGGAGAGCTGGGTTGGGTTGGGGTCTCAGCGGGAGAGCTGGGGTTGGGTTGGGGTCTCAGCGGGAGAGCTGGGTTGGGGTCTCAGCGGGAGAGCTGGGTTGGGGTCTCAGCGGGAGAGCTGGGTTGGGGTCTCAGCGGGAGAGCTGGGTTGGGGTCTCAGCGGGAGAGCTGGGTTGGGTTGGGGTCTCAGCGGGAGAGCTGGGTTGGGGTCTCAGCGGGAGAGCTGGGTTGGGGTCTCAGCGGGAGAGCTGGGTTGGGGTCTCAGCAGGAAAGCTGGGCTGGGGTTGGGGTCTCAGCGGGAGAGCTGGGCTGGGGTCTCAGCGGGAGAGCTGGGGTTGGGGTCTCAGCGGGAGAGCTGGGCTGGGGTTGGGGCTGGGGTCTCAGCGGGAGAGCTGGGGTTGGGGTCTCAGTGGGAGAGCTGGGCTGGGCTGGGTTGGGGTCTCAGCGGGAGAGCTGGGTTGGGCTGGGGTCTCAGCGGGAGAGCTGGGTTGGGGTCTCAGCGGGAGAGCTGGGCTGGGGTTGGGGTCTCAGCGGGAGAGCTGGGTTGGGGTCTCAGCGGGAGAGCTGGGCTGGGGTTGGGGTCTCAGCGGGAGAGCTGGGCTGGGGTCTCAGCGGGAGAGCTGGGCTGGGGTTGGGGGTCTCAGCGGGAGAGCTGGGCTGGGGTCTCAGCGGGAGAGCTGGGGTTGGGGTCTCAGCGGGAGAGCTGGGCTGGGGTTGGGGCTGGGGTCTCAGCGGGAGAGCTGGGGTTGGGGTCTCAGTGGGAGAGCTGGGCTGGGCTGGGTTGGGGTCTCAGCGGGAGAGCTGGGTTGGGCTGGGGTCTCAGCGGGAGAGCTG
>CM059434.1:133381303-133764959 GCA_030390025.1 Squalus acanthias | reverse complement strand
GGGGTCTCAGCGGGAGAGCTGGGGTTGGGTTGGGGTCTCAGCGGGAGAGCTGGAGTTGGGGTCTCAACGGGAGAGCTGGGTTGGGTTGGGGTCTCAGCGGGAGAGCTGTGTTGGGCTGGGGTCTCACTGTTGCTTCTCCTCTGCAGGTGGTGATAACGGCAGGTTTGAAGTTAACAATGTTACCGGAGCGTTAATGATGAGGTGGCCAGTCCGGAACTTCATGCAGACCCCCTCGTTCTCTCTGACAGTCATGGTAAAGAAAACACAATTAGCCACGATTTATAGTTTTAAAAAAACAATTGGTATAACAATGAGTGAGGAGGCCATTCTGCAATAGGCCAAGTCTCAGATACTGGGCAGTACCTACTGCAGAATAACCTGCAAAAGCCCCCTTCTCCCTCAGCTGTACCATCAGGGAGTGGATCTGAGCAGAGGGCAATGATTCTCAGAGGGCTGATCAAACCGGCTGACCCTTTATTTTTTAATGTTATTTGCCCCCCTTGACCTGTGTCGCTCCATGCCAAAGGGCAGGTGCTCTGTCAGGTCATCCTTCTCAACTTGTCCTCTGGCACAAAAAACATCTCCAAATGCATTGGGAAACTCTGCTCTCTGTGTTATCTCTTTGCAAACTTCCTCCTCGCATAACCGATGGATGGGTTATAAACCTCTTTTTCTCCCTCCTCCCCCACAGTTTAATGTCCCTCTTGTCTGAAGGCATTATTGGGTTTGACTCCACGGGCACTAATGGCCCTCTTGAACGTCACTCAACCGACCTTTCTTCAAGTGTGATCTGAGACAGCGATCCTTGGCAGATATTCCACCACAGGTGCCATCACTGTCAAGACTGACCTGTCCTGAAATCCACAATCGACTCTCAGGAGTCACTGGGTAGCAACCAGGAACAGGAACCCTGGCTGATTTATTTTTGTACTGGGCACCCCTACCATTACGTTGGCTAATCTTGCTTTGAAAAGCGGAGAGGTTCTGTTGAACTTGTATCGAACGTTGGTTAGCCCACACTTTGAGTACTGTGCACACTTCTGGTCTCCATATTACAAAAAAGATATAGAAACACTAGAGAAGCAGCAAAAAAGATTTACATGGATGATACCAGAACTGAGAGGTTATAACTGTCAGGAAAGGTTGAACAGGCTGAGGCTCTTTTCTCCAGAAAAGAGAAGGCTGAGGAGTGAGGAGAGGTCTTTAAAATGATGAAGGAGTTTGATAGGGTAGACGTAGAGAAGATGTTTCCACTTGTCAGGGAGTCCAAAACTAGGGGCCATAAATAGAAGATAGTCACTAATAAATTCAATAGGAAATTCAGGACTTCTTTACTCAGAGAATGTGGAACTTGCAACCATGTGGAGTGGTTGAGGCGAATAGCATAGATGCATTTAAGGGGAAGCTGGATAAGTAAATAAGGGAGAAAGGAATAGAAGGATATGCTGATAGGGTGAGATGAAGTAGGGTGGGAGGAAGCCCGTGTGGAGCATAAACAAACACCAGCATGGACAGGTTGGGCCGAATGGCCTGTTTCTGTGTTGTAAATTCTATGTAAAGATCAGCAGACTAAGCTCAGGGATCAAGCGTATGCTAATATATTTAATATTTAAGAGTGAAGTCCAGGCAGGAAGTAATAAGAGGGACAGGCCCTCTATGGCACGTTGGTGTTCACAGCTGGTTTACCCTGACGTCCTTCTCTCCAGGCCTCCCAGGTGGACGACCCTAGTAAATACACAGTGACCATGGTGCTGATTCACGTCTTGGCCCAGAATCGCTATCGGCCGCGATTTAACAGCACCGAGTACGAGGGCTTCGTTCAAGAGCAACCAAACCCCTTCGGCCTGGTAGTCACTTATGGCAATAAACCCTTACTGGTGGAAGCGGTGGACCAAGATTTCAAAAACGTGAGTTAAATGATACGTTTATTTTTTGTATTTCTTCCCCCGTACCGTTCCTCTCCCACTGGCGGGGCTGCTGACCTTCAGAGGAGACGTTAAACCGAAGCGGCCTCTGCCTGCTGGGGTGGATGTGAAAGATGATGCTTCAGTTGTACAGAGCCTTGATCAGACTCCATCTCACAGAATCACAGAATCACAGAAGGAGGCCGTTCGGCCCATCGTGCCTGTGACGCCTCTTTGAAAGAGCTATGCATTTAGTCACGTTCCCCTGCCCTTTCACCAGAGCCCTACAATTTCCCCCTTTTTCTGGAGTATTTGTTCAGCTTTGGGCTCTGCAGCTCAGGAAAGATCTATTGGCCTTAGAGCGGGGTTCAGAGCAAATTCACCAGAATACCAGGGCTTAAAGGGATAAATTATGAGGACAGCTTGCTTAAACTTAGCTTATATTCCCTGAAATTCAGATGGTTGGGTGATCTGATCCAGGTGTTTGAAATGATGAAAGGATTTGATGGAGTAGATACAGAGAAGCTATTTCCTCTGATTATTGCAGAAGTACACAGTTTTTTTCAGTTGAGAAACGAGAGGCTTCAGTTATGAGGGGAGACTAGAGAAACTGGGGCTCTTTTCATTAGAACAGAGAAGGTTAAGAGGAGATCTGTCGCTTTGAAAAATATGAGAGGTTTTGATGAGGTAAACCGGGAATAGCTATTTTCATTGGTGGGTGAGTCAGTAACTGGAGGGCATCAATTTACCAAAAGAATGAAGGAAGAGTTTAGAAGAACTTTCTTTTATGCCGAGAGTTGTTGGGACACGGAAAACCAGTGGAAGCAGAATCCAGAATAGGTTTTAAAAGGGGAAGTGGATAAATATTTGAAAAAGAAATGGACCTATCATCCCATCACCCTGACCCATTGCAATGCTGAGATACTTCACCATGGACCTATCACATTGACCTATTCCAATGGTGGGATACTTCACCATGGACATATGATCTTGTGTCTCTGACCCATTTCAATGCTGAGATACTTCACCAAGGACCTATCATCCCTTCAGGACCGTGGCCAGAGAAGTTCACAGCCCAGGATATACCCCCTCTCAGGTTAAATGAGTGGATCATGGAATGCAAAGAAAAGGGGATATAGGCAACAGTGAGAAAGTTCGAGTGTTCTAGATTGATGTGATTGTTTCTGCCTGACCTTGTGCCCTTGTGTTGCCCCAGGGCAGAAATCCGAACCTTATCTACACCCTGACACATCAGTCCAAACACACACAGCTGTTCCAGGTCACACAGGAAGGGCTCCTACTTGCTCGAACTGATCGACTGAGCGCACATGCGAAGTACACGCTGCAGGTAAGGGTGGAGCCTGGCTTTATATTCATGGGGGGAGCAAGAGTTAGGATGAAATGAGCTTTTACTCTGTAGTTAACCCGTGCTGTAGGGTACGATAGTGTAGTGGTAATGATACTGGACGAGGAATCCAGATGTCTGGACTAATAATCCAGATGGCTGGACTAGTAATCCGGATGCCGGGAATAGTCATCCGGATGCCTGGACTAGTAATCCAGCGAGCATGAGTCCAGATCCCACTGTGGCAGTTTGAGAATTTGAATTCAGTTTTAACAAATCTGGAAATAAAAAGCTGGTATCAGTGAAAATGACCATGAAGCTGTCGGATTGTCGTAAAAACCCAATTGGTTTACTAATGTCCTTCAGGGAAAGAAACCCGCCATCCTTACCCAATTTGGCCTGTATGTGACTCTAGTCCCACACCAATGTTGACTCTAAACTACTCTCTGAAGTGGCCCAGCAAGCCACTTGCAAACCCGTTACCAGCGGTTCAAGAGGAAGGCCCGCCACTACTTTCCCGATTTAATATTTTCCCTTCAAGTGTTTCTCTAATTCCCTTCAGTGCTGTAACTGACTTGCCCCCAACAGCCCCTTGTGGAATGGTTCCCGTGTTCTAATAACCCTTTGTGTGAAACATTCCTTCTCTGCTCCCTCTTTATGCTTCCAGTGCTGTCCTGAGTTTGTGCTTTTTTATCACTGATTCACTGCCCAGTGGAAGGAATCTTTTGCCATTTACTGTCTCAAACCCTTTTCATAACTCACTCCAAAAAAACAATACTACACTTTGGTTTTGACCTATTTGCACAGATTGTTGGATCCGACAACGAATCGGGGGACATGATCAGCACCAGGGTCAACGTTGAGGTTCTACACTCAAGTCAGCCAGGTAGGCCTATCAACAAAAATATAAACCTCTCCTACCCCATCGATTACACCACAGCAGTGTTAGCCTGGTAATAATCCCAAATCAGACATGATGTGGTGAGTGTGGCGTGCTTGGGAGGAACAGGTGACTTTGGACCTATGGTGCCCAAAGCTCTCCATCGCTGAGGGTTTTCCTCGCCTCATGTCTGGGTCTGTCGCAGACTAATTGATAGATTGATTGCTGTGATCAGTCAACAACTCCAGTATTGTTCTCTCATGTGATTACCAGGATGATAGAAGGCGAACTAGATGGACCTTAGTCTTTTTTTATTCAGCAATTCCTATGTAATAGGGTGAGTGATCTGTTATTGCTCAGAAATTATTTCAATGGAACTTGTATGTGAAATTGTGGCAAATTTTGCTATGTGCGGTAAGCGGAGAAACTCACATGATTCGTTGCGGGTGGTCATGTTTCACCAAATAATGTGCCATACCATTGATGGCAATCGCACCATAAACCAACAGAGGTTACTGCTGTAAAAGAAATCATGAATGGGTGTGGGTTGGTCCATTGTGCCTGTGCCAGTTCCAGCTCCACACCTGAGCTCCCATTCCCCAAGGTCGCAGTATTGGGGATGATGTGATCTTACTCTCAGCTGGTGCTTGCGACAAAGTGGCTAAAAGTGTTAGAGCACGCAGCAAATATGTGCATCCCAAAGTGGGGCTACATAGTTTTATAAGATAATAGCCCTTCCCTCATCGTCCTGAGGTACTGTTTCTTGATGGGGTACATCTGTACCAGAGCAGACTCTGTGTATTAAAGGGAATAGCAGCCCCTGTGTATAGTAAAGAAAATGGCAGCCCCTGTGTATATTATAGGGAATAGCAGCTCCTGTGTATATTATAGAGAATAACAGCCCCTGTGTATATTATAGGGAATAGCAGCCCCTGTGTATATTATAGGGAATAGCAGCTCCTGTGTATATTATAGAGAATAGCAGCCCCTGTGTATATTATAGAGAATAGCAGTCCCTGTGTATATTATAGGGAATAGCAGCTCCTGTGTATATTATAGAGAATAGCAGCCCCTGTGTATATTATAGAGAATAGCAGCCCCTGTGTATATTATAGGGAATAGCAGCCCCTGTGTATATTATAGGGAATAGCAGCCCCTGTGTATATTATAGGGAATAGCAGCCCCTGTGTATATTATAGAGAATAGCAGCCCCTGTGTATATTATAGAGAATAGCAGCCCCTGTGTATATTAAAGGGAATAGCAGCCCCTGTGTATATTACAGAGAATAGCAGCCCCTGTGTATATTATAGAAAATAGCTGCCCCTGTGTATAGTATAGAAAATAGCAGCTCCTGTGTATATTATAGAATAACAGCTCCTGTGTATTTTATAGAGAATAGCAGCCCCTGTGTATATTATAGGGAATAGCAGCCCCTGTGTATATTATAGGGAATAGCAGCCCCTGTGTATATTATAGGGAATAGCAGCCCCTGTGTATATTATAGGGAATAGCAGCCCCTGTGTATATTATAGGGAATAGCAGCTCCTGTGTATATTATAGGGAATAGCGGCTCCTGTGTATATTATAGGGAATAGCAGCTCCTGTGTATATTATAGGGAATAGCAGACCCTGTGTATATTATAGGGAATAGCAGCCCCTGTGTATATTATAGGGAATAGCAGCCCCTGTGTATATTATAGGGAATAGCAGCTCCTGTGTATATTATAGGGAATAGCGGCTCATGTGTATATTATAGGGAATAGCAGCCCCTGTGTATATTATAGGGAATAGCAGCCCCTGTGTATATTATAGGGAATAGCAGCCCCTGTGTATATTATAGGGAATAGCAGCCCCTGTGTACATTATAGGGAATAGCAGCCCCTGTGTATATTATAGGGAATAGCAGCCCCTGTGTATATTATAGGGAATAGCAGCCCCTATGTATATTATAGAGAATAGCAGCCCCTGTGTATATTATAGAGAATAGCAGCCCCTGTGTATATTATAGGGAATAGCAGCCCCTGTGTATATTATAGGGAATAGCAGCCCCTGTGTATATTATAGGGAATAGCAGCCCCTGTGTATATTATAGAGAATAGCAGCCCCTGTGTATATTATAGAGAATAGCAGCCCCTGTGTATATTATAGGGAATAGCAGCCCCTGTGTATATTATAGGGAATAGCAGCCCCTGTGTATATTATAGAGAATAACAGCCCCTGTGTATATTATAGAGAATAACAGCCCCAGTGTATATTATAGAGAATAACAGCCCCTGTGTATTTTACAGAGAATAACAGCTCCTGTGTATATTGTAGAGAATAGCAGCCCCTGTGTATATTATAGGGAATAGCAGCCCCTGTGTATATAATAGAGAATAACAGCCCCTGTGTATATTATAGAGAATAACAGCCCCTGTGTATTTTACAGAGAATAGCAGCCCCTGTGTATATTATAGAGAATAGCAGCCCCTGTGTATATTATAGGGAATAGCAGCCCCTGTGTATATTATAGAGAATAGCAGCCCCTGTGTATATTATAGGGAATAGCAGCCCCTATGTATATTATAGAGAATAGCAGCCCCTGTGTATATTATAGGAAATAGCGGCTCCTGTGTATATTATAGGGAATAGCAGCCCCTGTGTATAGTATAGGGAATAGCAGCCCCTGTGTATATTATAGGGAATAGCGGCTCCTGTGTATATTATAGGGAATAGCAGCCCCTGTGTATATTATAGGGAATAGCAGCCCCTGTGTATATTATAGGGAATAGCAGCCCCTGTGTATATTATAGGGAATAGCAGCCCCTGTGTATATTATAGGGAATAGCAGCCCCTGTGTATATTATAGGGAATAGCAGCCCCTGTGTATATTATAGGGAATAGCAGCCCCTGTGTATATTATAGAGAATAGCAGCCCCTGTGTATATTATAGAGAATAGCAGCCCCTGTGTATATTATAGGGAATAGCAGCCCCTGTGTATATTATAGGGAATAGCAGCCCCTGTGTATATTATAGGGAATAGCAGCCCCTGTGTATATTATAGAGAATAGCAGCCCCTGTGTATATTATAGAGAATAGCAGCCCCTGTGTATATTATAGGGAATAGCAGCCCCTGTGTATATTATAGGGAATAGCAGCCCCTGTGTATATTATAGAGAATAACAGCCCCTGTGTATATTATAGAGAATAACAGCCCCTGTGTATATTATAGAGAATAACAGCCCCAGTGTATATTATAGAGAATAACAGCCCCTGTGTATTTTACAGAGAATAACAGCTCCTGTGTATATTGTAGAGAATAGCAGCCCCTGTGTATATTATAGGGAATAGCAGCCCCTGTGTATATAATAGAGAATAACAGCCCCTGTGTATATTATAGAGAATAACAGCCCCTGTGTATTTTACAGAGAATAGCAGCCCCTGTGTATATTATAGAGAATAGCAGCCCCTGTGTATATTATAGGGAATAGCAGCCCCTGTGTATATTATAGAGAATAGCAGCCCCTGTGTATATTATAGGGAATAGCAGCCCCTATGTATATTATAGAGAATAGCAGCCCCTGTGTATATTATAGGAAATAGCGGCTCCTGTGTATATTATAGGGAATAGCAGCCCCTGTGTATAGTATAGGGAATAGCAGCCCCTGTGTATATTATAGGGAATAGCAGCCCCTGTGTATAGTATAGGGCATGATGCGGAGATGCCGGTGTTGGACTGGGGTGGACAAAATTGAGAGGTCGCACAACACCAGGTTATAGTCCAACAGTTTTATTTGAAATCACAAGCTTTCGGAGCTATCGATCGCCCCTTCCTCAGGTGAAGTAGTAAAGAAATACAGACTCGACAAAGCATATATAGATAGAGAACAATGCATGTGTACCTTACAATTGCAGACAACTAAATTAAATCATCCTGACTATCTGCCGAGGTGTGATAAAGTTAATCAGGTCAGCCAGGAAGGTACCACATCAAAGACATAGCAAGATACAACTGAGACAATGAGGTGGAGTCGCAGGGGGTCTAACGTGTCAAAAGCTGCCGTCTGTATGTAAAACGATAAGCTGTAAAAAAAATTTACTTTTTTACTGGGAAAATTTTTACTTTTTTACTGGGAATCACATCTGTGAACAAGCCAACGACGACTCGAGTCCAGATCACGTCATGTATCGTGACATAAACCCAAGATCCCGGTTGAGACCGTCTTCATGAGTGCGGAACATTTCAGCAGTCAAGGACATTCAGCCTCGGATCTGCGGGTAAGCGTTCTCCAAGGCAACCTTAGGAACACACGACAGCGCAAAATCATCGAGCAGAAACTGATAGCCAAGTTCCGCACTCATGAAGACGGTCTCAACCGGGATCTTGGGTTTATGTCACGATACATGACGTGATCCAGACTCGAGTCGTCGTTGGCTTGTTCACAGATGTGATTCCCAGTAAAAAAGTAAAAATTTTCCCAGTAAAAAAGTAAAAAATTTTTACAGCTTATCGTTTTACATACAGACGGCAGCTTTTGACACGTTAGACCCCCTGCGACTCCACCTCATTGTCTCAGTTGTATCTTGCTATGTCTTTGATGTGGTACCTTCCTGGCTGACCTGATTAACTTTATCACACCTCGGCAGATAGTCAGGATGATTTAATTTAGTTGTCTGCAATTGTAAGGTACACATGCATTGTTCTCTATCTATATATGCTTTGTCGAGTCTGTATTTCTTTACTACTTCACCTGAGGAAGGGGCGATCGATAGCTCCGAAAGCTTGTGATTTCAAATAAAACTGTTGGACTATAACCTGGTGTTGTGCGACCTCTCAATTTTATAGTATAGGGAACAGAGGGCCACCCAGGAATCAACAGATCATATTTCGGCAGGCTTACCTGAAAGCCCCTGTCTGAAGTGCGTGCTGTGTGTTTGGACTGTTGCTCAGTCACATAACAGGAGGTCCCCTAAGCGGTTTACAAATCGGGCTCCAATGAGTCTTGTACAGTTTGTGCTGAAGCTCCCAGTGCGCTACGTGCTGCTCCAACACAGAGGCGCGGGCAGTGTGCGTCGGGTGTGAAGCAGGCCCTGAGGCCACGACAGACTTCAGGTGCTTAACATCAGATCATTGGCCTCTGTATTACGAGTAATAGCAGATCCTGTGTGTATTATATTCTTCACTGCTTATATTTATAAACTATTTGTTCTTTGAAGGATTCAGGAAAGGAAGGTGCTTATTGAAAGAAAGGACACATGGAATTCAAAAGATTTTGTTGATTAATTGGATTTTCCAAAACATGTAAATGATTTCAGTGTTTCCCTCGGCAGCACGGAGGGCCTCAGCAGTGGAAATGATTACACTGAGCTTCAGGGAGGGCCTGAATCCTTAGCACAGCTTTTTAAAGAGGGTAATCTCCAACCTGGTGGCTTGACTCCCTGTCAGCTGCTCCTGAACTGCTGTGTGAGAGGGCAGGATGGTAATGGTCACGTGTTTTCAGGAGCTGGTGACTAGGAATGTTGCAATAACTGGAGATTAGTCAGTGGCTGGTGACAGGATAGATGGATTTGAGTTAATATCCTCCAGAAAATGACTAATTCTTTCAGCATCGAGGAAAGTGAGAGAATGAACGAGAGAGAGAGAAAGAAGGGAGTGGTCGCATGTTCCTGCGCTCTGAAAATCAGACAGTGTACAGGCAATCGGCACTCTGTGCAATTGAGGTTTCTCGCTGGGAGCGCTGGTTTGCGGAATCACTCTAGAGGGAGAAAGAGAGATAGAGGAAGAGAAGGCGAGAAAAAGCAGTTACACCGGGGGAGCAGAAAGAGAGCGAGAGAGAGATACCTTCAATCAGAGAGGGACTGGTTACATCAAACTGGGTGGGGGGAGAAGGAAGAGATTGGTGATACCAGACAGGGTGAGAGAGATCAGTCTTACCAGGGAGAGGCACCAATTCAAAGCTCCCAAAGCTGGGATAAGAAAATTCCTCCCACCCAACCAGAAAAACGTTTGTAATCAGTGGAATCACAAACATGTATTTCCCTCAATAAACACTTCATGTGCCAGCTATAGACAGGGCTGCTTGGAATACCTCCTACTCCCCTCCCACTGTTCCAGAGCAAACAGTTATGTAGCTCACAGTCTATATAATACATGTGGAAGGGAGGACTAGAGGGTGGGTGGCTCTTACAGAAATAAGCCCATGATCTCTGGCCACAATCTCCTGGTAGGAGTGGTAAGGCCATCATTGAATCATGCTAGGACTTAAGGTCATGACCTCGGCAGTACTCAGGAAATGCTGCACTGTCGGGGATGCCAATCTTTGCACAAGATGTTAAACTGAGGACCTATCCGCCAGTTCAGGTAGATATAAAAGATTCCACGGGAATATTTGATGAAGAGCGGGGAGATCTCCCGTAATCCACATTATGAAAAATTATTTAATTGCTGAGTGTGGGGCACATTTGCTTACATTATCAACAGTCCCTGCATTTCATAGCGTCAAATGTTTTGAGATGTGATAAGTATTGTTATTATTATTATAAGAAAGCTTAGAACGCAATAAATCACATCTAGTCTGATTGGACAACTCCACAGAGGGATCTTCAGAGAATAGATTTATATATCCCCCAAAGTGCACTGCAGACTTGATTGCCATTAATAATCTATGGGGTAGAAATTGGTGTGCATTGTGCCCATGTTTCAGGTGTAAAACAGGCACTATGCTGACCAAATTAGCAGTGGACAGCCCGCACCCAATCTGCACAGGCGTTCGGCCCACTGCTAAATTCGTCAAGCCCATTTTTTGCAGGCGGTTTGGGCGGCCACCTAAAACAGGCCTTAGGCCCCTTACATTTGTTAATTAGGGGCCGAACGCCTGCTGAAGGACCCCTGTGCCAAATTAGGCTGCCCTCAGCGGCGCTGGGCCGGCTGTGCTCCGGTTTTCCAGGTGTTCATGTGCCATCGCAAATGACCGCCACCAAAACGGTAGGTAAAAATCATTTTCTTTTTAGTTTTAATGTGGAGCAGAGAGGGGCAGGAGTGATCATCCTGGCTCCACAGTACGTCTGCCGGTCACGATCAGCTCCCTCCCCACCCCTCCCCCCGGGACTTATCTAAGGACCACTGCTGACAAAGCAGGTGGCCTGAAATTGAATTTTTCCCTTGGGCGAGCTGCCTGTAGCTGAGACCCGAGGAGCAATTTCTAGCGATCTTTCGTCCTCCGACTTTGGGTGCGCTCTGCCTCCTCAGCGCTGAGTCTGGCCCCAAAAACGGGCCGAGATGAAAATTTACCCCTATGAGCAGTGAGGACTTACAGCTACAGCAGTTCACCAGAGGGTATTATTTTGCTTGCAAGCAATAAAAAACACAAGATGCTTCCCGAAGGAGCTCCAGCATTGCTCCCAGGCCATCAGACTCCTTTATCAATGCATGTGATCCAATGCCTGTTTTTCCTGTTAAACTGCAGTTCCATCCGGAATTCCCAAAGAAAGCAGGAAGTACACCTCTATGGAAATGGGATTATTGGGAGCAATCGTTGGAGTATTGCTCCTCTTCCTTGTTGTCGCATTTGTTCTACTTACTTGTAACCTGAGGCGACAGCAGAGGCAACACAGACGTACGGGCACTGTCGCGGAAGAACAAAACACCAATGTGGTAAGATACCCAGGACTGAGCGTGTCTGTGTACGTAGAAAACACTTGGGACCAAAGGGATCTGGTGCTGTAGTCTATTATCGTTCTTAAATTGAGAAAACCAAGGTGAAGTAAGAGAGAAGACATAAATCAAGAAGTAATATTACAAGCATACTAAATTGATGGGCGGGAAACGACCAGCTGGTCCATCAAGCCTGCCCCGCACCATGATGGCCGGACAATCATGACTAGACAGTTCCCCCAACCCCCCCCCCCCACCCCACCACCCCCCACCGCCCCCCCCCCACCCCCCCCCCCACCCGCCCCCCCCCCCACCACCCCCCCCCCCCCACCCCACCCCCCACCACCCCCCCCCACCTCCCCCACCCCCCACCCCACCCCTCCCCCACCCCCCCCCACCCCCACCGCACCCCACCCCCCACCCCCCCCCGCCCCCACCACCCCCACCCCACCCCCCACCCCACCCCCCCACCCCCCCCACCCCCCCCACCCCCACCGCCCCCCCCCACCCCACCACCCCACCCCACCCCCCCCCCACCGCCCCCACCCCCCCCCCACCGCCCCCCACCCCCCCCCCCCACCCCACCCCACCCCCCCCCCACCGCCCCCACCTCCCCCACCCCCTGCAACCATGTAATGTCCTGGGAGAGGCAAAAGAAAAAGAGAAAAAGCCCAAAAAGGGTCAATAAGGGAAAAAATACTCAGGAAAATTCCTCTCTGACCCCTTCAGGCGATCAAAACCAGTCCAGAAGATCAAATGGACCAAGTCTTATCTATTGAATGATGCCAAGCTTTAAAAGCCTGTGCAGTGTAAGAGTGAGGGAAAACTGACGGAGATCAGGAGCTCTTCGGCTTTCAGGTCCTGGCAAGAACGCGTTGGAGTGAGAGATGGTGCAATGAGTCTCAGTTTCAACACATTGAGGAAGAATGTATTGGATGCTTTGATGGAATAAGAGAGAAAAGGCCATAGTAGTATCAATAATACAGAACATAAGAACGTAAGAACTAGGAGCAGGAGTAGGCCATAAGACCCCTCGAGCCTGCTCCAGTCAATAACATCATGGCTGAACTTCCATATCAACTCCACTTTCCCGCCCTATCCCCATATTCGTTAACTCCCTTAGTGCCCAAAAATCTATCGATCTCAGTCTTGAATATACTTGACTGAGCATCCACAACCCTCTGGGGCTGGGTATTCTGCGGTGAGTGACTCCTCTCCTGAATCCCCAAAGCCTTTCCACCATCTACAAGGCACAAGTAAGGAATGTGATGGAATACTCTCCACTTGCCTGGATGAGTGCAGCTCCAACAACACTCAAGAAGCTCGACACCATCCAGGACAAAGCAGCCCGCTTGATTGGCACCCCACCCACCACCTTAAACATTCACTCCCTCCACCACCGGTGCACCCTGGCTGCAGTGTGTACCATCTACAAGATGCACAGCAGCAACTCGCCAAGGCTTCTTCAACAGCACCTCCCTAACCCGTGACCTCTACCACCTAGGACGAGAGCAGCAGGCGCTTGGGTACACCACTACCTGCAAGTTCCCCTCCAAGTCACACACCGTCCTGACTTGGAAATATATTGCTGTTCCTTCATCGTTGCTGTGTCAAAATCCTGGAATTCCCTCCCTAACAGCACTGTGCGAGTACCTTCACCACACGGAGTACAGCGGTTCAAGAAGGCGGCTCACCACTAACTTCTCAAGGGCAATTAGGGATGGGCAATAAATGCTGACTTAGCCAGCGATGCCCACATCCCCTGAATGAATTTTAAAAAAAACTCTCATGGTGGCCTCAAGGCTAGATAAGGCCTGCAAGGGGCACAAGTCATTTATAGTAACCAGCTCCACAGGTGTTGGGAAAACACCAAACTCCATGTCTGCATGTGACCATTCAAGCCTTTGTCGAAAATGTATTTAATTTAAGATGCAATGCTGTCTCTAACTGGAAAAAACTGACTCATTTTCTCTCTCTCTCTCTCTCTCCCCTTCTTGCCTCATTTTCTTTTTGTTCACCACTCGCTGTTCTCAGAGCTTAAAGTGGTTCCAGCTGGTGAGTGTGTGGGATCGTTGTGTGTAATCTACCCACTGTCTTTCCAGTGGGCTCAAATTTACAGCAAGCTGATCACTTTAGGGGTTGTAATAAGTTAGGTAGCTGTACGTCTAACTCACCAAACCCAGCGGGGCTGCAAGTTTGAGCCAGGAGGCTGCCCATAAACCAGGCTCCCCTGTCTCAGTTGAATTGCGACTGTTGAGTCAGTAGATGGACACAGCAGAACACAACTTGGAATCGGATCAATTTTTATCGTGAAAGGTTTCTGAATTATCTTCTGCAGCAAAAATACAAATAAGTCAACTGCTTTCAAATTAAGACAAGAACTCAACTTCACGAAAAGGGTGGTGAATGTTTGGAAGGGAATGTCCAGGGAGGTGTCTAAGATTGATAACATCAACAACCTTAAGAAGGAATTGAACAGGCATTTGGTGAGAAAATCAATTGAGAACTATGTATTGTTTTTGGCACCAGGGTTGTTCCGATGGACCAAAATGGTCTTTTCCAGTCCTGTAAGAAGGTCTGGAGTGAGAAAAGTCCATTCGGCCCATTAGTCCCGCTCTATCCATCCATTGAACCCATTTATACTATCCACTTCCCTAGTAAATTATTCCACAACTTCTTTACTCAAGGGTGAAAATGTTCCCTCTTACCCCCTAACTTCCTATTTTGAATGCTATTTGATCTCTTTGTCAAAGTGAACACTTTGCCTGGGTCAACTTTGTCAATTAAAAGATTTTGATGTGAGGACCCTGGGGATGGTTCCAATACTGGATGGAAAACCTTGCGCTGCATAAGTGATTTCGTGATATATGCTCCTGGCGAGCGAGGCTCCGTGCAATATCATTTACTATGTTGTTTTGAAGTTAGAGTAAAGGCATAGTGATGGAGCAGTGTTGAGGGAGCTTTACTCTGTAACTAACCTGTGTGTGACAGTGGTACATATACCTATAAACTTCCAACTGATGAACTTAAAAAATTACCAAAGACAAAAAACTGAACAGAAAAATAAAACGGTCTCACTTGAAATATTTTACTAACATTTCTTTGTTTTCTCTCTGTAATTCAGGTTAACACCAACAAGCCAGAACCATCCTACAGTAACCTGGCCTATATAAACGAGGGGTTCAGTAACTGCAATGAGGAATCGAATGATGGGGGTGCCACATGCGATCAGGGGAGAATCTCAAGCGAACTGATTGATGCTGCACCGGTTCAAGAACCAGAATGTGCCATCAAACCCATCTTGACTAATGGAAAACCAGTGCGAATCGCTGACTGCAAGTCCGTGCGCATCAAAGCTGATGTAACGGAAAAAGAAATTAGTTCTGATACCAGACATCAATATTCAGAATGTAAGAATGAGGAGCACAGAGGAAATGGGGACAGCCCATTAGGAGTTAACCTGCAATCGCCCACAGTGGTGGAGAATGAGCCAAGCAAGACTGGCATGGAGGAGAGGCCACAATGTGAAAATAAGGCAGAGCCTTCTGAATTCAGAAAGAAAACTGTGCAGGAAGCAGCAGGGCACTCGGGAATCGCGCCGGGGGAAATAAATCGCTCAGTGTTTGCAGCAGAACAAGATTGGTCAGCAAACACGGCAGGAGGACAAAAGCGTTGGGTGTCTGCAGCAGGAGGACTAGAGGACCCAGTGACTGCAGAAGAACGAAAGCAATCGGCGTCCGCAGCAGAACAAGGGCACCCAGTGACCATGACCATAGGACAAGAGCACATAACACGTTCAGAAAAAGAAGCAGGTGCAGCGGATCCAGTGGCAGCAGATACAATCACAGAGCGTGCAGCAGCCTCAGATTACCCAGTAGCCACAGAGCAGCCAGCAGCAGCGGAGCACCCATCAGTTGCAAAGCAGCCAGCGGCAGAAGTGGCAATGCAGCATCCAGTGGAAGTAGAGCATCCAGTGGCAGTAGAGCATCCAGTGGTAGATAATCCAGAGGGAGTAGCATATCCAGTGGTGGTAATGTATCCTGCATCCACAGAGCATCCAGTGGAAGTAGAGAATCCAGTGACAATAGAGCATCCAGTGGCAGTAGTGTCTCCAGAGGTTACAAAGCAGCCAGTGGTAGGAGAAATGGCAGTAGACTATCCAGCAGCCAGAGAGTGTCCAGTGGCAGAAGGAGTAGTCATACACTGTCCAACGACAGGAGTGACCATAGAGATCCTGGAGGGAAGAGTGGTGAGAGTGGAAGCCACAGCAGCAAGAAAAGCATCCATTGAAACTCCAGTGGTGGCCACAGAGGGTCCAGTAGCAGGAGTGGCCACAGAGGGTCCAGTAGGAGTGACCACAGAGGGTCCAGCAGGAGTGGCCACAGAGGGTCCAGCAGGAGTGACCACAGAGGGTCCAGCAGGAGTGACCACAGAGGGTCCAGCAGGAGTGACCACAGAGGGTCCAGCAGGAGTGGCCACAGAGGGTCCAGCAGGAGTGACCACAGAGGGTCCAGCAGGAGTGGCCACAGAGGGTCCAGTAGCAGGAGTGACCACAGAGGGTCCAGTAGGAGTGGCCACAGAGGGTCCAGCAGGAGTGGCCACAGAGGGTCCAGTAGTAGGAGTGGCCACAGAGGGTCCAGCAGGAGTGGCCACAGAGGGTCCAGCAGGAGTGGCCACAGAGGGTCCAGCAGGAGTGACCACAGAGGGTCCAGCAGGAGTGACCACAGAGGGTCCAGCAGGAGTGGCCACAGAGGGTCCAGTAGCAGGAGTGGCCACAGAGGGTCCAGTAGCAGGAGTGGCCACAGAGGGTCCAGCAGGAGTGGCCACAGAGGGTCCAGCAGGAGTGACCACAGAGGGTCCAGTAGGAGTGACCACAGAGGGTCCAGTAGCAGGAGTGACCACAGAGGGTCCAGTAGCAGGAGTGGCCACAGAGGGTCCAGCAGGAGTGACCACAGAGGGTCCAGTAGCAGGAGTGACCACAGAGGGTCCAGTAGCAGGAGTGACCACAGAGGGTCCAGTAGGAGTGACCACAGAGGGTCCAGTAGCAGGAGTGACCACAGAGGGTCCAGTAGGAGTGGCCACAGAGGGTCCAGTAGCAGGAGTGACCACAGAGGGTCCAGTAGCAGGAGTGGCCACAGAGGGTCCAGTAGCAGGAGTGGCCACAGAGGGTCCAGTAGCAGGAGTGACCACAGAGGGTCCAGTAGTAGGAGTGACCACAGAGGGTCCAGTAGGAGTGACCACAGAGGGTCCAGTAGTAGGAGTGGCCACAGAAGGTCCAGTAGGAGTGGCCACAGAGGGTCCAGTAGCAGGAGTGACCACAGAGGGTCCAGCAGGAGTGGCCACAGAGGGTCCAGTAGTAGGAGTGACCACAGAGGGTCCAGTAGGAGTGGCCACAGAGGGTCCAGTAGCAGGAGTGGCCACAGAGGTCCAGTAGCAGGAGTGGCCACAGAAGGTCCAGTAGCAGGAGTGGCCACAGAGAGGCTAGCGGCAGGAGGATTGGCCATTGAAGGCCAGTCAGCAGGACAAGTGGCTGCAGAGAATCCAGCAGCAGGAGGATCGACCATAAAGGGCCCAGAGGGAGAAGCGCCTACAGAGGGTCAAATGGAAGCCAAAGAGAGCCCAGCAACAGGAGGAGCAGGTATGGAGGTCCCAGTGGTGGCCAGCATTGGTCCATCAACAGGAGAAAGGAGTCCAAAAGCTACAGGGAATCCAGCAGCCCGAGCAGCCACAGAATGTCCAGTGGCTGCAGAGGGTCCAGCAGCCACAGATTACTCGACAGATGCTGAAAGAGGAGACAGTTCTGTAACTCTAGTGCAGAGCACCGCAGATATTGTGATGCTTTAGCGAACACAGGATGAGGAAACCAAGCACCCAAGGAGATTAAGAATCAGAAGAGCTGCCTCTTCATCAGAGCACTCTGACTTGAGAATGTTACAAATCAGCCACTGTATGAAGAGGACGATGTAGAACTTTCCTAACATGGATTAAAAAAGAAACTACAACTACTGAGTAACTGTGAAGTGTCCCCCCCGCCCCACCCCCGATACCTTTGAGTAAAATATGCAAAGTCCTCACCATTTGCAGCATGAAGGTCTCCTGTCTTCAGCTCCCAGTCTGCAGAGGTATGAAATGCCAGTCTCTTAAAAACCTTCTGACCTGCATTCTTACAGCTTTATTGCTGTTGAAAGACCTGTTTTCTCCCAAATTACGGAAAGGCTCAGAGTATTCTGCTGCTGCAGCCAAAATGGATGAAACGCTCAAAGAAAAATTACAATGTTTTTAAATAAGGAGGGATATGCAATGATTAGAACCCGTAGCACTTTGATCAGCTTCTGAAAGAGAAAGTTTGTTTTAAATTTGTTCTTGGGATGTGGGCGTCGCTGGCAAGGCCGGCATTTATTGCCGAGCCCTGTTTGCGTTTGAGAAGGTGGTGGTGAGCCGTCTTCTTGAACTGCTGCAGTCCGTGTTCTCCCACAGTGTGATTAGGGAGGGAGTTCCAGAATTTTGACCCAGTGACAATGAAGGAACGGCGATATATTTCCAAGTCAGGATGGTGTGTGACTTGGAGGGGAACTTGGAGGTGATGATGTTCCCATGCACCTGCTGCCCTTGTCCTTCTAGGTGGTGGTCACGGGCTTGGGAGGTACTGCCAAAGAGGTCTTGGTGACTTGCTGCAGTGCATCCTGTAGATAGTACACACTGCAACCAGTGGTGAAGGGAGTTCATGGGGTTCCAACCAAGCGGATTCCTTAGTTATGGACAGTGTCAAGCTTCTTGACTGTTGAAGCTGGATTAACATTTCAGGTTTGATCCTTTATCAGAACTAGAGGAACGATCCCACCTGAAATTTGAGCCTTTTGTGCTTTTCCAACATTTTGTTTTTATTTCAGATTTTCAGCTATTATGTTTATTTACACATCTCACAATTTAAGGTTTAAATTTTATGTCAGATTTAAAAACACTAGGTGGTTGTACCAGATTAGAGAATGCTTTCTTGTCAAGCTGGGAGTACAAAGTCTCTATAGTGGCAAAAAACTAAGATGATTTTATGGGCCTAATCCCTCCCTAACATTCCCATGACCGCCATATCCCAGAATAAAGCTGATAGAGCACAACAGTTTAATTTTTGGGGAAAGGATAGTTTGAAATCGTACTTAGGTACCACAGCCATATCATGGGGATTTGGTCCGAAACCAAGCACTGTCAGTGAGCAAGCTCTTGCTACTCAGGTGTCAGCTGTGGCTCAGTTGGTAGCACCCTTGCCTTGGCATCAGAAGGTTGTGGGTTCATAGTCCCACTCCAGGGACTTGAGTACAAAAATCTAGGCTGACATTCTAGTGCAGTACTGAGGGAGTGCTGCACTGTTGGAGGGGCCGTCTTTCAGATGAGACGTTAAACCGAGGCCCTGATCTGCTCTCTCAGGTGGGTGTAAAAGATCCTACAGCACTATTTCGAAGAGGAGCAGGGGAAGTTACCCCTGGTGTTCTAGTCAATATTTAGCCCGCAATCAACATCACAAGATTATCTGGTCATTATCACATTGCTCTTTGTGGGAGCTTGCTATGCGCAAATTGGCATGTGCGGTATTTTGAATGGGCCGCGCGGCCCCTTTAAGGCCCTCCAAATAATGACAGGGAACATTGCTCCTTGGTTACCAAGTAGGCTTCAGCACCCAATAACATGGGCCTCAGGCCACATAATTGACCTCACAGAGTCCATCACTGACTTCCTCCGTGTATCAGGCTCATTCCCACAGTTGTCTTCTCCTTTACAGGACCAGCATTAACTGGAGAAAAAAAATGTCTTTAATCAGGTCACATTTATGGGACATCACTCCTTCCAGATCAAACTTTACAGTCAGCAGAAAGCTGCAAGGATCAGAACAAAATACATTTTCCAGGAATTACAAGAGTAACTAGAGGTTCATCCATTTAGGCACAGAATGAAATCCCCACATTTCCTCATATTGCAACTTGGGTTCTGATGAAGGGTCCTGGATGAAATGTTAATCTATCTTCTCTTTCACCTGCTGACTGACCTGGTGTGAATTTTGAAGCACTTTCTATTTTTGTTCTGATTTCCAGTTTTCGTTTTGATCTGGTCGTCAATGGGTTTGGCCTTGAGATTAAAACTAGTCGCTGATTCACAAGCTTTCATTGGGTTTGGTGGGGAAAGACAAGTGTGTAGAACCATGTATATTATGTAAGATACATATACTTACAATGTTGAAGGAAATCACCAAAGGACATTTCACAATACAGGGGGAAGATCTCTGTGCATAAATGTAACTAACTCATCAACGTGTTTATAAAGAACACATTAAGAACAGAGGTATCAACAACACATTTATTTTAAATGTGGCACGAATGTTGCAAGAACACATTACGTGTTTGCTCACTAATATCACCGGCAGTAATTTCTCAGCTTTAGTATAAAGCCTTCTCCTGTAGTGTTGTTCCTCTTGCACCCTCCTCTCAATGCCTGAGTTTATATGTAGATCAGGGATGGGTGCAATCTTGGCAAATCATTAATCACTAAGTAAATGAAATGTATTCAGTCTACTGTGACTCAATGCCATTTACAGTCAATTTAAAATGTTGAGTAAATGATTGTGTTAAAAAAAAGACTCATTGCCAGGCTGGTCCAGTTTAATGAGACAATACACAAAATACTGTCAGGTCGATGACCTTTCATCAGAACCCAAAACACAAAATACTGTGCTCAAATAATGGGTTTTACTGTACTTGTATGTTTTGGTCAAAGCAAAGGTGAACATAGTCCTTTAAATTCCACCCCAGATTTATAATCCTCACACCAGATACTGTGAATTCAGCTTCATGACCACTTACAGTGTGCTTTTACAAGGTTGTATAGGGCACGGCTACTACTCTTTGCTTCTCTCTCTGTCATAAGAACATAAGAAATAGGAGCAGGAGTAGACCAATCGGCCCCTCGAGCCTGCTCTGCCATTCAATGAGATCATGGCTGATCTGATCCAACCTCAACTCTAAAGAACACAAGAAGTAGGAGCAGGACCAGGCCACTCGGCCCCTGGGCCCGCTCCGCCATCCACAGGGCCTTGACTGATCTGAACTCAAACTCATGTCAAGAGAATGTGCTCCATAACAGGTGTAGTTTGATGGACCCATCTTCCAATCTTCACTCTTATTTCCCCACAGCAAGCTGTAGTGCTCCATGGACACAAGATGATCCATCTGGCAGCTCTGGTAACATCCTTGGGAAACCCATTCACTGAGAATAGTGCTACTGTGCCCCAAGTGAGTGTCCAGTGTTCTACTGCTAGAACTACGGATCCCTTGAATAGGAGTCCAGTGCTCTACTGATCCCCTAAATGGGGGTCCAGTGCTCTACTGATCCCCTAAATGGGGGTCCAGTGCTCTACTGATCCCCTAAATGGGAGTCTATTGCTCTACAGATCCCCTGAATGGGGGTCCAGTGCTCTACAGATCCCCTGAATGGGAGTCCAGTGCTCTACAGATCCCCTGAATGGGGGTCCAGTGCTCTACTGATCCCCTGAATGGGAGTCCAGTGCTCTACTGATCCCCTGAATGGGAGTCCAGTGCTCTACTGATCCCCTGAATGGGAGTCCAGTGCTCTACTGATCCCCTGAATGGGAGTCCAGTGCTCTACTGATCCCCTGAATGGGAGTCCAGTGCTCCACAGATCCCCTGAATGGGAGTCCAGTGCTCCACAGATCCCCTGAATGGGGGTCCAGTGCTCCACAGATCCCCTGAATGGGAGTCCAGTGCTCCACAGATCCCCTGAATGGGAGTCCAGTGCTCTACTGATCCCCTGAATGGGGGTCCAGTGCTCCACAGATCCCCTGAATGGGAGTCCAGTGCTCTACTGATCCCCTGAATGGGGGTCCAGTGCTCTACTGATCCCCTGAATGGGAGTCTATTGCTCTACTGATCCCCTGAATGGGGGTCCAGTGCTCTACTGATCCCCTGAATGGGAGTCTATTGCTCTACTGATCCCCTGAATGGGAGTCCAATGCTCTACTGATCCCCTGAATGGGGGTCCAGTGCTCTACTGATCCCCTGAATGGGAGTCCAGTGCTCTACTGATCCCCTGAATGGGGGTCCAGTGCTCTACTGATCCCCTGAATGGGAGTCCAGTGCTCTACTGGTGGAACTACTGATCTCCTGAATGAGAGTCCAAAGCTGTCAACAATAACTTCCCCACGGTTGTTTTTCTATTGGATTATTAAACACCTTCTAACATGTTACAAATCTTGAATATCACACAGACCTTGCAACAACTTAGGCCATTTTGGACTCATGATTTACAGGTACCAAGACTTAAAACCTTTCTGTGATATTATCATAATCAATTTGGAATCCCTTTCATTTAAAGGAGAACAATGCAGGGAACAGCATTTTCCATTGTTTATCCTTCAGACTGGATCCTCCACAGTTATATTTAACCCTATGCACATCTGGTTCTTTTTCACACTTTTCTGCGGACTGAAGTCTGGGGCAGTCTTAGTTCAGTTCCTTCGGAACATAGGGATTGCTTGTAGACAAAAAAACCAAGGTCCATTTAGTTTCCCTTCTACTATCCTGGTAGTCACATGATACAACGATAATGGAGTTGACTGATTACAGTAATCAATATCTATCAATTAGTCTACAACAGACCCAGACATGAGACAAGCGAGGAAAACCGCAGTGGTGGAGAGCTTTGGGAAGTATAGGTCCAAAATCATATTTATCCTCCCGAGCATGCTATACTTACCACAATACTTGTCCCAAATTACTCATACTATATCCCACAATGTTATTTTCTGAAAGAAACCTATCGAACTTGCATTTGAATGAATCAATATTAACTGCTTCCACTGTCTCCCTAGGGAGCCTGTTCCATAGATTGACCACTCGCTCACTGAAAATTGTTTCCGAAGAGAAAAATTGTCTCAAAGAGAAAGGTGGTTCTTCTGGGAAATTTCTCACTTGTCTGGTTGGTCCTGCTTTTCTGAGCACAGACACATTATTAAGAGAGTTTGATGGGACAGTGTAGAGGGAGCTTTAACCTGCATTTAGCTTGTGATGTACCCCCCCTGGGAGTGTTTGATGGGACAGTGTAGAGGGAGCTTTACTCTGTATCTAACCCGTGCTCTACCTGCCCTGGGAGTGTTTGATGGGACAGTGTAGAAGGAGCTTTACTCTGTATCTAACCCGTGCTGTACCTGCCCTGGGAGTGTTTGATGGGACAGTGTAGAGGGAGCTTTACTCTGTATCTAACCCGTGCTGTACCTGCCCTGGGAGTGTTTGATGGGACAGTGTAGAAGGAGCTTTACTCTGTATCTAACCCGTGCTGTACCTGCCCTGGGAGTGTTTGATGGGACAGTGTAGAAGGAGCTTTACTCTGTATCTAACCTGTGCTGTACCTGCCCTGGGAGTGTTTGATGGGACAGTGTAGAGGGAGCTTTACCCTGTATCTAACCCGTGCTGTACCTGCCCTGGGAGTGTTTGATGGGGCAGTGTAGAAGGAGCTTTACTCTGTATCTAACCTGTGCTGTACCTGCCCTGGGAGTGTTTGATTGGACAGTGTAGAGGGAGGTTTACTCTTTATCTAACCCGTGATGTACCTGCCCTAGGAGTGTTTTTTACTCGGTATCTAACCCGTGCTGTACCTGGGAGTGTTTGATGGGGCAGTGTAGAGGAAGTTTTCACCTGCCCTGGGAGTGTTTGATGGGGCAGTGTAGAGGAAGTTTTCACCTGTATCGAACCTGAGCTGTACTTGCCCAGGGAGTGTTTGATGGGACACCTCTTGGGTCACCACAGCTCAATTTATGCTTTTGTATCATGTCGTTCCTACATTTAGTAGTAGATTGGAAAAGTTTTTTTTATTCATTCACGGGATGTGGGTGTCGCTGGCAAGGCCAGCATTTATTGCCCATCCCTAACTGCCCTTGAGAAGGTGGTGGTGAGCCGCCTTCTTGAACCGCTGCAATTTTTTTTGTAGTGGACAACTGAGTGGCTTGCTCGGCCATTTCAGAGGGCAGTTAAGAGATAACCACATTGCTGTGGGTCTGGAGTCACATATCGGCCAGACCAGGTAAGGACGGCAGATTTCCTTCCCTAAAGGACATTAGTGAGCCAGATGGGTTTTTAGGATAATCTGGTAGTTCCATGGTCACAATTACTGATATTAGCTTTTTTTAAATTTTAGATTTATTTAATTAACTGAATTTAAATTCCTCAGCTACCGTGGTGGGATTCGAACTCATGCCTCCGGGTTATTAGTCCAGGCAAACATGGCAGCCATTCTGCGCAGTAAGATCCCAGAAACATCTATGCATAATGAATGACCAAATTATTCTGGTCCTGGGGGTGTTGGTGGAGGGAGGAGTATTGGCCAGAATGAAAAAGCATGGACAGGGCAATGCAGCCGCAATCTCCTAATAAGCACATAAGGATTTGGATGGTTTATATACAACAACAACTTGCATTTATATAGGAACAGGAGTAGGCCATTTAGCCCCTCAGCCTGTTCCGCCATTCAATAAGATCATGGCTGATCTGTGATCTAACTCCATATACTTGCCGTTGCCCCATATCCCTTAATACCTTTGGTTAACAAAATCTATCAATCTCAGATTTAAAATCAACAATTGACCTAGCATTAATTGCCTTTTGTGGCAGCGAGTTCCAAACTTCTACCACCCTTTGCATGCAGAAGTGTTTCCTAACTTCACTCCTGAAAGGTCTGGCTCTAATTGTTAGATTATGTCCCCTAGTCCTAGACTCCCCAACCAGTGGAAATAGTTTCTCTCTATCTATCCCATCAGTTCCCCTTAATATCTTGAAAACTTCGATCAAATCACCCCTTAACCTTCTGAATTACAGGGAATACAATCCTAGTTTGTGTAATCTCCCCTCGTAATTTAACCCTTGGAGTCCAGGTATCATTCTGGTAAATCTCCGCTGCACTCCCCCCAAGGTCAATATATCCTTCCTAAGGTGTTATACAGCACCTTTAACATAGTCAAACATCCCACGGCGCTTCGCAGGAGCGGTATGAAACAAAATCTGACACCAAGCCACATAAGGAGATATTAGGACAGATGACCAAAAGCGTCTTAAAGGAGGAGAGAGAGGTAGAGAGGTTTAGGGAGGGAATTCCAGAGCTTAGGGTCTAGGCAGCTGAAGACACCGGCGACAATGGTGTAGCGATTAAAATAGGAGATGCGCAAGAAGCCAAAATTGGGGGAGGTTAGAGAGATAGGAAGGGGCGATGCCATGAATTGACTTGAAAACAAGGATGAGAATTTTAAAATCTAAAATATACTAAGTAATCGATATCCAGAAGCGAGCCTCTCCCTAGCACTCAATACTGTCTTTAAAAAATACACTAACCTATCAATGTGTTAGTTTGGTTCAGTTGGTTATTAGATCAATTAGATCAACCATGATCTAACTGAATCACGGAACAGGCTCAAAGACCTGAATGGTCTATTCCTGCTCCTATGTTGGTAGTACTCTTGTGCTTGAGCTAGAAGGCTATGGGTTTAAACCCTAATCCAGGACTTGAGCACATCATCATAACTGACACTTCAGCACAGTAATGAGGTAGTGTATTCTTGGAAGTGCTGTTTTTTAGTAAGATGTTAAACCGAGGCCCCATCTGCCTATTCAGATGGTTGATAAAGATCCCATGGGACTATTCGAAGAGCGGCAGGGTGTTCTCCCGGTGTCCTGGCCAATAATCCTCCCTCAACAATCTCCACCAGAAACAGCCTAATTGATCACTCATCTCATTGCTGGTGTGCAATCTTGCTGTGTGCAAAAAAAGATTTATCTGCATAACAGCAGTCACTGCACATCACGTAATTAATGTGTGAAGTGCTTTGAGATGTTCCTGAAATAATAGTTTCTCACAACCTTTAGACAATGCAACATTAACAAGTCTTAGCACAGCTTCCATTTTAATGGCACAATATATACATTTTCCTTAAAAATCACAATGGTAAAATTGGCTTTGAGGTTCCAGTCCATCGCCTACTTGATCATTCTTCATGTGAGCTTAGACTCTCACACCCTAACATTCTCGGGGCTGGAGAGAGCAGAAAGCCCAATTTCCAGTCCAGGGAGAAGGGCACCAGGAATTTGGGACGGAAACCGGTTACGTTGGGATTCCCCTCCATTTCCTGTCACCCTATAAATTTCAGTGGGCGGGGCTGTGAGCAGTTCTTCTCAAACATTCAGCACCTTGTAGAAGAGAGCACAAGTGCAAGCAATGACCAAAGCTCGAACAACAGAGAACTGAGCATTATTCAAGCTTCGTATAACAATGGGGCTTGGGAGAAGGAGCACTCACTTAAAATGTAAAACTCCTATTTAGTAGAATGTGTCATTGGTACCACTGCCTCTGAACCAACAGTGAGTAAATACTGCCGTTGAACTGACCAGAGTGGTAAAAATAGGTTCCAGTCGCTGAACAATCCAGCACAGGGATTCCCACTTCCAGCCATCCTTTACCCTCATCTTCAAGGCTTTTCACATTCATCCTGGGAAAGGCAACTTGCTTGGCTACACTTCCTGATAGCTGGATGGAGCTTGATTCAAATTCACCTCCACTAGCCTGAAGGCATGCAACACAGCAGCTATTTGCATTAACAGTCTCCTGACGATGTCAATTAAAGGGTTCAAGAGGTTTCTTATGCCGGTGAAAATGTTCAGCAGGAATATCATGATGGGTTGCAGCAGGCTGTTGAACAAGGCCACCAGGAGTGGCTTTAGCAGGTGATCTCCGATTCCCGTCAAGAGTCCTGCCAACAGGATCTGGAAGAACAACCGACTTAAGAAATTTACCAGCTCAATCAAAAACAGAGTGACCACGTTCACCAGGATCCTTAGCACCGCAAACAGCTCTCTCCAACAATGCCGAATCGCATCATCAGACCTGAAAAAGTTAGAGAGCAAGTTCAGCTTGTTTATATCTACTTTATTAATATATTAAAAATAATGGGGGCGTTCGGCCACTCTCTCGTTGTACTTCAGTGGTAACTCTGTAGAGATGGCGTAAACGGACGATTCCAGCGGTTTATGCAGTTTCTCCAAGGGTTCTGCCAATCTTCCGTTGGAGAACTCCCAAGGAAATTCCAGGCATATACATGTAGTGTAGACGTCAAACTTCATTACAGATGCAAAACAATCCTAAAATGCTATGGGCTTCTGAGCTGCAACCTGAAACTGATGAGTAGATTCCAATCTGCAACGTTAAATAATGAATGACCTCAGATTGTGTTTACTTAATAGTTGGCCATAATGGATAAGAAGCTTTGCTTTAGCAGAATAATGCATTGTGCATTGAAATGTATAACAGTCCTGTTTGTATAAAGCAGAATATTAGGTGTCAGCCTTAGCTGAGTGGGAGCACTCCCCATTCCAAGTCAGAATATCGTAGGTTAAAGTCCCATTCTAGAGACTTGAGAGCGTAATCTAGACTAACACTTTGGTGCAGTACTGAGGGAGCGCTGCACTGTTAGAGGTACTGTCTTTCGAGTGAGACATTAAACTGAGGCCTCATCTGCCCTCTCATGTGGATGTAAAAGAGGAGCAGGGAGGTCTCCTGGTGTCCTGGCCAATATTTAGCCCTTAACCAACATCACTGAAACAGATTAACTGAATTAGGGATGGAATTTCGGAGATTAGGACCTTGATGACTGAAGGCCGTTTGCCAATGGTGAGGTAAAGGGAGTAGGGGATGCACAAGAGGCCAGAGTTGGAGGAATGCAGTGTTCTTGGCGAGTTGTAGGGCTGGAGGAAGTTAGAGATAGGGAGGGAGTGAAGGCATGAAGGGGATTTGAACACAATGATGAGAATTTTCAATAGGAGGCATTGGGCAACTAGGAGCCAAAGTGGGTCAGCGAGCACAGGGGTGATGGTTGAGCAGAACTTGGTGTAGGTTAGGATACGGGCTGCAGAGTTTTGGATGAGCTGAAGTTTATCAAGGGTGGAAGATGGGAGGTTGGCCAGAAAAGCATTGGAATAATTGAGTCTGACAAACGCATGGGCAAGAGTTTCGGCAGCAGTTGGGCTGAGGAGATGCGGAGACGGGCGATATTAAAGAGGTGGAAGTAGGCGGTCTTTGTAATGGAGAGGATACGGGGTTGGAAGCTCAGCTCGGAGTCAAATAGGATGCCGAAGTTGCGAACAGTTGGCTTCAACTTGAGACAGTGGCGGGAGATGGAATCGGTGGCTAGGGTATGGAGTTTGTGATCGGGTCCAAAGACAATGGCTTTGGTCTTCCCAATGTTTAACTGGGAATCTGTTGCACTATCCCAGGTTACTACTCTATCTAAAAAAAAACAAGTTTCCTTACCAGTCTGCCAGGTTACTAATGCAAGGTTCATTATATTCCTTTTTGGTCTCATAGAAGTACTGATGTCCAAATTCAAAGTGGTACACTTGCCTGAAGAATCAAAAATGGAAGAAGAAAAAGTTACATTAAAGAAAGATGAAAACTATATGGGCTTTCCTGAAGCTAGATCTACGCCAGTAATAACATATCATGGGGAGGTATAGCCCTGGAGCATCAATGTGTTGTATCACAGAGTCCCCAGAATGCTGAGCTCCTGATCTCAACTTCAGACCCACATTGCATGGCTAAAAGAAAAAGCTTACATCATGAGTGGACCTATCCCAGACAACTGTCCATTTTGAGCTGACAGCTTCTGCTCATAAGCTGCTTTATAAGACCATGGGGGATTAACCCTAAATGCTGATGCCAATGTACAGAATTATAAGTTAAAAAAATTAACAAAAATCTATTTTGCCATTGTCCATTCATCGCTTCAACTTAGTTCCAATTTACCCAAACTGATAAGAACATAAGAAAATAAGAAATAGCAGCAGGAGTAGGCCATTCAGCCCATCGAGCCTGCTCCGCCATTCAATAAGATAATGACTGATCTTCTACCTCAACTCCACTTTCCTGCACTATTCCCATATCCCTTGATTCCCTTAATATCCAAAAATCTATCGATCTCTGTCTTGAATATACTCAACGACTGAGCCTTCACAGCCCTCTGGGGTAGAGAATTCCAAATATTCACCACCCTGAGTGAAGAAATTTCTCCTCATCTCAGTCCTAAATGGCCGACCCCTTATTCTGAGACTGTGACCCCTGGTTCTAGACTCCCCAGCCAGGGGAAACATCCTCCCTGCATCTACCCTGTCAAGCCCTGTAAGAATTTTGTATGTTTCAATGAGATCACCTCTCATTCTTCTAAACTCTAGAGAATATAGGCCTAGTCTACTCAATCTCTCCTCATAGGACAATCCCCCCATCTCAGGAATTAGTCTGGTGAACCTTCGTTGCACTCCCTCTATGCCAAGTATATCCTTCCTTAGGTAAGGAGACCAAAACTGTACACACTACTCCAGGTGTGGTCTCACCAGGGCCCTATATAATTGCAGTAAGACATCTTTATTCTTATACTCAAATCCTCTTGTAATAAAGGCCAACATACCATTTGCTTTCTTAATTGCTTGCTGTACCTGCATGTTAACTTTCAGTGATTCATGTACAAGGACACCCAGGTCCCTCTGAACACCAACATTTCCCAATCTCTCACCATTTAAAAAATACTCTGCTTTTCTATTTTTCCTACCAAAGTGGATAACTTCACATTTCTCCACATTATATTCCATTTGCCATGTTCTTGCCCACTCACTTAGCCTGTCTATATCTCCTTGAAGCCTCTTTGCATCCTCCTCACAACTTACATTCCCACCTAGCTTTGTATCATCAGCAAACTTGGACATATTACATTTGGTCCCCTCATCCAAATCAATGATATAGATTGTGAATAGCTGAGGCCCAAACACTGATCCTTGCGGTACCCCATTAGTTACAGCCTGCCAACCCAAAAATGACCCGTTTATTGCTATTCTCTGTTTTCTGTCCGTTAACCAATCCTCAATCCATGCAAGTATATTACCCCCAATCCCATGAGCCCTAATTTTGTTTAATAACCTCTTGTGTGGCACCTTATTGAATGCCTTCTGAAAATCCAAATATACCATATCCACTGGTTTCCCCCATATCTATTCTGCTAGTTACAACCTCAAAAAACTCTAACAGATTTGTCAATCATGATTTCCCTTTCATGAATTTGTGTTGACTCTACCCAATCTTATTATTATTTTCTAAGTGCCCTGTTACCACGTCCTTAATAATAGATTGTAGCATTTTCCCTACTACAGATACTGATGTCTGGCTAACTGGTCTGTAGTTCTCCATTTTCTCTCTCCCTCCTTTCTTAAATAGTGGGGTTACATTTGTTACCTTCCAATCCGTAGGAACCGTTCTAGAATCTATGGAATTTTGGAAGGTGACAACCAATGCATCCACTATCTCTATAGCCGCCTCTTTCAAAACCCTAGGATGTAGGCCATCAGGTCCAGGGGATTTATTGGCTTTCAGTCCCATTAATTTCTCCAGTACTATTTTTTTACTAATACTAATTTCTTTCAGTTCCTCATTCTCGCTAGACCCCTGGTTCTCCACTATTTCCGGGAGACTTTATGCATCTTCTTAGAGTTATAGAGGCATTACGGCACAGAAGGAGGCCATTCGGCCCATTGAATCCATGCCGGCTCTCTGTAGAGCAATCCAGTCAGTCCCATTCCCCCGCTCTATCCCCGTAGCCCTGCAAGTTTATTTCCCTCAAGTGCCTATTCCGTTTCCTTTTGAAATCATTGATCGTCTCCGTTTCCACCACCCTCATCGGCAGTGAGTTCCAGGTCATTACCACTCGCTACATAAAAAAGTTCTTCCTCACATCCACCCTGTATCTCTTGCCCAAAACCTTAAATCTGTGTCCCCTAGTCCTTGTACCATCAGTTAATGGGAACAGCCTTCCTCTGTCCACCTTATCCAAACCTGTGATAATCTTGTACACCTCTATCAAATCTCTCCTCAACCTCCTTTGCTCCAAGGAGAACAACCCCAGCTTCTCCAACCTAATCTTGTAACTAAAATCCCTCATCCCTGGAACCATTCTGGTAAATCTCCTCTGCACCCTCTCAAGGACCTTCGCATCTTTCCTAAAGTGTGGTGACCAGAACTGGACGCAATACTCTAGTTGTGGCCTAACCAGAGCTTTATAAAAGTTCAGCATAACTTCCCTTTTTGTACTCAATACCTCTATTTATGAAGCTCAAGATCCCATATGCTTTGCTAACTACTCTCTCAATATGTCCTACCACCTTCAAAGATCTATGCACATGAACCCCCAGGTCCCTCTTTAGAACTGTGCCATTAAGTTCTGACGAAGGGTCATCGACCTGAAACGTTAACTCTGTTTCTCTCTCCACAGATGCTGCCTGACCTGCTGAGTATTTCCTGCATTTTCTGTTTTTATTTCAGATTTCCAGCATTCGCAGTATTTTGCTTTTCCATTAAGTCTATCTTGCCTCTCCCTATCCCTTCTGCCAAAATGCATCACCTCACACTTCTCTGTATTAAATTCCATCTGCCACTTGTCTGCCCATTCTGCTAGCCTTTCTATGTCCTGTTGCAGTCGATTGGTATCCTCCTCACTGTTTGCCACACCCCCAAGTTTGGTATCATGGGCAAATTTTGAAATTTTACTCTGTATTCCAATATCCAAGTCATTTATATATATCAAAAAAAGCAGTGGTCCTAGCACTGACCCTTGGGGAACACCACTGTCTACCATCCTCCAGTCTGAAAAACAACCATTTACCAGGACTCGCTGTTTTCTGTCCTCAAGCCAATATCTTATCCAAGCTGACAATGACCCTCCTATTCCATGAGCCTCAATTTTGTTCACCAGCCTTTTATGTGGTACTTTGTCAAACGCTTTCTTCAAATCCATATGGACAACATCCACTGCATTCCCTTCATCAACCTTCTCTGTTACTTCATCAAAAAATTCAATTAGATTAGTCAAACATAATCTGCTTTTTACAAATTCCGTAAAGACAGACACAAAGTATTTGTTTAATTTCTCTGCCATTTCCTTATTCCCCATTATAATTTCTCCTGTCTCAGCCTGTAAGGGACCCACATTTACTTACGCTAACCTTTTCCTTTTTACATACCTATAGAACATAAGAAATAGGAGCAGGAGTAGGCCATTTGGCCTCTCGAGCCTGCTCCGCCATTCAATAAGATCATGGCTGATCTGATCTTGGCCTCAAGGCCACTCTCCTGCCCGCTCCCCATAACCCTCGACTCTCCTATAGTTCAAAAATCTGTCTATCTCCATCTTAAAAATATTCAATGACCCAGCCTCCACAGCTTTCTGGGGTAGAGAATTCCAAAGATTCACAACCCTCTGAGAGAAGAAATTCCTCCTCATCTCCGTTTTAAATGGGCGACCCCTTATTCTGAAACTATGCCCCCTAGTTCTAGATTCCTCCACGAGGGGAAACATCCTCTCTGCATCCACCCTGTCAAGCCCCCTCAGAATCTTATATGTTTCAATAAGATCACCCCGCATTCTTCTAAACTCCAATGAGTATAGGCCCAACCTGCTCAACCTTTCTTCATAAGACAACCGCCTCATCTCAGGAATCAACCTAGTGAACCTTCTCTGAACTGCCTCCAATGCAAGTATATCCCTCCTTAAATAAGGAGACCAAAACTGTACGCAGTACTCCAGGTATGGTCTCACCAACGCCCTGTACAGTTGTAGCAAGACTTCCCTACATTTATACTCTATCCCCCTTGCAATAAAGGCCAACATTCCATTTGCCTTCTTAATTACTTGCTATACCTGCATGCTAACTTTTTGTGTTTCATGTACGAGGACCCCCAGATCCCTCTGTACTGCAGCATTTTGTAGTCTCTCTCCATTTAAATAATAATTTGCTTTTTTATTCTTCCTACCAAAGTGGATAACCTCACATTTTCCCACATTATACTCCATCTGCCAAATTTTTGCCCACTCACTTAACCTATCTATAAAATAGATGTAGCAAATTTGGCTACATTATACTCGGTCCCTTCATCCAAGTCATTAATATAGATTGTAAATAGTTGAGGCCCCAGCACTGATCCCTGTGGCGCCTCACTAGTTACAGTTTGCCAACCTGAAAATTACCCATTTATCCCAACTCTGTTTTCTGTTAGCTGGCCAATCCTCTATCCATGCTAATATATTACTCCCAACCCTGTGAGCTCTTATCTTGTGCAGTAACCTTTTATGTGGCTCCTTATCGAATGCCTTCTGGAAATCCAAATACAGTACATCTACTAGTTCCCCTTTATCCACCCTACACGTTAGATCCTCAAAGAACTCTAGCAAATTTGTCAAACATGATTTCCCTTTCATAAAACCATGCTGACTCTGCTTGATTGTATTATGATTTTCTAAATGTCCTGTTACTACTTCCTTAATAATGGACTCCAGCATTTTCCCAATGACAGATGTTAGGCCAAGTGGTCTATAGTTTCCTGCTTTCTGTCTCCCTCCTTTCTTGAATAGGGGTGTTACATTTGCGGTTTTCCAATCCGCTGGGACCTCTCCAGAATATAGAGAATTTTGGTAGATTACAAGAAATGCATCCACTATCTCTGCAGCCACTTCTTTTAAGATCGAAGGATGCCATCGACACTGCTATCAAGCGGCACTTACTCACCCATAACCTGCTCACTGATGCCCAGTTTGGGTTCCGCCAAGACCACTCTGCTCCCGAACTCATTACAGCCTTGGTCCAAACATGGACAAAGGAGCTGATTTCCAAAGGTGAGGTGAGAGTTACTGCCCTTGACATCAAGGCAGCATTTGACCGAGTGTGACATCAAGGAGACCTAGTAAAACTGAAGTCAATGGGAATCGGGGGGAAAACTCTCCACTGGCTGGAGTCATACCTAGCACAAAGGAAGATGGTTGTGGTGATTGAAGGTCAATCATCACAGCCCCAGGACATCACTGCAAGAGTTCCTCAGGGCATGTCCTAGGCCCAACCATCTTCAGCTGCTTCATCAATGACCTTCCCTCCAACATAAGGTCAGAAATGGGAATGTTCGCTGATGACTGCACAGTGTTCAGTGCCATTCACAACTCCTCAGATAATGAAGCAGTCCATGCCTGCATGCAACAAGACCTGGACGACATTCAGGCTTGGGCTGATAAGTGGCAGGTAACATTCGCGCCACAGAAGTGCCAGGCAATGACTATCTCCAACAAGCGAGAGTCTAACCACCGTCCCTTGACATTCAATGGCATTACCATCGCCGAATCCCCCACCATCAACATCCTGGGCGTCATAAATACTGTGGCAACAAGAGCAGGTCAGAGGCTAGGTATTCTGCGGCGAGTGTCTCACCTCCTGACTCCCCAAAGCCTTTCTACCATCTACAAGGCACAAGTAAGGAGTGTGATGGAATACTCTCCACTTGCCTGGATAAGTGCAGCTCCAACAAAACTCAAGAAGCTCGACACCATCCAGGACAAAGCAGCCCGCTTGACTGGCACCCCATCCACCACCTTAAACATGCACTCCCTCCACCGTGGCTGCAGTGTGTACCATCTACAAGGCTTCTTCGGCAGCACCTCCCAAACCCGCGAACTCTTCCACCTAGAAAGACAAGGGCAGCAGGCACATTGGGAACACCACCACCTCCAAGTCACACATCATCCTGACTTAGAAGTATATCGCCGATCCTTCATCGTCGCTGGGTCAAACTCCTGGAACTCCATACCTAACAGCACTGTGGGAGTACCTTCACCACACGGACTGCAGCGGTTCAAGGCGGCGGCTCACCACCACCTTCTCGAGGGCAATTAGGGATGGGCAATAAATGCTGGCCTTGCCAGCGACGCCCACATCCCATAAACGAATAAAAAAAAATGCAGGCCATCTGGTCCAGGGGACTTGTCCACCTAGAAGCTTTTACTGTCTGTTTTTATGTCTCTCGTTAGTTTACTCTATTCTATTTTCCCTTTCTTTATCAATTTCTTGGTCCTCCTTTGCTGAATTCTAATATCCTCCCAATCCTCAGGCTTACTACTCTCTTTGGCAACATTATAGGCCTCTTCCTTTGATCTAATACTATCTTTAACTTCTCTGGTTAGCCACGGTTGGACCACTTTTCTTGTGGGATTTTTGTGCCTTAAAGGAATGTATATTTGTTTTAAATTATGTATTAATTCTTTAAATGCTAACCATTGCTTGTCTACTGTCATATCTTTTAATGTAGTTTCCCAATCTACCTTAGCCAACTCGCCCTTCATACCTACATAGTTTGCTTTGTTTAGATTTAAGACCCTAGTTTTGAATTTAACCAAATCACTTTCAAACTCAATATAAAATTCTATCATATCTTCCCTAAAGCCCCTTTACTACAAGGTTATTAATTAACCCTTTCTCATTGCACAATGCTAGATCTAAAATGAGGTGAAGATCGTCAACCCTTGTAAACGTCCTAATTCCTAAGGGCACTAAATGTAGCATCAGCTTGGCTCAATTGGTAGCACCATGGCCTCTAAGTCAGAAGTTATGGGTTCAAGACTTATTCCAGGATTTGAGCCCATAATCTAGGCAGACACACAAGTGCATTACTGAGGGAGTGCTGCATTGGTGGAGCTATCATTCTTTGGATGAAATGTTAGACCAAGGCCCCAATCTACCTGTTCATGTATTATGGCACTATTCGAAGAGCAGGGAGTTCTCCCAGTGTCCCAGCCAACATTCCTCCATTAACCAACACTACCAAGACATATTCCTTGGTTATTTAATTCATCTGCTGCACACAAAATGGCTGCCGTGTTTGCTTATACAATAGCCATGCATAAATACATGTTTGTTTATAAGGAAATGGCAGAGACTTTAAATAAATATTTTGTATCTGTCTTCACAGTAAAGACACAAAAAGCATAGCAAAAATAGTGGGGAACGAAGGGGCTAATAAGCCGACAAATCCCCTGGACCTGATGGCCGACATCATAGGGTTCTAAAAGAGGTGGCTGCAGAGATAGTGGATGCATTGGTTGTGATCTTCTAAAATTCCCTAGATTCTAGAACGGTCCCGGCGGGTTGGAAGGTAGTAAATGTAACCCTGCTATTCAAGAAAAGAGGAAGAGAGAAAACAAGGATCTATAGGCGAGTTAGCCTGACATCAGTCATCGGGGAAATGCTGGAATCCATTATTAAGGAAGTGGTAACAGGGCACTTAGAAAATCATAATATGATTAGGCACAGTTAACATGGTTTTATGAAAGGGAAATCATGGTTAACAATTTAATTCGAGTTTTTTGAGGATGTAACTAGCAGGGTAGATAAAGGGGAACCAGTGGATGTAGTATATTTGGATTTCCAAAAGGCATTCGATAAGGTGCCACATAAAAGGTTGTTACGCAAGATAAGGGCTCATGGGGTTGGGGTAATAATATATATATTAAGGATAGTATCCAACTAAAAACAAGGACATATAAGGTAGCCAAACTTAGTGGGAGGATAGAAGATTGGGAAGTCTTCAAAAGACAGCAAAAAGTAACTAAAGGATTGATTAAGAAAGGGAAGATAGATTATGAAAATAAATTAGCAAAAAATATAAAAACAGATAGCAAGAGTTTCTATAGTTATATAAAAAGAAAAAGGGTGGTTAAGGCAAACGTAGGTCCCTTAGAGGATGAGACCGGGAAATTAATGGTGGGAAACATGGAGATGGCAAAAATGCTGAACAAATATTTTGTTTCAGTCTTTACGGTAGAGGACACTAAGAATATCCCAACACTGGACAAACAGGGGGCTCTAGGGGGGAGGAGCTAAATACGATTAAAATCACTAAGGAATTGGTACTCAGTAAAATAATGGGACTCAAGGCAGATAAATCCCCTGGACCTGATGGCTTACATCCTAGGGTCTTGAGGGAAGTGGCAGTAGGGATTGTGGATGCTTTGGTAATAATTTTCCAAAATTCCCTGGACTCAGCAAAGGTCCCGGCAGATTGGAAAACTGCTAATGTAACACCCTCATTTAAAAAGGGTAGTAGGCAAAAGGCTGGAAATTATAGACCAGTTAGCCTAACATCTGTGGTGGGTAAAATTTTGGAATCTATTATTAAGGAGACAGTAACGAAACATTTAGATAAACATAATTTAATAGGACAAAGTCAGCATGGCTTTATGAAGGGGAAGTCATGTCTGACAAATTTGCTTGAGTTCTTTGAGGACATAACGTACAGGGTGGATAAAGGGGAACCAGTGGACGTAGTGTATTTAGACTTCCAGAAGGCATTCGACAAGGTGCCACATAAAAGATTATTGCTCAAGATAAAAATCACTGGATTGGGTGTTATATTCTGGCATGGGTGGAGGATTGGTTATCTAACAGGAAGCAGAGAGTTGGGATAAATGGTTCATTCTCGGACTGGCAACCAGTAGCCAGTGGTGTTCCGCAGGGGTCGGTGCTGGGTCCCCAACTCTTTACAATCTATATTAACGATTTGGAGGAGGGGACCGAGTGTAACATATCAAAGTTTGCAGATGATACAAAGATGGGAGGGAAAGTAGAAAGTGAGGAGGACATAAAAAACCTACAAGGGGATATAGACAGGCTGGGTGAGTGGGCGGAGATTTGGCAGATGCAATACAATATTGGAAAATGTGAGGTTATGCACTTTGGCAGGAAAAATCAGAGAGCAAGTTATTATCTTAATGGCGAGAAACTGGAAAGTACTGCAGTACAAAGGGATCTGGGGGTCCTAGTGCAAGAAAATCAAAAAGTTAGTATGCAGGTGCAGCAGGTGATCAAGAAGGCCAACGGAATGTTGGCTTTTATTGCTAGGGGGATAGATTATAAAAACAGGGAGGTATTGCTGCAGTTATATAAGGTATTGGTGAGACCGCACCTGGAATACTGCGTACAGTTTTGGTGTCCATACTTAAGAAAAGACATACTTGCTCTCGAGGCAGTACAAAGAAGGTTCACTCGGTTAATCCCGGGGATGAGGGGGTGGACATATGAGGAGAGGTTGAGTAGATTGGGACTCTACTCATTGGAGTTCAGAAGAATGAGAGGCGATCTTATTGAAACATACAAGATTGTGAAGGGGCTTGATCGGGTGGATGCGGTAAGGATGTTCCCAAGGATGGGTGAAACTAGAACTAGGGGGCATAATCTTAGAATAAGGGGCTGCTCTTTCAAAACTGAGATGAGGAGAAACTTCTTCACTCAGAGGGTAGTAGGTCTGTGGAATTTGCTGCCCCAGGAAGCTGTGGAAGCTACATCATTAAATAAATTTAAAACAGAAATAGATAGTTTCCTAGAGGTAAAGGGAATTAGGGGTTACGGTGAGCGGGCAGGAAATTGGACATGAGGCTGAGTTCGGATCGGTCGAGGCCCTGTGGGTGGCGGAGCGGGCCCAGGGGCTGAGTGGCCGGGTCCTGCTCCTACTTCTTGTGTTCTTTAGAGTTGAGGTTGGATCAGATCAGCCATGATCTTATTGAATGGCGGAGCAGGCTCGAGTGGCCGATTGGCCTACTCCTGCTCCTATTTCTTATGTTCTTATACCGGATTTACGTTGAAATATCAGTTCACGCGAATTTCCTCAATCATTTACACCGATTCTGAGATATATCCGCTGAAACCCTCTGCTGTTCATTTACATCGATCAACCCTAATGCATCACACACAATTTTCATGGATTTACGCAAATAATGCGTTGGCATAGATCCACACCCATTTATCTGGGCACAGCACGGCCAGCGGTCACCTGATATCGTTGCAACTTATATTTCTGAAGTTTGATCACGATTTTCTTCACTTAAAAAAAATTCCACTGTGATATCAAACCCAGATTTAACTGAGATTCACACTTCCTTTCCACTCATTGTGCAAGTTTTGCTGGTTCTTGCCAGATCACTAAATGATGTAGCACTGCTGCGATGAAGCATCAGAGTGCTCTATTTCAAACACCACACATACAAGTTTCCGGCGCAGAAACTGACATGCATGTTAGTATAAATTCTGCTAAGTGCAACCCAGCAAATTTGAGACCAATACTTTTATGTCTTTTGCTTTACAAAATAAACTCGTGCAACTGTGCAAAGTAAAGATTACTAAATAATTGACCTGCAGTTAAATTGTATGAGAATGTTGCCCTCGTGTTTAGAATGGCATCTAGTGCTTCAATGTGTGGAATCTTCCATCTCTTACCTCAATCACTTGAACACTGGACTGGTAGTTTTGCCTGAGCACAAAGAAGTTTGGACGGTACTTAGTCGCTTTCCTTGATGTAGACAAGCAGAGCACAACAACAGGATCTACTCACCTGTTGTCTTTATAACTAGCAGCATCTTTCACGATTCCGACCACTATATTTTCCTCTGAGGCTACCCCCATGTTTATGGGCTCAGTGGATTCCTCAGTAAAACCACTGTTTGTCTGTCCGAGCTGTGCAATAAACAGAAGGATGATTCTTAAAACAAGTCCACAAATTTACAATCAAGATTCAGTATTGTAGCATGAGACGGTGACATGGGGCACTGAAATATTCAACCCTACAAACAAATTAACTAGGGTAATAATGGGGACATAGGCCCTTTAAGAGTTTTACATTCCAGTTTCCTTGTTGGCTCAGCTGGTTAAGTTGCTGCCTAGAGTGAAACTGAGCCATGCAGACCAGGACAGCCCCGGATACAATTCCTGGTCTGTACCTCAACTTGGTGGGGTTAGTAGTAAGGGTGTGACAACTGGTGGCAATGCCACACATTAATTATGAGAAAAATAAATAAGCTGGGAATACTACTTTAGCAAGTCCTGTTTAAAAAGTGTGTGTCGGGAGAGGATGCCTGATGAATCAGGATCTTCAGGAGAGAAGGGAAGGGATTTGGAGACACAAAAGGGTTTTATATTGTCACAGTAACTTGCGAGCCACATACTGTCACCAGCCCATGCTATACACAAAGCCTAATTCTGGAACATACTTCAATTATTTTGAAGGAAGTGGAAGCATCACGAGAATAAAACATAAAACATAGATAAAGTGTGCATGCTTTAGTCTCTCGTTGCTTCCACTTAACAACAAAGTTTCAAGCCCTCTAGGTCAGAAAAGAGGTGTAGAAGCGAGGGAATCGTGTACGTGAAGGCTAACTACTTTCATAGAATGAGAAAGCAGATTTGTCAGCAGGCTATTTTACATAATGGTACCAAATGCAATAGGAAAAGTTGCAGTTAACCTAGTGCAATTTAGTGTTATCCCAATACACTTTAATTTTATGTAATACTTAATTCATTACCTCAAATTGCTGTTTGTGGGAGCTTGCTGTGCGCAAATAGACTGCCGCGTTTCCTACATTACAACAGTGACTACACTTCAAAAAGAACTTCATTGGCTGTAGAGCGCTTTGGGACGTTCAGTGGTCGTGAAAAGCGCTATATAAATGCAAGTCTTTCTTTCAAATTGCTTCCACCACTACCGAGATACCAGTAACTGCCAGTACTTCACCCTATAACTTTAAATATCTGCAGGGAAAAAATCTATAATTTTACAGCTGAGCATTTCTCACAGTTGCACTTTTCAACTTCTCTATCCTCTTTGGTTCTGGGATCAAGCCCAAATCCAGAACTCAACATAATCTAGGCAGACATGCCAAAAGGCCAATGAATTTAGTTTTGCAATAGCATAGGCATGGACCTGTCTAAGGATGTTGAACATGGATCCAGAGAATGTAGAGGTGGCAAACAACAACTTGTATTTATATAGCATCTTTAATGCAGAAAAATGTTCCAAGATGCTTGACAGAGGAGAAAAGGAGCAGGTGTTGAAAGAGTCCATAAATGCTTTTTTTAAAAAACTTCCATTTATATAGCCCCATCATAACCTCAGAACATCCCAAAGCGCTTTACAGCCAATGAAGTACTTTTAAAGTATAATTACTGTTGTAATATAGGTAACGTGGCAGCCAATTTGCGCACAGCAAGGTCCAAGCAGCAATGAGATAATGACCAGAAAATCTGTTTATGTGATGTTAATTGAGGCATACAAATTGGCCAGGACACCAGGGAGAACTCGCCTGCTTTCCTTCAGACCAAGAAGTCCTAGTTTTAAGTTAAGAATGGCAAAAGATAATTAGAATTTTTTTTCAGCAAAAGGTAATGAACATATGGAACAATCTAACAGCCAGGATGGTACAAGACTCTCTGATGGGGTTCAAAAAGGGGCTAGACAAGTTTCTATCAGCAAACAGGATTTAGGGTCATTAGATCTAGACTACATCAAGGTAACCTTGTAGGCTAGATGGACCAAAGGTCTACTCATGCTAGAATTTTTTTTAAAGATCTATATTAGAAAAATGATACATTTAGTGTGCATTTTCTGTTCATCAGACTTCTTTCCTATCCATCACACTTCAAGTGTCACACTCAAATTCCTGTGTCATACTTCAAAACAAAGTATAAAGAAACAAGGGCATTAATTTCACATAGGAGCCAGAATGTCTGCAATCTGAGTGATCTTACCAATGACACTTAAAATGGAGAGAAAGCAAGTCAGGGTTTTGACATGCAGTCTGAAGAGCAATTAAAAACTCACCCAGTGTTTACTTCACAATATTTAGATTTTGTGGCCCTAAGGGGGCACAACTACAGCTTTGCAGAAGAATAATACATTCTGCATTACATAGTATGACATGGTCTTTATAATACCAGCATATTATCAGACTCAATGCCAAAGAAGATCTGCTAACTCTTTTCAGGTGCAAGTATGACACTTCTAAGGATGAATAGCCCATTTTAGATTAGACACTGATCTTTCATTTTCCTCTAGGACCCGATTTCAAATCCAGATCAGATTGATGGGGTGAATGTTTTCTTGATCTGTTTAAGAGTTCCACGTGAAATGAGTTTGGGGCCGTCTCAACCCAGTCCCAAATGGGTATTGGCCTACAGGCAAATCTACACCTTTTTTGGCACCAAATGTACAATTTGACTCAGAGGCCACAGGATGGCTGCAGTAGGAAATGGAAGAGGATACTCTTCTGATGCAGTCTCAATTTAGTTACCAGTGAGCATAGCATAAAAAATGCGGTTTAATTGGCCTCACTCAGAGAGGCCACAGGCTAACGAGCACAGGAAATGGAAAAAATAATCACACTGGTGCAGTACAAGGCACTCTGAGATTGGGTTGAGGCAAACTGTTTTGGCAGAGTGGAGGGAAATTTACTGTGCATTTAACCGTGCTATACCTAACCTGGGAGTGTCCGATATTGGATATTGAGTCTCTGAAATAAAAAAAGTGCTTCATTTCTCAACACTTACATCCATCAGCTTGATAAGCATGAAAAACAAGTTTCCACAAATGGTAGTGTAGTACCTCTGTCACAGACTCTCCTGAATCAAACTGAGTCTTCTTTGTCTCCTTTCGTTCTTTTTCCCATTCCCTAACAAGCTTCTGGCTGGACACGGCATTCTGCTTGCTATGGGTGGACGTTTGGCTTGCTTTGTTCTGGATGTTGAGGCGTTTCATGTTCTTCTTTAAGGTTTCTAAACAGAATATTTTTGAAAATGAGGAACTAAGTCAAGGATCAGCTGTCATAAAACTTTCCTCGATTCAATCAAAATAACTTCTGGGTTGACAGACAAATACCTATTTTGTTTTAAAAAGACAGAAAACACCTTTTGGTGACTGACGCAATATGGGCCAGATGTGACTTTCCCAACACCCCCCTCCCCTCCTCATTGCTACCTGCAGCTGTACCTTCTCCTGGTCTAGGAAACACAAAAGGACTACATGTTCCTTTAGAAATATATAAAAGCAGAGTTCTCCAATAGCTTTATAGATAAATGCATTATCCAATGTGATACTGGGCCTTGCACACCTGGATGGTCCATACAGAGTTAGTTGATAACAGCTGGGGCAATTGCTCCAATTGATCTCAGTTCCCCAGGCTAGTCAAAGGCAAAAAAACAGCCAGGGTTCCTGCCCGATTGCTACTCACCGACTCCTGCTGGAAAAGTGCTTGTGTGTGGACATCAAGTGAGGACAGTCGGGAGCTCTCCACGCTCAAGCAGCATATTGACACCCACTGTTTACACTCACACATGGTTTCTTAGATAACGAACTGGAGAGGTGACAGGCGTCTGTGGAATCACACCATAGCAGAAGTCTTCAAGAGGGGAGGGCAGAAAATTGGAAGGGAAAAAAAAAATTGTGTACTTGTGTAGTTTTTATTTATCAGATCAAAATTAACATTTTCCCTCCCGCCACAATTCTCCCCGCCTCCTCTCCGAAGGGACTAACTTATTATTGCGGTGCAGTTCTGTGGGTGTCAGTAGCCTTCCGGTGCTTCACGTAAATGGCCATTCTTCATGTGTGAGCCTAGACTGTTAATGTCAGCTAGCTATTCAAGCATGGGGGGAGTGAGCAGAATCAGTTCCTGTCCAGAATGAATGTCCATGCATGTGTAATTCCAGTAGGAGTCGCTGGATAGCAACCAAGGGCAAGAGCCATGGACAACTTTCCCTTCCTTAAGCCAAAGTTGCTGAGGCAAACTCTAGTGCTTCGACCACCATCCCTATTGAGATCAACTACATCAGCACGGATTGAGAATCAAACCTGGCAAATTCTTGGCCGGTATGGCTCAGCTACTCACTTGTTTAGCCATCTGAGTCCGCAAAAATGAACATTTCTTAAAAACAAATTTACTTTTATTTATATGTGTTACACATAACACAGCTGACAATACCATCACTATTTACACAAGAAAGAAAATGGCATTCAGTACTAAATCAAAGATAGCAAGAAGTTACTCAGACTCTGTCTCGATTGGGTTCACATACATGTGCATTTCAATTTGTAGTTATATTTTGCTATATTATTATTGCTCTATGGTATCTGTATCAAGATTTAATTCATCTCCTGAAACTAATTTATTCTTTGATGAATCCCCCCCAAAAAAACCTCATGAAAATACAACAAAACAGAGATACTAATAAAATTTGTACCAGTTCCCGTTTTAGTCACGGTAACTTTGCTTTTGTTTTTATAGAGTTAATAAAACTCGGAACATGTGCTCATTTTTAACTCCCAGTTTGTCAACAGGAAGTAGATTTATACCAAGACCAGCAGTAAGATACTGCAGCTGCAGCCAGGGTGACTCACTGTTTGATGCCAAGCTGAATAGTTCAGTTTCAGGTGATGGCGGGGGTGGGGGTGTCCAGTTTTAATAAACCATTTTGGGCATGTGCGATTAGTACCTGTTTCCTCTGCTGGCTAAAGGTATTTACCCTAGTTACCACCTCACTGAAAACAAATCACAATTGTCACAAACCAGTGTCAAGCATGTAAAGGTGGCTATTTTGGGGATTAGAAGGTTCCGGAGATTTTTCAGCACCAGTCACTGAATTTTGATCAGGGGCAGGAATCCTGGCTTTTTTTTCCGTCTTTCACTAGCTAAGGGAACTTAGGTCAATTGGAGTATCCCTACTGTGAGATCTGTGGATACAGAAATGCTGCAATACCAGTTTTATATCACTAGAAGGTGCCCTAATATTAACAACTCACTGAGGCCCTCTGTTAGCAGTATTTGCACCTGACAGCAAGTCAGCTTCTAAGTCTACCCTTGTAAGGTACACAAGGATTTGAAAGTTTTGACCCGTTAAGTAAAGCATTTGAATGGCCATAAGGTCTATTTTCCATCCCCGCCGTGACTGTGATTTAAACACAGAATTACAGCAATGTAAAACAATAAATAAGCAAAAGATTAAAATGAACTTGCTGGTTGGGTAGGCAAAACAAATTTTAGATATCTAATGGTAAGTCACACCTGAAGAATCAACCCGGAGTCTTTATATCACTGCTATTACATCTCACCTTTAATTTTTCCTGTCCTTTTCTTCTCCTGTCTTCTCTGTTCACCTTTCTTCTTTTGATTGTCATTATTATTAGCTCCTTCATAAAAAGAGAATATTGGCTGTGTCTCGCTAGATGAATCACTCCACCCAGGATAGTCTGTAGAGAGAAAGGTTCCACTGCTCCAATTGTTTTAGGTGATCAACCAAAATCGCCTGCAAATGTTGCTAACCACAACACGCCATTTCCTGTGCTAAGGACAGGCAGACAACAACAAAAACAACTTGCATTTATTGTAGGGCCTTTAACGTAGTAAAACGTCCCAAGGTGCTTCACAGAACGGTTATCAAACAAAATTTGATACTGAGGAGCTATTAGGACATAAAGCTCGATCAAAGAGGTAGGTTTTAAGGAGCATCTTCAAGGAGAAGAGAGAGGTAGAGAGGCGTAGAGGTTTAGAGAGGGAATACCAGAGCTTAGGGTCCAGCAGCTGAAGACAACTTAACGCAGAGGTACACGAGTACAACCCGAGAATGATTTGCCCAACCAATTCTCTTTCCTTGTTTAAAGTGAGCAGAGATGTCTAATCTCTGCTTGTACTTCGCACTGACAGACAAACTCACTGTGTATGCAAGTAATGACAGGGATGAACTCACTACCCACCATTGGTGGACAACCAAACGAACCCGATCAAACTTAAAATTTAAGAAACAGGCAGTCAGAAATCCAAACTTGCTGCATAACAAGCTTCTTATGTAGTGGAGACGGGCCGCTAAATTTGGCTCCGTAGTGCCCGTTTTTTCGGCGCTACGGGTGTCATTTTGGGTCCAAAACTGCATCTGCGCCGCGCACACACACTTCTGGTGCGGGCAGCGCCAGACGCCATTTTGGGTAGGTCGTTAGCGTGGGCGCTGGGAGCATGCAGATCGTGATGTCAATCAGCGTGTAACGCTGATTTGACGCCAGCGTTGCCATTTTCGACCACAACACTCCAGCTAACCCCCTCTAATATAAGAACATAAGAAATAGGAGCAGGAGTAGGCCATTCGGTCCTTCGAGCCTGCTCCGCCATATCCACCCAAGGTCTTCAGGGAGCAATTCTCCTACCTTAACCTCAGCGAGGAACAGTGTATGCAACGTCTCCGCTTCACTAAGGAGGTGCTCAGTGAAATCTGCCACCTGTTGTAGGCAGAACTGCAGCCTCAGAACAGGGCGAGGTCGGCATTGCCAGTGGCTTTGAAGGTGAGCGTGGCCATGAATTTTTATGCGTCCGGCTCCTTCAAGGCTGGAGCAGGCAATATTTCCAACGTCTCCCAGTTTGCCATGCACTATTGCATAAGGGAGGTCACTGAGGGTCTATATGCAAAGAGAGATAAATACATTTCATTTTCTCTTGCCAGAGAAGCAGGCAGCTTTTCCAGGATAGCAGGTTTCCCCATGGTGCCATTGACTGCACACACGTCGCTTTGCGAGCACCGCATGTGAATTTGGAGATGTACCGCAACCAGAAGGGATTCCACTCCCTCAATGTCCAGCTGGTGTGAGACCATACTCAGCGCATCATGCAAGTCAATGCTCGGTATCCTGGCAGCAGTCAGGATGCCTTCATTCTGCGACAGTCCGCTGTACCATCCGCATTTGAGCCACCACGATAAACCAGAGGGTGGCTACTGGGTGACAAGGGCTATCTGCTGAGCACCTGGCTCATGACTCCGATGCACAATCCAAGCACACGTGGGCAGCATGCATATAATGAAAGCCATGCTGCCACACGGAATCTGACAGAGCAGACCATTGACGTGCTTAAATAATGCTTCTACTGTCTGGACCACTCTGGAGGAGTCCTGCAGTACTCGCCAGAGCGCGGCTCAAGATTCGCGTGGTCTGTTGCATGCTCCACAACCTTGCTATCAGGAGAGCACAGTCCTTGCCACCACGTACATGGCAAAGAGCTGAGGAGGAGGAACAGGAAGAGTAAGGGAGAGGAGGAGTAAGAAAGAGGAGGAGGAGTAAGAGGAGGAGGAGGAAGGGAGGAGGTAACCAACACAACCCATTTCTGGCTGGGCTTTCCATGATCGACTCATTCAACTGCAGTACCAGTGAACGCAACTCCAATTTCCCATTCACCAACAGTCCCACACCTTCCCTCTGTTACTGACCATCACAGCATCCTCTTGGCCACAATGCTACAATAAAAGCCACCACAAACCAAACATTCCAAACCAAATTTATAAATCAAACCATCCAATACTATATACCAAAGCCATAGGGGGAGAAATTCGGTATCGCCCCGTTTGGGGCGCAATTATCGGCCGGGCACAAAGTTTAGCGCCTGGCGCTAATTATCGCCTCCGACTGCAAACTTGGCCTCTATCGCCCCTGGAGGTGATTTGAGCGCTAAATCAGGCGCTACACACCTGTCTTAAGGCGCTAACGCCGAGGAGCGAGGCGCTACCTCAGAGCACTGGCGAAGCTCATGTGATGTCAGTCAGCAATGGAACACAGACACAATGGCGCCGGCCAGTTCTTAAAGGGGAGGGTCAATCTTGCTCTCCAGCCACACCCTGCTCATTGCAGCCTTGAATCTCGGCCTGGAGAGACCTGTACATCAATTCTGCTGGAAAGAACGATGGAGAGACCCAGGGAAAGAGCTCAGAGTGCAGTCCCCATAGTCTCTTCTAAATCGATGCAAGGAAGGTCAAATCAAATGAACCTGCAAATTGCTGCTCAGTACCCAAAACTCCTTCACACAGCGCTGAATCTCTCCAGAAATCTCTCTTTCTCTCTCAGAATGCGTGGTGCAAAAATGTTGTCAACAAAAAAAGGCAGGAAGCGGCCGCCTTTAAATAGCGCTCCCCCAGTCCCTTCCTGACTGCAAAACTCTCCCCTCTACCTGTTGTTGCTAGTGGCAGGCGGAAAGGCAGGGGGTGCTACTCAATATCCGGTCCGGGGCGCTACCGGGGCGTTGCATGCTCGACTGACGTCATGATCTGCGGGCGCAGGAGATCGTGGCGGTAGTGTTTAGCACCGCCGCATAACGTCTGGTCAATTTTGCAAGCGGCGCAAACATCGCCGCGCCCAGGCGCTAGTTGCTTTGCGCCCCGTTAGCGCCCTCTTAGGGCACTATCGGGAGGCGCTAATCAGACAAATTTTGCCCCCATAGAATCATAGAATGGTTACAGCACGGAAGGCGGCCATTTGGCCCGTCGAGCCCGTGCCGGCTCTCTGCAAGATCACCTCAGCTACTCCAACTCCCCCACCCTTTTCCCGTAGCCCTGCAAAAGTTTTTCTTTCAGGTACTTATCCAACTCCCTTTTGAAAGCCGTGATTGAGTCTGCCCCACCACCCTTTCAGGCAGTGCATTCTAGATCCTAACCACTCGCTGAGTAAAAAGGTTTTTTCTTATATTGCCTTTGGTTCTTTGGCCAATCAGCTTAAATCTGTGCCCTCTGGTTCTCGACCCTTTTGCCAATGGGAACAGTTTCTCTCTTTCTACTCTGTCCAGACCCCTCATGATTTTGAACACCTCTATCAAATCTCCTTTCAATCTTCTCCACTCTAAGGAGAACAACCCCAGTTCCTCCAGTCTATCCACGTAACTGAAGTCCCTCATCCCTGGAATCATTCTCGTAAATCTTTTCTGCACCCTCTCCAAGGCCTTCACATCCTTCCTAAAGTGCGATGCCGAGAATTGGACGCAATACTCCAGTTGAGGGCGAGCCAGTGTTTTATACAGGTTCATCATAATTTCCACGCTAATCACCCTTGTGCATTCCCTTAGTCCCTGTCTTCTGTGTGCCTTTGCCTGCCCTAGTGCTCCTACGCAGTGCTACCATAGTGGCTGCAGCATGGCTGGTGGAAGTCTGTTGACTTTCAGTGGGGGAGACTGCAGATGGCCTTGGAGGATGACCTCGAGCAGCTCTGGGCCTAGAAGGCCCGGCTTCTGATAACGCCAACTCGGCATGGGCGGCGGCAGTCTGGGCTGGCTGGCCGACAGGCAACAGCAAGGGCACTGGCGGAGTGGCAGTGGTGGGAGCACGAATACTGTCATCCTAATAGAGGTTCGTGCTCCATGGAGCCACTGCCACTCCCCCAGGGCGGCACCTCAGCAATCCTAGTAATCTGTTGGAGGACAGATTGCTGAACTGCTGTGACACCCTGCAAGCCCCTTTCAACACTGGTAACCGCAGCCACGATGGCAGCAGTCTGAGCTTCAGTGGCAGCAAGTTGAGCCTGCATGACAGAAGTCGGAGCTTCCACTGCAGCACTCAGACGTTGGGTGGCTGCTACTTGTGCTGCAATGGAAGCTGAGACATCGGCCATCAGACCTTGCATCATGGTTGGGTCCACAAATGCGTTAATGGAGTTGCCCATTACTTCCATGCTGGAAAGGATGGGCTCCAAGCTCTAGGCAAAGCCCTGTGCAAGGTGTGTGCCGGACTCGTCCATGCTCCTCGTTATTCTCCTCAGGCTTTCTAGCAGTCCTGCCAATGTGCATACCCATCAGCCTTCTTCTGTAGGCCTCCCCATCAAAGTCCTCATCTGAGTCCTGTGCTGCAGAACACGTGTGTGACCTCGCCTTCCAGGGAGCTGGAAACTGCGCTTCCCTTTCCCCCTGCCCTGGCTGCAGGCCACTCATGTCCGGTGTCTCACCATGTGCAGATCCTGTGTCCAACCTATCCTCTAAATTACACGGAGTGTCAGTATCTGAGCTGGTGGCTGCGAGTGTGAAATCGAGTGACGGTGCGTCTTCAGCATCATTGCCTTCTTCCTCATACAGTTCCTGCTCCTCTACCACTGCCTGGCATGGCTGCAGTTCTTGCGCTCTGAAAGGAGAAAGGCACAAGGGTAGGGTTGGGATGAGGGGAGGGGGGGAAGCAAGAGATGCATTCTTACACCATCTACAGCTCGTAAATCAGAAGAGATTATGGGATGAGGGGGAAGTGGGATGTGAAAAGGAGGATTAGATATTAGGATACTGTCATCTTGGATTGTTTCAGCCCCGTCGCTAACCACAGGCCTAGTGATAGCCGCTCCATTAATCTCCAGCACCATCTCCTCCATTGGGGTTAGAGTCATAGAGTTATACAGCACAGAAAGAGGCATATGGCGCGCCTGTTTCCCTGCGGGTAGCCCCTGCTGACTCCGGTTATGAGCCACCTTGTCCTGCAAGAGAGAGGGAAGTGTGTCTGTGTGTTTGCGTGATGTGCCTTTCATGGTTGAATAGCTGGCAGTGCATGCAAGCTGTGAGATGTGGGTGTGAGGCTTGCAGCAGTGCTAATTGTGTGAGGGTGTGGTGAAGCTATGAATGTGAGTTGTGATTGATAGAGATTGCTGGTCGGTGAGAGAATTGAGCAGTGTCTGAGCTGAGATCCCGCGTCGTGATTCCCGCACCCACGTTCGGGCCTTGTCCAATTTCTAGGCCAGTATGTTAGTCTGTGCCGGGGTCTCCGTGCATACAAGAATTCCCTATACCTACCTTGTTAATAAGTTTGGGAATGCACAGTATGAGTACATGAATCACTGACCTCCAAGTGGTCAGCACTAACAAGTACACAATTCTACTTTCCACTACCAGTTATCAATTCCTACCAGAAATTTAAATAAGTCTTAAAAAATGGTTGAATTTGGTATTAAATGTGTTTACAAGAAACTTGGTTTTGCTTGTATAGAATATATGGCTCAGGATAAATTGCCATATTATGTTACTTAAAATTTTACGTGCTCTTGTTTCCAAACTATCCTGCAAAGCAACTGTTAAAGGATATAAGAAATGTGACATTCCAAATGGATGAGGCATTGGACAGCCCATTTGCTGATGGAGAAGCATAAGGCATTAGTACCTTAAGTTAATACGGTTCAATAATGGTCCCTTAGGTTACCTAGATAACTATAGAGATAGAGATAATCAAACCATTCAACGCTTCCCACGGGTTTTAATCAGTTCATTTCTCCACATTCAATAAAAGATCATTAGTTTATTAGCCACAAGTTCATTGTTTCACACAGCCGCTTTTATACTTTCATTTTGCTGATAGTTTAAGATGATGAAGTTTGCTGCTCAATCCAAACAGTTTTACCAGGAATTAACAGCAGCTTAACTGATAGAAAGTCAAATGCTCAGATTCTATTCAAACCATATGTAAAGATATCCCATTAAAGCTTTAAGGGCTGTGATAGTATTTCTACACATACAGAAATTGAGGAAAAACGAGGAAAACACTTACAGTACTCAATGGATGAAAGATAACCAATGACTATCAATAGTGCTATGTAGCTTGTGTGCCTTTTAAATTACTGTACACGTACAGTACACACAAGATAAAATCGGTTACACCGAGTAACACAGGTCTCAGAAACACCTTCTTTGAAAAGATTGCACATCAGATAAAAAGCTAACACTTCACACGATAAAATTGGCAAGTTACAACACGTCTAAATTACTAGAGGTGTTTGATATCCGAGAACAAAAGAAGCCAAAAGGATGAACTCCCCCAATAGCTTATTTGGCAAATAAACTGCCCAGTGTGGTACAGTACCATACAGATCAGGTTTAAGCACTGCTCTCTGCAGGTGTGGGGGTAAGGCATTGCAACAACCAAGGTTCCACGCCTGGTGCCACAGTGCATGTGGGGACATAGGGCAAAGACTGGATCAGGTTCAACTGTGATGCCCTCCATTGTTAAATAACCTGCCAATATTCACTGTTTAGGCTGGCAAACAGCCACTATAGCAAGGTACTGGAAGTGACAAGTGCCGTGATATTAAAGATCAATAATAAATGTTTTTAGAAATGGAGGGAAGAAAATAGATAATTAACAGAAAGGTAGAAGCAATGCAAGTCTCTCTTTAATTGACACAGGTGTCCATTATACTGCCGTTATCAAAATCCTTTCTTGGTACAGTGCATGCACTCAGCAAATAAGCCGCTGTGGGAAAACATACTTAAAGGAGCTGTATTATGTTAGAAATCATGGAAAAAAAGACAGGCAGAGGGAGAAAGGAGCCAAAAGGCAGTTGCTGTTAAATAGAACAGTGATACAACATGCTAATCAGGAAAGAGATCTAGGAGTTGCAGTGGATGCATTTATGAAACCATCAGGCCAGTGCTTGGCAAAAAAGGTACTTGGTTAAATTAGCAAAGGTACAAGATATAAATAAAAAGATACTGTTGTTGTATAAGGCATTGGTCATTTGTGTACAGTCACCCAATTGTAGGAAGGATATTATTGCTGTTGAGAGGGTACAGAGGTGAGCATCAAAGATGATTTTAAGAATCTAACTTATGGGAGAGGTTACGGAAGTCAGACTTGTTCTCTTTGGTAAAGAGACTTCAAGGTGACTTAAGTTTCAAGACGATTGAAGCCAAAACTGCTCACTACTCCAGGATCATCCTAGAATGCAAAGATAATCCCGGCTTCTTTTCTCCACTACCAAAATCTCCTTAAACCTCTCTCCCTGCTCCCTCCACCCTCACCTACAACAATAAGTGAAAGGAGCTCATGGACCGCTTTGTCACGAAGATTGAGACTATCCATTCAGCTGCTTCTCCAGCTTCCCTCCTTTCCCCTAGCCCACCAAGCCAAGGTTCCCCCTGCCCTAGCCCTGGACTCACATCTTTCTCTAGTTTCTCTCCTATCTCCTCTCATGCCCTCTCGATCTCATCTTGCCCATGATACTCACCTCTTGCTCTCTTGGCCCTATTCCCACTAAACTGCTGACCACCCAACTTCCCTTCCTGGCTCCCATGCTAGCTGATATTGTAAATGGTTCCCTCTGCTTGGGTACTTTCCTCCTCCCTTTCAAATCTGCCATCATCACAGCCCTCCTAAAAAAAAACCCTCTGACGCCTCTGTCCTTACAAACTACAGCCCCAAGCTCCCTTTCCTCTCCAAAGTCCTTCAACGTGTTGCTGTCTCCCAAATCCGTGCCCATCTTTCCCACAACTCCTTGTTTGAACCTCTCCAATTAGGTTTCCGCACCTGCCACAGCACTAAAATGGCCCCAATCAAAGTCACTAATGACATCCTCTGTGACTGTGGTGCACTATCCCTCCTCATCCTTCTCGATCGGTCTTCAGCCTTTGACATAGTTGACGACACCATCCTCCTCCAACTCCTCTCCTCCATTGTCCAGCTGAGTGGGATTTCCATCGCCTGGTTCAACTCTTACCTATCCAGTCATGCCAGAGAATCACTTACAATTGCTTCTCTTCCCGCCTCCGGACCATTACCTCTGGAGTCCCCCAAGGATCTATCCTTGGTGCCTATCTATTTCTCATGACGTCAGGTTCCACATGTACGCTGACATCACCCAGCTCTACTTCACCAACACCACTGCCTATGTGTAGTCAGACTATTTGTCTTGACATCCAGTCCTGGATGAGCTGAAACTCCATCCAATAAACATTGGGAAGACGGAAGCCATTGTCTTCGGCCCCCGCCACAAACTACGTTTCCTTGCCACCGATTCCATCCCCCTCCTTGACCACTCTCCCAGGCTGAACTAGACTATTCGCAACCTCGGGTTCCTATTTGACCCCGAGCTGAGCTTCGGGGCAAAATGTTCACTATTGTGATAGTCTCAATTACCTGGGGCACAAGTTAAACTTTGGGAGCAAGAAAAGAAGTTAGAAGAATGTTATTTCACAATCTATCACCCTTTATGTAAAAAGAAACTGTACCAAGGAAGGCCACTGAAGCAAATAATATAAATAAGATTCCAGAGGCAACTGAATGGATTTCCAGACAAAGAAGGGATTGAAGGATATGGTGGGAAGGCAGGTAGATGGGTTTGAGATTAATCAAAAAGGTACCAAATTGTTGGCGTTTCCAATCCTAAATAGTCTTGTGTTCCGATTTAATTAAGCAGCACAGTACAGGACCAGTTTGAAGTCGGCTGACTAATCATTAAACTCTCCTACATTGTACTTACTTGGCTCAGTCAATTGATCCAGTCCTGTGGTCTTACTTCGGGAGACTGAAGATACATAAGGAATCTGTAAACTTGAATCATAACGATTCTTTATCTGAGATTTACTCGGTGATTGGAAATGTCTGTCTATGGATTCTGTATCTGGATGAGTGAGAATAAATAAATTATCAGTTTAAAAAACAAATACACACATAACAAGAGTTCAAATGGTTTTTCTAACGAACAAACTTGAATTTATATAGCGCCTTTCACATCCTTAGGCCATTATAATCACGTCACAACAATGAAGTACTGTTTGAAGCATAGTCACTGTTTTAATGTAGGAAACGCAGCAGCCAATTTACACACAGCAAGGTTCCACAAGCAGCAATGCTATAAATGACCAGATCATTATTTTTTAATGATGTAGGTTGAGCGATAAATATTGGTGAACTCCCCAGCTCTTGTTCGAAATAGTGCCTTGGGATCTCTTATGTCCACCATAGAGGGAAGGCGGGGCCTCAGTTTAACTTCTCATCCGAAAGACGGTACCTCTGACAATGCACCTCAGAGGTCAGTTTAACACCTCATCTGAAAGACGGGATCTCCGACAGTGCAGCACTCTCTCAGTACTCCACAGAAATGTCAGCCTAGATTATGAGCTCAAGCCTCTGGAGTGAAGCTTGACCCTATGACCTTCTGACTCAGAGGAGAGAGTGTTACCACTGAACCAAGGCTGACACTAGAAGTGTGAGCAAACTGTGCAGAAAACCTGTACAACTTTGTACTCATGGCTACTGTTTTACTAAAATTAGCAAACAGGGAAATTATAACTCCTGGATGTAATTGGAAGAGGACAGACTGTTAAAAAAGTTAAAACTATGTGGAAGACTTCTCAGGGTCCCAACTGTAACTTCAGACACATGGCCGCAAACTTTAAATGGCTGAGTGTCAATGTAATCAAGGAAGTAGGGGAGACCAAGAACCTCAGTAAAAACCACTAAAAAATCTCAAGACTGCATATCTCATGAATTCAGCACATTTGGGGTAAATAAATAAATCTGCAGAATAAAATATGTAATTTAACACCACTGTCTATATGAAGGGATATTACCTGATGGAGTCAGGCCTGAATTATCGATTGTTTTTTCTTTGAGATACTGATTTGCCTGCTATGCATTTTCAAAATTTTCCGTTTATTTCGTATTTCCACCATTTGCAATTAATAAAAAATCTCTATTACCTTTCAAAGTCTCTTTAAAACCTTCATATGCAGGGAGCAAAGCTTTGGGCGATGTTTGTGGCTTCAACATCTGATGGCCAGATAACTTCATAGAGCTCCATGTCCTGAGAGCAGCAGAGAAAGAGATAAGCAGTGAGCACCACAAATGCATTTTCTGTCTAATGCTCAGTGAACAATTTTTGCTGAGAGATGGAGAAGGATAGGGACAGCACAGTGATTTGGCAAATATCTTCATAAGTGAGGATAAACAGGACAAGTGGTAAATATAGGTATGTTTGGCCCCACAGGCAGATAGGAAAATTTCAGAGTGAGATTAAGTATTATTAAACCAATTGAGTATTATTAAACCATGTCCCACACAAATATATCCTTACTATTAGATCTTTGTAAGTGCATTAACAAAATATGATGTACAAGATTGGATTTTTTATTTCCACAATGGGTTAGTTGGTAAAGGCAGTATGTGACTGAGTTATACAGACCAAAAGGTTCCTGATTCAATTCCTGGTCTATGCTGAGTTAGCTGATCTCAGCTGGGTAGAAATTGAGGCACTAAAATTAGCCTCAAAACACCACATGCTACTTGTAAATTAATGGGAATATGGATTTAAATCTTGTGGCCTAAAAATTGAATAAGGCCTGAAAATGGGCGCAGGGATCGCTATGCGCCATCAACCCGCACCAGTTCTTTCCGATGCAGGCAGCATGCAAACTTCGTGCTACTTGCTAACTTACATGATTACAGTGTGCAGCCCAGTGCTAAATGCACAGCTGAGTGGCTACACAGCACAGCAGGGGACCCAAGTTCGTGTGAGGTGAGCAGCAATTAAAGCCAGGCTGCACCTCTTAAAGGGGAGGTGCAGTTTGATGAGAGCAGGTGCTGGAAGTCATTGCAGAAGGGAATTTCACCTGGGAAGCACACAGGAATGGCATAAGATGCCAGAGAGAGGTCTCCAAGGTTCTCAGACGCAGCATTGGAGGCCTTAGTGCGGGAGGTGGAAAGGAGGAGAGAGATCCTGTAGCCACAGGGGGCCAGAAAACCCTCCAGACAGACACTGCACAGGCAGTGGGAGCAGATAGCGGAGGAGGTCAATGCCAGCAGTGTTACCTCGAGGACCTGGATACAGTGCTGAGTGATGTTCAATGACCTCATACGAGTGGTCAAATGCTATTTCCCACCAACTGCACCACTAGCCTCACACACTGCTCAATTCACCACACCCCCATTACTCACCTACCAACAATCTCTATCAATCACGACTCATACCTCACACTCACACACTTAGCACTGCTGCAAGCCTCACACCCAAATCTCACAGCTTGCACACACTGCCAGCTATTCAACCATGACAGCTACCTCACCCAAACACTTGCACCACACACACTGACACACTTCCCTCTCTCTAGCAGGACAAGGTGGCTCATAACCAGAGTCAGCAGGGGCTGCCCGCAAGGAGGCAGGCACGACTGCATGACCTAACCCCAATGGAGGAGACGGTACTCGCCATTATTGAAGAAGACGGTGTGCTCAAACCTAATCCTCCTTTTCACATCCCACTTCCCCTCATCCCACAATCTCTTCTGATTTACAAGCTGCAGATGGTGTAAGCATGCACCTCTTGCTTTTCCCCTCTCTCCTCACCACAACCCTACCCTTGCGTCTTTCTCCTTTCAGATAGCCAAGAACTGCAACCATGCCAGGCAGTGGTGGAGGAGCAGGATCTGCAAGAGGAAGAAGGCAGTGATGCTGAAGACGCACCAGTCACTCAATTTCACAATTGCAGCTACCAGCTCAGATACGGACACTTCGCCTACTTTAGAGGATAGGTTAGACACGGGATAAGAACATAAGAAATAGGAGCAGGAGTAGGCCTGCACGTGGTGAGACACCGGGCACAAGTAGCCTGCAGCCAGGGCAGTGGGAAAGGGTAGTGCAGGTGCCAGCTCCCCGGAGGGCGAATTCGTACACATGTTCGGCTGCATAGGACTCAGATGATGACTTCGATGAGGTGGCCTACAGAAGAAGTCTGATGGGTATGCACAATGAAATGCTTGGTCCATTGGCAGGCCTGCCAGAAAGCCTGAGTGCAATATCAGGGAGCCTGGAGGAGTCCAGCACTAACCTTGCACAGGGCTTTGAGCAGAGCTTGGAGCCCATCCTTTCCAGCGTGGAAGTGGTAAGCAGATCCATTAGCGCACTTGTGGACCCAACCATCATGCAGCGTTTGATGGCCGATGTTTCAGCCTCTATTTCAGCACCAGCAGAAGCCACCCAATGTCTGAGTGCTGCAGTGGAAGCTCAGACTTCTGTCATGCAAGCTCAGCTTATTGCAACGCAAGCACAGACTGCTGCCATCATGGCTAGGGTTACCAGTGTTGAAAGGGGCTTGCAGAGTGTCACAGCAATCTGTCCTCCAACAGATTACTAGGATTGCTGAGGCACTGCTCTGGGGGAGTGGCAGTGGCTCTGTGGAGCACAAATCTGCTGTCCTCAGGATGACAGCATTCATCCTCCCACCACTGCCACTCCACCAGTGCCCTTGCTGTTGCCTGTCAGCCAGCCAGTCCAGACTGCTGCCGCCCATGCCAAAAGTAGTGCAGTCCGAAACCGGGCCTTCTAGGCCCAAAGCTATCTGCAGTTTCCCCCACTGAAAGGTAGCAGCCTTCCACCAGCCATGCTGCAGCCACTGGGGTGGCACTGTGTAAGAGCACGAGCACTAGTGTCCTCAGCCCAACCATCTTCAGCTGCTTCATTAATGACCTTCCCTCCATCATAAGGTCAGAAGTGGGGATGTTCGCTGATGATTGCAGTGTGTTCAGTTCCATTCGCAACTCCTCCGATAATGAAGTAGTCCGTGCCCTCATGCAGCAAGACCTGGACAACATTCAGGCGTGGGCTGATAAGTGGCAGGTAACATTCACGCCACACAAGTGCCAGGCAATGACCATCTCCAACAAGAGAGAGTCTAGCCACTTCCCCATGACATTCAACGGGATTACCATCGCTGAATCCCCCAGCATCAACATCCTGGGGGGTCACCATTGACCAGAACCTTAACTGGACCAGCCACATAAACACTGTGGCTACAAGAGCAGGTCAGAGGCTGGATATTCTCCGGTGAGTGACTCACCTCTTGACTCCTCAAAGAATTTCCACCATCTACAAGGCACAAGTCAGGAGTGTGATGGAATACTATACACTTGCCTGGATGAGTGCAGCTCCAACAACACTCAAGAAGCTCGACACCATCCAGGAAAAAGCAGCCTGCTTGATTGGCACCTCACCACTGTAAACATTCACTCCCTCCACCACCGGCACACAATATTCCCTCTAATTTTTTTTGTACTGAGCGGGCCACAAACTCCTTTTGAATGCGACCTTTTTGTCCTTGAGCAAACTTTTACAACAACGACCACAACAGCAACCACTTAAAAGCATATCTACAGTAATGCCATATTGGCACCTCCACCATCACAAATCATGAGACAATCAGACAAACTCTTAAAAATCATGAAATCAGATGCTTTTTTTTGTTTTATAAACCTCTTTAGTGGCTTTATTTAATCTCTAACAGGTCACAGCTCTTATAAAAACTATACTGCACGTGTCTCGTGTTAGAATTTGCTCTGTCAGGTGTCCCATCAAAGTAAATTATAACATCTGGGGGTCATTGTCCGATTGGGATAGGCTAATATTGGATATTAGAAGGACAGCTGCCAGCGCAATTCACACTTCATCTAGAGCCATCCTTTGTTCCTTAACCTGTCCCATTACCACCTCCTCTTGCCTTGAATATCTCTTAATGTCTCTCAATGTCTCTTAATCTCTCCTGCCTTCTATCCTATCACTGACCTTCCCTTTTGTTCTTTCATCCCCTCCCCCTTTTCCCAGCCCCTAAACTTGCTTTAAAATCTGTTCCATTTCCTGCTTTTTTCCAGTTCTGACGAAAGGTCTTCGACCTGAAACGTTAACTCTGTTTCTCTCTCCACGGATGCTGCCTGGCCTGCTGAGCTTTTCCAGCCTTTTCTGTTGTTATTTCAGATTTCCAGCATCTGCAGTATTTTGCTGTTGTATTAGCAAGGTCACATTAACTATCTGAGATTGTCCAGATCATCTCCTGTTCCTTCATAAATTCAGACAGTAAACATCAGGTTAAATTGATTAGCAGTTAAACCATCAAGATGGCCATTATGAATTATGTCAAGGTCTGGAGGTTTGGTGAGAAGGAACCTCGCTTCAACATACATTCTGGGCAAAGTCTCACACACCCCATGCTACCTCAATCAGGTTAGTCAGACATGATTTACCTTTAACAAATCCATGCTGGCTGTTCCTTATTAATCCATCTGAACCACAGGAGCAGATTTAACACCTCATCCCAAAAACAGAGACTGGATATTGTTGGTGGATGGAAAATACTTAACAGAACAAGTCATTTGGTTCATCAAGTTTTTCTGATTATTACACCAGACACTAGCAATAACTTTGTTTCCAACATTTGTTGGGAGGTAGTGAGAAACTAAAGCTGGAGTTAACATGCACTCAGTACAAACATAAACCCATACGAGACTCATGCCTCACATCTTTAGTACCCGCAATTATCTCTTAGGTTATATCACCACTTTTTCATTGAAGTGCACCCAAAACCACTTCCCATGGGAGCAAAAGCGCTTGTAGAACTGCAGCCTAACTTAAGATTAATAAGTGCTTCCCTCCCCCTCCCACCTTGGTATTGTTCAGCTTTAATCAGACATTCATTCACGTTAGCATTTCCAGTTCAAGACCGTCTTCTTGGGTTACACATCCACAGCTCACCTTTGTCTGTATTACACGTATGAATTGAAACGTGAAATACAAAAAAAAAGGTTTGCATGAAGAGGTTCACCAAGACACTCACTGTCTAGAGATCGGGATAATTAAAAAAAAAATTGAACTTAAAAATAAATATATTCCAACTCATCCCTCAGTACCCAGACATACCCCCTCAAGCCCAGGGTCTGGAGCGGCCCGGGCCGGGCTGGACCTGGTATGTGTGGGGGACCTGGGCGGAGCTGCGCTAATGTAGAGTGTGGTTGACAGGAAATGAGCCTGGTGCCGAGCCTCCTCTTTACCATGCTGGGCTGCTCGGGCTCCTGCAGGCTGCCGGCCGGGCTGCTCCCCTCGCCGCTCGCTCCCATAGTAACCAGACCTCCAGCAGCTGCCCTCCGAACTCTTAACTCCCACTGGAACTCACCAGGCGTCACTTCTGGGAAGGGAACCTCAATGGCGTCAACTACCTGACTGAAATGGCCCTGCAGCCATCTTTGTGTGGGGTGCGAGAGCCGCTTTTGCTGTCCAGAGCGCAAAGTGCCGCCATATTTATGCGGGGCGGGGGTCCTGCTGCTTTGTTCATTGAGCAACGCCGTCATCTTTGTCTAGGGCAGGGGTGTCGCCACCTTAGTGTGGGCAGGAATTCTGCTTTATGCGGTGCATAGGGCCGCCATCTTTGCCTAGCACACTGGTGCCGTGATTCTCTCATCTCTATGACTTTTTCCCCGCTCATTGGGTATTGGGCCCCTCCCCCCGCTCCAGCGCACTGCGTGGCCTGTGAATTTAAGTGCGTGGGACCTTACAGATCGCAACCGTGCACCTTAAGGGAACATTGCCGTTGCACCGTGGCTGCAGTGTGCACAAGATGCACTACAGCAACTCACCAAGGCTTCTTCGACAGCACCTCCCAAACCTGCGACCTTTACCACCTAGAAGGACAAGGGCAGCAGGCACATGGGAACACCGCCACCTCCAAGTTCCCCTCCAAGTCACACACCATCCTGACTTGGAAATATATCGCCGTTCCTTCATCATTGCTGGGTCAAAATCCTGGAACTCCTTTCTTAACAGCACTGTGGGAGTACCTTCACCTCACGGATTGCAGCGGTTCAAGGCGGCGGCTCATCACCACCTTCTCAAGGGCAATTAGGGATGGGCAATAAATGCTGGTCTTGCCAGCAAAGCCGACATCCCATGAACGAAAAAAAAAGACAGGCAAAGGAACACGGAAGACAGGCACTAAGGGAATGCGCAAGTTGACTTTTAAATGAAATATTGAAATGGTTTGATTTATATATTTGGTTTGGAATGTTTGTTTTGTGATGGCTTTTATTGTAGCATTGTGAGGACGCTGTGACTGTGAGTAAGAGAGGAAAGTTTTTTGTTATTCGTTCGGGGGCGTCACTGGCAAGGCCAGCATTTGCCCTTGAGTGGCTTGCTAGGCCATTGCTGTGGAAAATGCTGGAATCCATTGCTAAGGAAGTGGTATCAGGGCACTTAGAAAATCATAATATGATTAGGCAGAGTCAACATGGTTTTATGAAAGGGAAATTATGTTTGACAAATTTATTAGAGTTTTTTGAGGATGTAACTAGCAGGGTGGATAAAGGGGAACCAGTGGATGTAGTATATTTGGATTTCCAAAAGGCATTCGATAAGGTGCCACATAAAAGGTTATTACACAAGATAAGGGCTCATGGGGTTGGGGGTAATATAGTAGCATGGATAGAGGATTGGCTAACGGACAGAAAATAGAGAGTAGGGATAAACGGGTCTTTTTCAGGTTGGCAGGCTGTAACTAGTGGGGTGCCGCAAAGATCAGTGCTGGGGCCTCAGCGATTTACAATTTATATTAATGACCTATATGAAGGGACAGAGTGTAATATATCCAAGTTTGCTGATGATACAAAGCTAGGTGGGACATTAAGCTGTGAGGAGAACACTCTGGCCGCAATTTTAATTACCGAGGCGGCTTGGAGTCAGGTTGCGCGGTGGGTGGGTTCCGGAGCCGCTTCCGATGGGATCAGCTGTGGATTTAATTAAATCACCTTGTTGACTTCATTGGGGCGCGCTGGCCGGTCCAATGAGTGCGATCGGGTCGGCTAGCCGCCTCTGATGACGTCATCAGAGCAGCTGCTTTTAATGCTCCCATTCAGCCTCAGTGTTCTGGATTCTGATGGTCTGTGAATTTGTGACAACTATAAAGAGTTCTTCCAGAGACAAGGCATCTCCACACTTTAATGATCAGTCCCTCCATGCTCTTGTTGATGCTGTAAGAGGGCGCAGGGAGATTCTCTTCCCTCCAGATGGCCGGAGGAAGCCTCCTCAGCAGACCAAGGCAGCTTGGCTGCGCATTGCTGAGGAGGTCAGCGCAAGGTCCGTGTGTTCACGTACATGGATCCAGTGCAGGAAACGGTTTAATGATCTTGTGCGATCATCAAAAGTAAGTATCCCATCACACTTACCATCAATCACAAGGTCAGTAGATGTGCAAAATCTTATCCCAAACCTCCAACAGCAAAGTTGTTGCATTTGAATGTCAGCCATGTTTCAGGAGCGCTTTTAAAGTGCTCCACCAATGACTACAAATCATGTCCTCCAGCAACTCGTCTCCTTGCAGCTGGCCTGTTTCTGACAAGATGGGAAACAGGAGCCAGAAGCACAAAAATGGGAAACCATTATCAAAATAGGATTAGCAAGGCAGTTAACAGGCTGGGTGGATATGGCCAACTGCTAAGAGCCCTTCTCCCCCTCCTCTTCCTCCCTCTTCTAGCAGCTTGTCCTGCTCTGTGCCACCTGTGCTCATTCTCCATGTAATGGCACAGGCCAAGGGGGATACAAACTACTGCACCCATGTCTGGGAGCAACTGGTCAGAGCAGAAGCCTTGCAAGTCAGTACCAAGTCCTTGAGCACGTGCCCCACCAGTCCCTGTAGACTTTAGGCAACTTTAAAGAACTCTAGAAAGCACCAAACACTTCTGCAAACTCAGCAACAGCCAGTAGAAATCAAACAGCAACTAACTTGTAAGTAGGTGATGATCCCTTTAAATAGCGCTTATGGGGGGTCCTTCCTGTTGCTGAATGCATGTTCAGCTGTGCGAGGTTAAGAGGTCATTGCGCATTGAGGTCAAAAATGGCAGCGTTGGCATCACGATCCGCCTACTCTGCATACTTCCGCTGCTCGCTCCCTGTGCCGATGCTAATGCCCTCATCGAAATGGCGTCCGCAGCAGCCTGCACCAGAAGTGCACGCGCTGCTCAGACACCATTTTGGACACAAATCGGCACCCAAGCACCGAAAAACCAGGTGCTACGGAGCCGAATTTGGCAAATATATATTCAGCTTCAAGGCTCCATGGTATACACCTATGCAATCCAAAAAGACAAAAGCTTGGACACCCTGTTCTATCCATTTCCGCCACTCAATTCCATTAGGATTATCACCATAGAAAACAATATACCCAAAGGCTACTCGTGTGATGTGTTCCATAAATAAATCACAAATCCAACCACGCCAACAACAAAGGTTATGTACAATGAGTACCATGAGTTGTCAAAATACTGCATCAGGGTAAACAGTGAGTTTAACAACAGAAAACGCTGGAAAAACTCAGCAGGCCAGGCAGCATCCGTGGAGAGAGAAACAGAGTTAACGTTTCAGGTCTGGGACCCTTCATCAGAACTGGAAAAAGCTGGAGATGTAACAGATATTAAGCAGGTGCAGAGACAGGGGGGGGTGGGGGTGGGGGGGGAGGGGTGCGGGGAGGAAGGAATTGAAGGAACATACTGTGCTTATGTAAGAGGCAGGAAAGATAAAATGTTGCAAATGGGAATGGCAAAATCATACAGCATGAAAAATGGGGGCAGGGGTTATAGTTTGAAATTGTTGAACTCAATGTTGAGTCCAGAAGGCTGTAAAGTGCCTAATCGAAAGATGAGGTGCTGTTCCTCGAGCTTACGTTGAGCTTCATTGGAACAATGTAAGAGGCCGAGGACAGAGAGATCAGAGTGGGAGTGAAGCGGTGAATTAAAGTGACAGGCGACCGGAAGCTCAGGGTCACCCTTACGGACTGAACGGAGGTGTTCCGCAAAGCGGTCACCCAATCTGCGTTTGGTCTCCCCAATGTAGAGGAGACCGCATCGTGAGCAGCGAATACAGTATACTAAATTGCAAGAAGTACAAGTAAATCGCTGTTTCACCTGGAAGGGGTGTTTGGGGCCCTGGACAGTGGGAAGGGAGGAGGTAAAAGGGCACGTGTTGCATCTCCTGCACTTGCACGTGAAGGTGCCAGGCGAAGGGGAATTAGGGGTGATTGAGGAGTGGACCAGGGTGTCGCGGAGGAAGCGGTCCCTTCGGAATGCTGAAAGGGGAGGTGAGGGGAAGATGCGTTTGGTGGTGGTATCACGTTGGAGGTGGCGGAAATGGCGGAGGATGATCCGTTGAATGTGGAGGCTGGTGGGGTGAAAGGTGAGGACAAGGGGAACCCTATCGTGGTTCTGGGAGGGAGGGGAAGGGGTGAGAGCAGAAGTGCGGGAAATAAGAAATAGGAGCAGGAGTAGGCCAATTGGCCCCTCGAGCCTGCTCCGCCATTCAATAAGATCATGGCTGATCTGATCCTAACCGCCAATCTACTATCACAGAACTATCTCCTGAACCTAACAGAATTGGACACACGAAATAGGAGCAGGATCAGGCTACACGGCCCCTGGGCCCGCTGCGCTACCCACAGGGCCATGACCAATCCAAACTTAGACTCATGCCCGCTCCCCGTAACCCTTAATTCCCTTTACTTCTAGGAAACTGTCTATTTCTGTTTTAAATTTATGTAATGATGGAACGGACACGGTCAAGGGCCGTGTCAACCACAGTAGAAGGGAATCCTCGGTTGAGGAGAAAGGAAGACATGTCGGAAGCACTGGTATGGAAGGTGGCATCGTCATTACAGACGCGGCGGAGACGGAGAAACTGGGAGAATGGAGAATCCAACGTGATCCCACCACCAAACACATCTTCCCCTCACCTCCCCTTTCAGCATTCCGAAGGGACCGCTCCCTCCGCGACACCCTGGTCCACTCCTCAATCACCCCTAACAGCCCTTCCCCTTGCACCTTCCCGTGCAAGCGCAGGAGATGCAACACATGCCCTTTTACCTCCTCCCTTCCCACTGTCCAGGGCCCCAAACACCCCTTCCAGGTGAAACAGCGATTTACTTGTACTTCTTGCAATTTAGTATACTGTATTCACTGCTCACGATGCGGTCTCCTCTACATTGGGGAGACCAAACGCAGATTGGGCGACCACTTTGCGGAACACCTCCGTTCAGTCCGTAAGGGTGACCCTGAGCTTCCGGTCGCCTGTCACTTTAATTCTCCGCTGCACTCCCACTCTGATCTCTCTGTCCTCGGCCTCTTACACTGTTCCAGTGAAGCTCAACATAAGCTCGAGGAACAGCACCTCATCTTTCGATTAGGCACTTTACAGCCTTCTGGACTCAACACTGAGTTCAACAATTTCAGACTATAACCCCTGCCCCCATTTTTCATGCTGTATGATTTTGCCATTCCCATTTGCAACATTTTATCTTTCCTGCCTCTTACAAAAGCACAGTATGTTCCTTCAATTCCTTCCTCCCGCCCCCCCCCACCCCCCACCGTCTCTGCACCTGCTTAATATCTGTTACATCTCCAGCTTTTTCCAGTTCTGATGAAGGGTCCCAGACCTGAAACGTTAACTCTGTTTCTCTCTCCACGGATGCTGCCTGGCCTGCTGAGTTTTTCCAGCATTTTCTGCTGTTATTTCAGATTTCCAGCATCCGCAGTATTTTGCTATTATAAACAGTGAGTATTATCTGCTTTCAACTATAATTCTCCAGTTCTAAAAAAGATTATATAAAATGTCATTATTATTTCAAAATTGAGAGGTCGCACAACACCAGGTTATAGTCCAACAGTTTTATTTGAAATCACAAGCTTTCGGAGCTATCGATTTGCTCCTTCCTCAGGTGAAGTAAATTAGATACAGAATCTCCAAAGCATATATAGATGGAAAACAAAGATTGTGTACTTTACAATTGCAGACCAATAAATTAAATCATCCTGACTATCTGCCGAGGTGTGATAAAGTTAATTAAGTCAGCCAGGAAGGTACCACATCAAAGACATAGCAAGATACAACTGAGACAATGAGGTGTAGTCGCAGGGGTTCTAACGTGTCAAAAGCTGCCGTCTGTATGTAAAACGAAAAGCTTTAACATTTTTTTACTTTTTTACTGGGAAAATTTTTACTTTTTTTACTGGGAATCACATCTGTGAACAAGCTAACGACGACTCGAGTCCGGATCACGTCATGTAAAGTAAAAATTTTCCCAGTAAAAAAGTAAAAAAATGTTAAAGCTTTTCGTTTTACATACAGACGGCAGCTTTTGACACGTTAGAACCCCTGCGACTACACCTCATTGTCTCAGTTGTATCTTGCTATGTCTTTGATGTGGTACCTTCCTGGCTGACTTAATTAACTTTATCACACCTCGGCAGATAGTCAGGATGATTTAATTTATTGGTCTGCAATTGTAAAGTACACAATCTTTGTTTTCCATCTATATATGCTTTGGAGATTCTGTATCTAATTTACTTCACCTGAGGAAGGAGCAAATCGATAGCTCCGAAAGCTTGTGATTTCAAATAAAACTGTTGGACTATAACCTGGTGTTGTGCGACCTCTCAATTTTGTCCACCCCAGTCCAACACCGGCATCTCCGCATCATGATTATTATTTCATCCAGAGGGATTCTTGAAATGTCTCACGAGTGTAGGTCCCCAAAGTTATCAGCATCAATGATAATCACAATGCAGGGTAGAAATTTACTCTTCGCCTAAACAACATTGGGATCGCATACTGCTCCTTGGCCTGTTGGGTTCAGTAAAGGTACACATGTGCTCCCCAGTGGCCTAATGAGTAAAGGCATTGTCCAGTGTGGTACTAAATACCAAGTCTGTGATTCAGTTCCAGCTTCAATCCCCAGTATTTGTGGAGTTAGCTGAACTCAATTGGACATCAATCTGTGCACGATAATTTGCCTCATTACCCCCAGGATAGGGAGAGGAATAATCAGTCAGAATTTACACTCCTGATCACTATGCAGTGACTCCTGCTATAAAGTGCACATCAAGTGAGGAGAGGATTGAGCCCAGCTGTGATGTCCTCTCACGACTGAATAGACTACTGATACTCAACAGTTCAGGGTCACAGATGAAGAATGGGTACTTGAGGCAGGTACCAAGTATGCCAATATCCATAGAACCAACCCCAGAAGGCATCAGCAGCTTCGGAGGAGGGAGGGAAGTGAAATGGCAAAAAAAATCTTTGTATCTTACCAGCCCATCTAACATTGCATAACATGCTTACCTATTCTGCTGATTAACCTCGTTATGTTTAGAATGCCCGTCTTCTTCACTGTCCCAGGGGCTTGAATCAACAGCACTTCCCTAAAAACAATCACAGACAGGAATGCCATAAATAATCACCATCACAGGCCTCTTAGTTTTTGAAAGTGAAAATCACTGAATTAACCACTTTTAAAAAAGAAAATCAGTATCCTATATCAGTTATAATTCCTTCCATTATACACACCATTTTTAAAATAAGACTCTTAATCATAACACTGCATTGGTTATACACCCAGGCTTATTGTGTCTCAGTGGAGAAAAAAAGAGTTTGCCATAACAAAGAATGGCTCACAAACCCTCACAGTCCCTCACAAACCCAAATCTGCCTGGTTTAGCATGTCTACTCCCAGTATAGTACTACTGATTTTCAGCTTCCTCTGGTAACTCCTTTCAATCTGGACGGCAAGTGTTTTTGTTTAGATGTCTATACTTTAGTCATGGATATTATATTTATTCATTAATAAATTCAAGACCTCACTGTTCCTTTTTGTCTGGTTAATTTTCTGCTTATCCAAGATGATTAATCTTAGTGCTGGGGAATTCTTGCCATTTCGGCCATCATATGTCAACAATGAACATTCCCAGATCAGATACAGCACACTAAGATAATGACTAAAGTTCCCTCAACTTTATCCCAATAATGGGAGAAGATTTTCTTAGTATGTTACGTGTAATGATATCATAAACCCACTTGTAAAGAACAGGTTTACAACTTTGCTCATATAACCCACTGGAAATCTTCCACCAATGTGCTGTAACCCCATACTCAGAAGTGCATCATGTGCCAATTTTCCACTTCCTAACCCAACCAGTAACCTGAGTGAGATTGCAAATTTAGTACCAAATTAAGGGTAGTCTTGTGTTGTCGGCTCATGCCAACTAGGAAATGGATTCAAATTGCCCAAGTTTATTTTACAGAGAATTCTTACATATAGGAGACTTTCATTCTACCAGTCTGGGCTGAATTCAAACTTAGTTCCCAGAGATAAAAGTAAGTTATTTCTTTTAAAAACACATCACACTACAAATTAGCACTTGGTAACTCCAGTTGGCCTTCAAACAAAGTGCCTCAAACTCTCTTGTCTCTGAGTCAGAAGGTAATGGATTCTAGCCCTACTGCAGAGGCATACAATATCAGCTGGTACTTCAAACAGCACATAGGGAGTGCTGCATTGCTGGAGACGCTGTCTTTCAGATGAGATGTTAAACTGAGCCCTCATCTTCCTCGAGGTGGATGCAAACGGTCCCATAGAACTAGTCAGAGGTGTTTTCCTGGCCAATGTTCATTCCGTAACCAACACAACCAGAAGAGATTAACTGGTTGGTCTCATTGCTATTTGCGGAACTTTGATGTGCACAAATTGGCTGCGGTATTTGCCAACAAAACAACAGTGGTTAACTTCAAAATAATGAATTGGCTGTGAAACACTTTGGGACATCCTGAAGATGTGAAAAGCGCTATACAAATACAAATTCTTTCATTCGTATCCATTTGCAAGAAGGTTATAATGAATGAAAAGGGTCGTAAGCAGTCAAAATGCTACAACAGGGAGGTTATTAATCATCAGCGCTTGAATTTTCCATACCTGGGGTACAGAGATTTTTTCCTTTATCAGCTCTATGTTCTGCTTGCTGGAAACTCGACTATCCAACGAGCTGCTTTCAATTTCACTGTCCTGGTTTAGAAAAATGTTTTATAATTATTAAAAATTGACAAATACAAACATTTGATCCATCATGCCCATCCCATCCAGATATGATGCAGACACATACGTCATTGACCCACCCAATCACACAATCTCCTGGGACATACAAAAAAAGTCTAATCTAGGAAAAACTCTGGAATATTCTTCTCCCTGTCCCTCAGGCAAGCAAGAAAAGTTCCAGGAAACCAGTGTAATTCATAAAACCACAGAAGTTTACAGCAGAGAAGGAAGTCATTCAGCCCATCATGTCTGGGCTGGCTCTTTGCGAAAGCAACCCAAAACTAATCCCATTATCCTGCTCTCTCTCTGCATAGCCTTGTGTCGTTCACTGCTTTTTTTTTAAAGGGAAATTGGATACAATTTTGAAGTCTGCTTTAACCTCTCCCTCTAGCAAAGCATCAGATGTTCCAACAACCGTTTGCTTGAAGACATTTCTTCTAACCTTTCTCCTGGCATTCTCAGTGACAATTTTAAATTGATTATCCCTTGTGACTAACTCCCTAACCGGAGGGATTAGTCTTTTCCTATTCACCCTATCAAAAGCCCTTACTGAATCTACTCTTATTCTTCTCTGCCCCGGTGGAAATAGTCCCTGTATCTCAAATGTAACATGTACTGACTTACCATTATGTACCAACTTGGTCAAAGAACTCAATCAGGTTAGTAAGGCTTTCTTTCTTAAAGCCACTCTAGGATTTCCTAAAAACTGCCCAACTCTCTGGGACCATAAATCACATCCCTTATAATGGCTTCCCACATGCTCTTTTCAAAAACATGGTAAAAGACTGACTGTCTTGTATACAAGGGGCATAAAAGGTTGCAGCCAGAGACAACTAGAGGCACTTTTATGCTGTACTAGGGCTCTGGGACAGCACAACAGTCAAGTGCAGACTAGCAACTGCTGAACCCACTCTCCCCTTTTAACTTTACTTGTCTGCCCCTCCTCCATGTTAGAGGACCAACAGAAGTCTGGATTTTCCGTGCCTCTAACTTGCACTCTTGGGACTATTGACAAATTGAATCTGACGCTGTTGGAAGCATGGAGTTCAGTGTCCATCTGCATCCTGTTCTTTTAACTCTGGATGACTGCTCATATCCTGCTCCCTTCACTCCATGTTCTAAGGTCAATTTTTTAGCCACTGTACCCATGCCTTCTGGAATTCTCTTCCAAGACCACTTTGTCTTGCCATCGCTTTGTCTTCAAAAACCTCCTAAAAGCCCCTTTCTTCAACTGTGTCTTCAGTGCTCCCAAAATTCCTTCTCTTACTCATTAAGGTCCCCTTTCATTTGTAAACTGCTCGGAGGCATTATTTTACATAAGGAGTCCTACATAAAATTCAAGCTGCTGTTATTACTGGGAGTGCTGTGCAACTAGTGCTGATGGCACATTAAGTACCTTGTAATAAATTTTCATTGGTAGTTGCTGAGAGCACAGAAACACCTAGAAATTATACTGGGGGGTCCAATGGCTCAAAACATATTGATTGAAACATATAAGATCCTGAGGGGTCTGGACAGGGTGGATGTGGAGAGGATGTTTCCTCTTGTGGGGGAATCTAGAACTAGGGGTCACTGTTTAAAAATAAGGGGTCGCCCATTTAAGACAGAGATGAGGAGAAAATTTTTCTCACAGAGGGTTGTGAGTCTTTGGAACACTCTTCCTCAGAGGGCGGTGGAAGCAGAGTCTTTGAATATTTTTAAGGCAGAGGTAGATAGATTCTTGGTAAGCAAGGGGGTGAAAAGTTATCGGGGGTAGGCGGGAATGTGGAGTAATCAGATCAGCCATGATCTTATTGAATGGCGGAGCAGGCTCGAGGGGCCGAGTGGCCTACTCCTGCTCCTAATTCGTATGTAAATTTTCTGCAGGTAACGGTTGACTCTGGATGTGAATTTCTGCATTCAAGGCACAGCGTTCTAGATGACAAGTGTCTGGAGGAAAATATCCCAGGCAACAGTCACAATGGACAAAGCTTCATCATTGGTATTCCTTTGCTGGGGGAACAGTAAGTTGGGGAAGAACATTTCAACACTGAACCTGGATTCAAGGAGGGCAGATAAACTGTATTGTATGGCTTGTGTACTACCTCCATATACAGTTTGCTGAGCTATGCAGTCTGTTTACACCAACTCTGAGCTCCAACATGTGCGCAGGTCGCTTCTGTGTACAGAAAATGTAGTGCAGGTAAGATTAACTGGATGTCCCCTGTGACAATTTTGAGAATGGTGCCATTTTACACCTGCTAGAAATTGTCCACACCAGCTTTGTTGCTGCATGAGCACTACATTTTTCAGATGAAAGCTATTAGCACCATTAAAAAGACATAAAAAACTTGCCTTGGATATCACAAGATGCTGTTTGGCCGGAGTTACTGAGCCTGACAGTGTAAAGAAATTGAACTAGCAATCATTAGACAGTAACACTGGGCACTGATTTTGAGGGGGGGGGGGCACTACTGAGACAGTGGGAGGGAGCTGATTCCCAGTGTTATAGCCATTAACTTAACAGTATTTCAACAACAACAAGGACTTGACTTTATATAGTGCCTTTAACGTAGTGAAACGTCCCAAGGTGCTTCACAGGAGTGTTATCAAAAAATGTTGACACCGATCCACATAAAGAGATATTAGGGCAGATGACCAAAAGCTTGGTGAAAGAGGTAGGTTTGAAGGAACGTCTTAAAGGACGAAAGAGAGGTAGAGTGGCGGAGAGGTTTAGGGAGGGAATTCCAGAGCTTAGGGCCTTGGCAGCTGAAGGCACGGCTGCCAACAGTGGAGCAATTAAAATTGGGGATGGCAAAGTGGCCAGATTGGAGGTGCACAGAGATCTCGGAGGGCTGTAGGGGAGGAGGTTACAGAGATAGGGAGAGGCGAGGCCATGGAGGGAGTTGAAAGCAAGGACGAGAATTTTAAAATCATGGCGTTGCTTAACCGGGAGCAAATGTAGGTCAGCGAGCACAGGGGTGATGGGTGAGCGGGACTTGGTGCTAATTAGGATACAGGCAGCAGAGTTTTGGATGGCCTTAAGTTTATGGAGGGTGGAAGATGGGAGGCTGGTCAGGAGACCGTTGGAATAATCAAGTCTAGAGGTAACAAGGCATGGATGAGGGTTTCAGCAGCAGATGAAGTGAGGCAGGGGCGGAGTTGGGCGATGTGATACGAACATAAGACGTAGGAGTAGGTCATTTGGCCCCTTGAGCCTGCTCCGCCATTCAATAAGATCATGGCTGATCTGATCTTGGCCTCAACTCCACTTCCCTGCCCACTCCCCATAACCCTTGACTCCCTTATCGTTCAAAAATCTGTCTATCTCCACCTTAAATATATTCAATGACCCAGCCTCCACAGCTCTCTGGGGAAGAGAATTCCAAAGATTCACGATCCTCTGAGAGAAGAAATTCCTCCTCATTTCCGATTTAAAAGGGTTTCCCCTTATTCTGAAACTATGCCCCCTAGTTCTAGATTCCCTCACGAGGGGAAACATCCTCTCTGCATCTACCCTGTCAAGCCCCTTCAGAATCTTATATGTTTCAATAAGATCACCTCTCATTCTTCTAAACTCCAATGAGTATAGGCCCAACCTGCTCAACCTTTCTTCATCAGACAACCCCTTCATCTCCAGAATCAACCTAGTGAACCTTCTCTGAATTGTCTCCAATGCAAGTATATCCTTTCTTAAATAAGGAGACCAAGACTGTACGCAGTACTCCAGGTGTGGCCTCACCATCGCCCTGTACAGTTGTAGCAAGACTTCCCTACTTTTATACTCCAACCCCCTTGCAATAAAGGCCAACATTCCATTTGCCTTCCTAATTACTTGCTGTACCTGCATGCTAACTTTTTGTGATTCATGTACAAGGACCCCCAGATCCCTCTGTACCTCAGCATTTTGTAATCTCTCCCCATTTAAATAATAATTTGCTTTTTTATTTTTCCTACCAAAGTGGATAACCTCGCATTTTCCCACATTAAAATCCATCTGCCAGATTTTTGCCCACTCACTTAGCCTATCTACAGTAAACTCTTGTTTAAACGGCACCTAATCAACCGGAATTCTTTAATAACCGGCAAAATAGATAACCGGTAATCTTGCCGAATCCATCCATTTTTCGTTTTTCCGAGTCCGAGTTTCCCGCGGTGGCCGAGTTAGTCACTGTTTTTTTTTGTGTTAAAAATTGCCTACCTCTCTGTTATCCGGAATTTTTAATCAACCGGCACCATCCTGGTCACGTCGGTGCCGGATACGAAAGAGTTTACTGTATATCCCTTTAGAGATTCTTTGCGTCCTCCACACAATTTGCTTTCCCACCTACCTTTGTATCATCAGCAAATTTGGCTCCATTACACTCAGTCCCTTCATCCAAGTCATTAATATACTGTAGATTGTAAATAGTTGAAGCCCCAGCACTGATCCCTGCGGCACCCCACTAGTTACAGTTTGCCAACCTGAAAATGACCCATTTATCCCGACTCTCTGTTTTCTGTTAGTTAGCCAGTCCTCTATCCATGCTAATATATTAGCCCCAACCCCATGAGCTCTTATCTTGTGTAGTAACCTTTTATGTGGCACCTTATCAAATGCCTTCTGGAAATCCAAATACACGACATCTACTGGTTCCCCTTTATCCACCCTGCTTGTTACATCCTCAAAGAACTCCAGCAAATTTGTCAAACATGATTTCCCTTTCATAAAACCATGCTGACTCTGCTTGACTATATTATGATTTTCTAAATGTCCTGCTATCACTTCCTTAATGATGGACTCCAGCATTTTCCCAATGACTGATGTTAGGCTAACTGGTCGATAGTTGCCTGCTTTCTGTCACCCTCCTTTCTTAAATAGGGGCGTTACATTTGCGGTTTTCCAGTCCGCTGGGACCTCTCCAGAATCCAGGGAATGTTGGTAGATTACAACTAATGCATCCACTATCTCTGCAGCCACCTCTTTTAAGACCCTAGGATGCAGGCCATCGGGTCCAGGGGACTTGTCCACCTTTAGTCCCATTAGTTTGCCTAGTACTTTCTCTCTAGTGATAGTGATTGTTTTAAGTTCCACCCCCACCCCAATAGCCCCTTGATTATCCATTATTGGGATGCTTTTAGTGTCTTCTACCGTGAAGACCGATACAAAATATTTGTTCAAAGTCTCTGCCATTTCCCTGTTTCCCATTATTAATTCCCCAGACTAATCCTCTAGGGGACCAACGTTTACTTTAGCTACTCTCTTCCTTTTTATATACCTGTAGAAGCTCTTACTGTCTGTTTTTATATTTCTTGCTAGCTTACTCTCATAAGCTATCTTCTCTCTCTATCATTTTTTTAGTCGTCCTTTGCTGGTTTTTAAAAATTTCCCAATCCTCTGGCCTGTCACTATTATTCACAACATTGCATGCTTTTGTTTTCAATTTGATACCTCCCTTTACTTCCTTAGTTAGCCTTGGATGGTTCATCCTTCTCTTAGAGTCTTTCTTTCTCACTGGAATATATCTTTGCTGAGAGTTATGAAATATCTCCTTAAATGTTTGCCACTGCTTTTCTACAGTCTTACCCTGTAATATATTTTCCCAGTCCACTTTAACCAAGTCTGCCTTCATACCTTTATAATTACCTTTGTTTAAGTTCAGGACACTAGTTTGAGACCTAGCTTTCTCACCCTCAAACTGAATTTGAAATTCTACCATGCTATGATCACTCTTCCCAAGAGGATCCTTCACTTCGAGATCATTAATTAATCCAGCCTCATTACACATTACCAGATCTAAAATAGTCTTCTCCCTGGTTGGTTCCACAACATATTGTTCCAAGAAACCATCCCGTATGCACTCTAAGAACTCTTCCTCAAGTCTACCTTTACCAATTTGCTTTGTCCAATCAATATGAAGATTAAAATCTCCCATGATTATAGCCGTACCTTTCTTACAAGCCTCTATTATTTCTTGATTTATTCTCTGTCCTAGTGTGGCTACTGTTTGGGGGTCTGTAGACCACTCCCACCAGTGACTTTTTATCCTTATTATTTCTTATCTCCACCCAAACTGATTCTACGTCTTGATCTTCTAGGCCAAAATCATTTCTCATTACTGCACTGATCTCATCCCTTATTAACAGAGTTACACCACCTCCTTTTCCTTTCTGCCTATCCTTACGAAATGGCAAATACCTCTGAATATTCAGTTCCCAGCCTTGGTCACCTTGCAACCACGTCTCTGTAATGGTTATCAGATCATACCCATTTATTTCTATTTGTACTGTCAACTCATCTAGCTTGTTACGAATGCTGCATGTGTTCAGATATAGAGCTTTTAATTTTGTCTTTTTACCATTTTTCCCTACTCTCACCCCTCTTTCTGATGCACTCTTATGTGTATATGCTCTGTCCCTTCCTGTCACACTCTGGTTATCATTACCCCTATCGCTGCCCTGCACTTTTGCCTTCTCATTTTTCTTTGACTTTTTTAATTTCCGCTCAGCGTATCCCTCCCCCCCACTATTTAGTTTAAAGCCCTATCTACAGCCCTAGTTATTCGATTCGCCAGGACACTGGCCCCAGCCTGGTTCAAATTAAGCCCGTCCCGACAGAACAGCTCCCTCTTATCCCAGTACTGGTGCCAGTGCCCCAGGAATCGAAACCCATTTCTCCCACACCAGTCTTTGAGCCACTCGTTCATCTCTCTGATCTTATTTACCCTATGCCAATTTGTACGTGGCTCAGTTAGTAATCCAGAGATTATTACCTTTGTGGTTCTGCTTTTTAATTTAGCCCCTAGCTGCTCATACTCCCTCAGCAGAACCTCTTTCTTTATCCTACGGCATGGATATGTGGTTGGAAGCTCATCTCAGGGTCAAATATGACACCAAGGTTGCGAACAGCCTGGTTCAGCCTCAGACAGTTGCCAGGGAGAGGGATGGAGTATTTCAGCATTAACAATATAGGTTAATTCAGCTCCTTTGCACAATAATATTTCCCAAACCAGTACCCCTGATATGATTGTTAAATGCACTATTTAAACAAAAATACCCAATAAATTTTAAACATAAAAGTGATAAAAATTCCCTTCCCCAGCAAATTTTCTCAGCACCTTCGTCTCTTGAAGGCGCGGATTCTTCACTGGGTATGATTTCTCTCTCCTCAATGCTGCCTGACCTGCTGAGTGTTTCCAGCACTTTCTGTTGTTATTTCAGATTTCCAGCATCCGCAGTATTTTGCTATTGTATTAGTGTTTGGTTCACTGCCACTTCTCTTCTAGGAATGCCCACCTTGAAGAAGTTCTGCTCTTCTCTCCGACGGGATTTCCGTTCGTCTCTTCAACCTTGTTCATCTTCATTGCTTTTAGTTTCCCTTCTCGTGTTTGATCAGGTATCTGCCAAGACTCGTTTTCACAGCCACATCTCTTTCCTCAGCAACTGTCTCCAGTTCCTACTTCTTCCACGTGGATTCCAACTGAAATTCCACCCTTCGTGTTTCGGATCCACCCAGGATTACAGACATCTCCAAGATATTCAGTGTTCCTCGAACTACTGCTCTCGTCGCATCCTAAGATCCGCGCTCAACGCCATGCGTCGCCACATGAACACTCTCAATCTCTCTTCAGCAGCACCGACGCACTCTATCTCAAAGCTGTCCTGGGCCACAGTTCCATTTCATCCTTCGACTCACCCGACGCTTCAACAAAAAACTTTTTAAATTCCTTTCAGATGTCAAGGATCGCAAGCTTCATCAACTCTTGGACACCAATGCCCCTCCCTTCCTCCCCTTCACTCTCCTCTGACCCCATCTCTTCTTCCAATCTCACCCCCTGCCGTGTTTTCACTATCCCCTCTGACCTTCCCCTCTCTGACCCCGAACGATCAGTCCTTCGCAAAGGCCTGAGCTTCATCCCCTTACGCCCCCATCTCAATGAATTTCGAGCTCGGCACAACGCCGAACTCTTTTTCCGTCGCCTTCGTATCCGTGCCCACTTCTTTGGCCAGGAGGCTTCCCCCCGCACACCGGACCCTTTCTCCCGCTTTCAGGATTCTCGGTCTACCTGGACCTCTCCCTCTGGCCTCTTACCCTCTCTAGATCTTTTCATTGCTAACTGCCGGCGTGACATCGGCCGTCTCCAGTTCTCTGCTCCCCTCACTCACTCCAACCTACCTCCCTCTGAACTTGCAGCACTCCGTTCTCTCCGATCCAACCCCAACATTGTCATTAAACCTGCTGACAAGGGTGGTGCTGTTGTTGTTTGGCGTACCGACCTCGACCGTGCGGAGGCTGAACGGCAACTTTCTGACACCTCCTCCTACCTCCTCCTGGACCATGACCCCACCACCGAACATCAAGAAATCATTTCCAAGACTGTCACTGACCTCATCTCCTCTGGAGATCTTCCCTCCATGGCCGCCAACCTCATAGGCCTTCAACCTCGCACAGCCTGCTTCTACCTCCTTCCCAAAATCCACAAACAGGACTGCCCTGGTAGACCCATTGTTTCAGCCTGTTCTTGCCCCACAGAACTGATTTCTTCCTATCTCGACTCTTTTTTTATCCCCTTGTCCAGTCCCTTCCCACCTACATTCGCGACTCTTCCGACACCCTCCGCAACTTTAACAGTTTCCAGTTTCCTGGCCCCAACCGTCTCCTTTTCACTATGGACGTCCAATCCCTCTACACCTCCATCCCCCACCAGGACGGCTTGAGGGCGCTCCACTTCTTCCTTGAAATGAGGCTCAACCAGTCCCCATCCACCACCACCCTCCTCTGCCTGGCTGAACTTGTTCTCACATTGAACAACTTCTCCTTTGACTCCACTCACTTCCTCCAAATTAAAGGTGTTGCTATGGGTACCTGCATGGGCCCTAGCTATGCCTGCCTTTTTATGAGATATGTTGAACATTCTTTGTTCCAGTCCTACTCAGGTCCCCTCCCTCACCTCTTTTTCTGGTACATTGATGACTGTATTGGTGCCGTTTCCTGCTCTCGCCCTAAACTAGATAATTTCATTCACTTTGCTTCCAATTTCCACCCTTCCCTCACCTTCACATGGTCCATCTCCGACTCTTCCCTTCCCTTCCTCGACTTCTCTGTCTCCATTTCTGGGGCTAGGCTATCGACCAACATCCACTATAAGCCCACGGACTCCCACAGCTACCTGGACTACACTTCCTCCCACCCCGCTTCCTGTAAAGACTCTATTCCATTCTCCCAGTTTCTCCGTCTCCGCCGCATCTGTTCTGACGATGCCACCTTCCATACCAGTGCTTCCGGTATGTCTTCCTTTTCCCTCAACCGAGGGTTCCCCTCTACCATGGTTGACATGGCCCTTGACCGTGTCCGTTCCATCTCCCGCACTTCTGCTCTCACCCCTTCCCCTCCCTCCCAGAACCACGATAGGGTTCCCCTTGTCCTCACCTTTCACCCCACCAGCCTCCACATTCAACGGATCATCCTCCGCCATTTCCACCACCTCCAACGTGATCCCACCACCAAACGCATCTTCCCCTCACCTCCCCTTTCAGCATTCAGAAGGGACCGCTCCGTCCGCGACACCCTGATCCACTCCTCTATCACCCCCAACACCCTTTCCCCTTCGCCCGGCACCTTCCCATGCAAGCGCAGGAGATGCAACACCTGCCCTTTTACCTCCTCCCTTCCCATCGTCCAGGGCACCAAACACTCCTTCCAGGTGAAACAGCGATTTACTTGTACTTCTTACAATTTAGTATACTGTATTCGCTGCTCACGATGCGGTCTCCTCTACATTGGGGAGACTAAATGCAGATTGGGTGACCGCTTTGCGGAACACCTCCGTTCAGTCGGCAAGTGTGACCCCGAGCTTCCGGTCGCCTGTCACTTTAATTCACCGCTTCACTCCCACTCTGATCTCTCTGTCCTCGGCCTCTTGCACTGTTCCAATGAAGCTCAACGTAAGCTCAAGGAACAGCACCTCATTTTTCTATTAGGCACTTTACAGCCTTCTGGACTTAACATCGAGTTCAACAATTTCAGACTATAAATTGGCCCCTGTATTTCTTTATATATTTTATTCCCTCTCTCTTGCTTCCTCACATGGTAGCTGTTAATGTTGCTGCCATCATCATTCACACATCATCTCGAGCCATCTTTTGTTTCTTCTCTTGACCCATTACCTCTCCTTTTGCCTCGCACCATCATCCCTTTTGTCAGTCAATCTCTCCTGCCTTCCATCCTATCACAGACCTTCCCTTTGTTCTTTCCTCCCTCCTCCCTGCCCCTGCTTAAAAATCTCTCATCCCTAACCTTTTCCAGCTCTGACGAAGGGTTCAACCCGAAACATTGACTCTGTTTCTCTCTCCTCGATGCTGCCTGACCTGCTGAGTGTTTCCAGCACTTTCTGTTGTTATTTTATGGTTTCATGGGCTCTAGTCATCCTCCAGTCCCTCTCCTTCGTGGCCATTCTTTATGTGTGAGCCCAGAAAGTGAACATTGCCAGGCTATTTGATCACAGGATGCAAGTGCATGGATGCAGTCTATGTTAATTTAGCTGAACTCAGCAGGGTGGCTGTACTACAATTCGCCTCAGTGGCCTTGGACTGGAGGGGGAGGGAAAATCCAACAGGGCTCCTGCTCTGATCGGTACTCTGTGATTCCTTCTGGAAAGTGTGCATGTCGGGGGAGGACAGGAACAGGTACAGCATTGTCTAGATGTACACATGAAGAATGTCCACTTGAGCAAGATACTGGATGGTTGTCAGCACGTATGGAATCATATCCCAACAAAACTGCACCTTCAGAAGAGTGAAGAAAACTGGAGGGTGTAGGAGAAAGAGAGAAAAAATATATCCCGTGGGAACCACATGCTACATGTTTGGGAGTGAGAAAGGGGTCTGGTAAATACTCACCAGGCCACTTGGTTTAGAGAGAGTTGAAAACTGTTTGACTACGTTGCTCCGGTCTGTCTCTCTGTGCGTCATTGTGTCTGAAAAAGTGGTGTGCAAGGACTCCGTACTGAGATGCCCATCTGCCTTTCTCTGTAATAATCCAAATAACGTTGTGTATTAATTAAGGGCATATTTTTACATAAGATTTTCTTCATAAGATGTCTATTGGAAGAATACAGTTGAAAAGGAATATTAGTTATTTATTCATTCGAAGAATAGGCCTTATAATTTTTTCCTTTTAAAAAGAAAAATGACCACCTTTATATGAACAAAATTACCTCAGAGACTTGGGTATAAATGCAGCCCAGATTTATAGGATGAAAGTATCCTCCATTTGCTGGGTGCAAGTATCCTATCTGAAATGGACATTCTTAATCCAGTTTCTAGTGGACACAGGCCAACGGCACAAAACTGCCTGAAAATGGTAAACTCATTCAAAGAAGCTGGTATGGAAAATGGCACATTGTTGAGGCAGAGTGCAAGGTGCTTTACTCTGCATCTAACTACACTATACCTGACCTCAAGGCTGACAGTAGGTACACCACGAGCTTTGTACGCTTTGGGAATATGCAGACCTGGGACATTTTGATATGGGATGGTACCAAAAGTGGGTAAAGAGTTATGTATGCAAAAGGCTATGGATTAGCACAGTTTAGAAATAGTATAAAAGAAGTGAGATCATAATCACAAAGTGGGAAGATGAAGAAGGGAGCCGTCTGAAGGGTTGAACTCATCCGACTGTAATGTATGTATCTTCTGCGGCAAAGCATCCTTTGTAATCTCGATGTTTGTCATGAGTAATATATGTAATATTTAACATTTAATAAAACTTCAAGTGTCTAACTGCGTGTCGAATTCAGCCTTGGCATACAGGCACAGGACTGCAGTCTTTTGTCTATATTATTACAGAATTCACATTCCTAACATCATGGTATGGAGGCAATATATAATAAAGGGAAAGAAGGAAGGGTTGCATTTGTACAGCGCCTTTCACGACCTCAGGATGTCCCAAAGCGCTTTACAGCCAATGAGTTACTTCTGAAGTGTAGTCACTGCTATAATGTAGGGAAACGCAGAAGCCAATTTGTGTACAGCAGGGCCCACAAACAGCAATGAGATACATGACCAGTTAATCTGTTTCAGTGATGTTGGTTGAGGGATAAATATTGGCCAGGACACCAGGATAACTCCCCTGCTCTTCTTCAAATAGTGCCACGGGATCTTTTATGTCCACCCGAGGGGACAATCAGGGCCTCAGTTTTAACGCCTCATCCGAAAGACAGCACCTCCAGCAGTGTAGCACTCCATCAGTACTGCACTGAAGTGCCAGCCTGGATTAATGTGCTCAAGTCTCTGAAGTGGGACTTGAACCCACAACCTTCTTACTCAGAGGTGAGAGTGCTACCACTGAGCCATGGCTGACACCTTGGGAAAGGGGAAAGTCTAGATGGAGTAAGTTTATTTCAAAGTACTCTCCCCATTTTATGTAGAAAAAAAAATAATTTATCTGCAAAGATCTGATTCAAAAACATAAATTTTATTACATGCAAGGATGCCCTCAAATCCGTCCGGCCTCGCTACTAAACCACTCCATGACATCAGCCGTGAGATGCAGCTCAATGCCTCCTTAAACAACTCCATTGGGAACAGGGGCCATGACTTTATTCCAACCCGAGAGGTGGTTGGAGGTACTTAATCCTGGAAAACCACCATGCTGGCTGTGGATACATAGTTCTCAGCCTGAGATACAGGAGCTCGGTCAATATACACAGTACTGCTCCTTTGATTCTCTTTCCTATTTAAGGTTTTAAATTTTTATCATCGGTAAAGCAAATTTCAGAACTGAAGTCACGAGCCCAAACCCCTGTCCACTTTTTGAGTTGATAATGCAAACCTTCCAACTCACCATCATTTCTGAAGAATGGAGGTTGGCAAGAACAGGTGGAGGATGAATGGCCCCGAAATTGCTGGGAAAATAATGGCAAATTAAAGCTGCCCACCATTATTAGTTCTAAAACAATTCAGCAATTTGTGGCAAAGATATACGCCACAAGTTCTGATTCTCCATAAATTGCTGGACGATTTGCGCTGCTCCACTGTTAGCCTTGACAAAACCCCAAAATTGCAACCTCGCCTGAGCCTCTCGCCATTGAAATTAACTGCATGTTATGAAATTGCTGGATTTTGCGCTGCAAATGCAAATTAATCTCGCCGCTGCCATTTAGGGCTAGTAATTCATGTCGTAAGGACCCTGTTAATGATGTGATTTATGGTTTTGATGTAAAACTCAACCTTGGAGGCCCAGAAAGAGGACAAATGAAGCTGTGGAGTCTCACTCCAGCAAGGTAGTGAATTGTTCCTAGAGGTTTTTAAAAAAAAAAATTTAATCTCTCTTGGGAGTATTTTTGTGCCAGTCTTGCCATTCACAGAGGAAGACACAAAAAACCTCCCAGAGATACGAGAAAACCAAGGGTGTGGCGAGAATGAGGAACTTAAAGAAATTATTATTAGTAAAAAAACAGTACTAGCAAAATTAATGGGACTAAAAGTCAATAAATCCCAAGGACCGGATGACCTACATCCTAGGGTTTTGAAAGAGGTGGCCATTGGGATAGTGGACGCATTGGTTGTCATCTTCCAAAATTCTATCGATTCTGGAACGGTTCCTGCAGATTGGAGGATAGCAAACGTAACCCCGCTATTTAAGAAAGGAGGGAGAGAAAACGGGGAACTACAGACCTGTTAGCCTCACATCAGTAGTTGGGAAAATGCTGGAATCTATTATAAAGGATGCAATAACTGGGCACTTAGAAACTAATAGTAAGATTGGGCAGAGTCAGCATGGATTTATGAAAGGGAAATCCTGTTTGACAAACCTATTGGAGTTCTTTGAGGATGTAACTAGTGGAGTAGACAAAGGGGAACCGGTAGATGTGGTGTATCTGGATTTACAGAGGCCTTCGATAAGGTCCCACACAAGAGGTTGGTGATCAAAATTAGGGCACGTGGAATTGGGGGTAATATACTAGCATGGATTGAGAATTGGTTAACAGACAGAAAACAAAGAGATGGGATAAATGGGTCTTTTTCAGGATGGCAGGCTGTGACTAGTGGGGTACCGCAAGGATCGGTGCTTAGGCCCAGCTATTCACAATCTATATCAATGATTTGGATGAGGGGACTAAATGTAACATTTCCAAATTTGCTGATGATACAAAGCTAGGTGGCAGTGGCAGTTGTGAAGAGGATGTGAAGAGGCTTCAAGGGGATCTCGACAGGCTCAGTGAGTAGGCGAGAACATGGCAGATGGAATATAATGTGAAGTTATCCACTTTGGTAGAAAAAAACAGAAAGGCAGAGTATTTCCTAAATGGTGAAAGATTGGGGAATGCAGATGCTCAAAGGGACTGTGGGTGTCCTTGTACATGAGTCACTGAAAGTGAATGTGCAGGTGCAGCAAGCCATTAGGAAGGCAAATGGTATGCTGGCCTTCATTACAAGAGGATTTGAGTACAGGAGTAAAGAAGTCTTACTCCAATTATATAGGACCTTGGTGAGACCACACCTGGAGTACTGTGTACAATTTTGGTCTCCTTACCTGAGGAAGGATATACAGGAAACTTTCGTTTATCCGGCACCGACGGGACCGGCGTGGTGCCGGTTGATCGAAAGTGCCGGATTACAGAGAGGTATACTTACCAAGGTACGAGAGCCCCGTACACGGCCACAGGCTTAACAATTGGGACCCGGAGAGGGAAAGTAAACGAGACTCCGGCTTTTTCCTCCGTGGCGGCGACAGGTCCGAGTCGGAAGAACGTTGACCCCCCTTTCGTGGGGGCGAAAGGTCAGAATCGGGGTCTTGTCTGTATAATAAAACTTACCTGATTTTTGCCGGTTAAGCGAGAATTCCGGATATTTGGGTGCCGGATAAACGAAAGTTTCCTGTACTTGCAATAGAGGGAGTGCAACGAAGGTTCACGAGATTGATTCCTGGGATGGCGGGACTGTCGTATGAGAAGAGATTGAGTAAACTGTATTCTCTTGAATTCAGAAGAATGAGAGGGGATCTCATTGAAGCATACAAAATTATTACAGGGCTTGATAGGGTGGATGCTGGGAGAATGTTTCCCTTGGCTGGGGAGTCTAGAACCAGGGGCCACAGCCTCAGGATAAAGGGTAGGCCAATCAGGACTGAGATGAGAAGAAATTTCTTCACACAGAGGGTGGTGAATCTTTGGAATTCTCTACCTCAGAGGGTTGTGGAGGCTCAGTCATTGGGTATATTCAAAACAGAAGTCGATAGACTTCTGACTAGTAAGGGCATCAAGGGATATGGCGATGGGGCCGGTGAATGGAGTTGAGGCAGAAGATCAGTCATGATCTCATTGAATGGCGGAGCAGGCTCGAAGGGCCGAATGGTCTACTCCTGCTCCTATTTCCTATGTTCTTATGTACTCCTGTTAGTGTTGGAAGGCAGTAATTTTCAGGATGCAAAGCTGTTTTGACACTCAGAAATGCAAATTAGATAGATTTCTCAGAAAATAATTTCGGGATACATTACGAGTAAAAATGTTTGTACATTTCACACACCTACTCTGCCATTCACTCATTATTAACTTCTCAAGAACCATACACAACTGGGTTACAATGTCCTCTTCTGCTTGATTTAATTTTTTTTTACATTTCCTTTCTCTCTTCACCTTCTCTTTCTGTATCTAATTTGACTCTGATTTACCCTATTTTCTTCTCCGTTGTTCACTCTGTTTCTTTCTCTATCCTTAAATTTAATTGGTTATGGAGATAGACCATTGGGCACAACGTTCATGAGGTCCCAGATGCGACTCTGATCTCGCTGCACCATCATTAATTCACATTTCCAGCAATTTGCTGTGCAAATATAGTATGATCTGAAGGGTGAGGTAAACAAAAGTCCAATTCATGTCGCTCGCCACAAGATGTGCCATTCCAGCAATTTCTGGACATTGAGACTGAGCACACATAGAACCTGGCTGGCAAGAGTTCTGCATCAGTCAGAGTTTATGTGGGTTGGAAGTTTGGGAGGCCAGAAAAAGACGCATAGAAACATAGAAGATAGGAGCAGGAGTAGGCCTTTCGGCCCCTCGAGCCTGCTCCGCCATTTAATGAGATCATGGCTGATCATCCAAACTCAGTACCCTGTCCCTGCTTTCTCCCCATATCCCTTGATCCCTTTAGCCTTAAGAAATATATCTAACTCCTTCTTGAATATATTTAATGAATTGGCCTCAACTGCCTTCTGTGGTAGAGAATTCCACAGGTTCACCACTCTCTGGGTGAAGAAATTCCTCCTCATCTCAGTCCTAAATGGCTTACCCCTTATCCTTAGACTGTGACCCCTGGTTCTGGACTCCCCCGCCATCGGGAACATCCTTCCTGCATCTAGTCTGTCTAGTCCTGTTAGAATTTTAGAAGTTTCAATGAGATCCCCTCTCATTCTTCTAAACTCTAGCGAATATAAGCCCAATCGACCCAATCTCTCTTCATACGTCATTCCTACCATCCCAGGTATCAGTCTGGTGAATCTTCACTGCACTCCCTCCATGGCAAGAACATCCTTCCTCAGATAAGGTGACCAAAACTGCACACAATACTCAAGGTGTGGTCTCACCAAGGCCCTGTACAACTGCAGCAAGACATCCTTGCTCCTGTACTCAAATCCTCTCGCTATGAAGGCCAACATACCATTTGCCTTCTTAACCGCCTGCTGCACCTGCATGCTTACCTTCAACGACTGGTGCACAAGGACTCCCAGGTCTCGTTGCACTTCCCCTTTTCCCAATCTATTGCCGTTCAGATAATAACCTGCCTTCCTGTTTTTGCCATCAAAGTGGATAACCTCGCATTTATCCACATTATACTGCCTCTGCCATGCATCTGCCCACTCACCCAACTTGTCCAAATTATACTGGAGTTTCTCTGCATCCTCCTCACAACACACATGCCCACCCAGCTTTGTGTCGTCTGCAAACTTGGAGATATTACATCTAGTTCCCTCATCTAGATCATTAATATATATTGTGAATAACTGGGGTCCTAGCACCGATCCCTGCGGTACCCCACTAGTCACTGCCTGCCACTCGGAAAAAGACCCGTTTATTCCAACTCTTTGCTTCCTGTCTGCCAACCAGTTCTCTATCCAAGTCAGTACCTTACCCCCAATCCCATGTGCTTTAACTTTGCACGCTAATCTCTTATGCGGGACCTTATCGAAAGCCTTCTGAAAGTCCAAATACACCACATCCACTGGTTCTCCCTGATCTATTCTACCAGTTACATCCTCAAAAAATTCCAGTAGATTAGTCAAGCATGATTTACCTTTTGTAAATCCATGTTGACTTTTCCGATCCTGTCACTGTTTTCCAAGTGCTCAGCTATTACATCTTTTATAATGGACTCCAGCTTTTTCCCCACTACCGATGTCAGGCTTAATTCCCCGTTTTCTCTCTACCACCTTTTTTAAATAGTGGGGTTACATTAGTTACCCTCCAATCCATGGGAACTGTTCCAGAGTCTATAGAATTTTGGAAGATGACCAGCAATGCATCTACTATTTCTAGGGCTACTTCCTTAAGTACCCTAGGATGTAGATCATCAGGCCCTGGGGATTTATCGGCCTTCAATCCCGTCAATTTCCCCAACACCATTTCCCTACAAATACTGATTTCATTCAGTTCTTCCCTCTCATTAGACCCTATGTTCCCCTACATCTCTGGGAGGTTATTTGTGTCCTCCTTTCTGAAGACAGAACCAAAGTATGTATTTAATTGGTCTGCCATTTCTTTGTTCCCCATTATAAATTCCCCTGATTCTGACTGCAAGGGACCTACGCTTGACTTCACCAATCTTTTTCTCTTCACATATCTATAGAAGCTTTTACAGACAGTTTTTATGTTCCCTGCAAGCTTACTCTCATACTCTATTTTCCCCCTCTTAATTAATCCCTTTGTCCTCCTTTGCTGAATCCTAAACTGCTCCCAATCCTCAGGTTTGCTGCTGTTTCTGGCCAATTTATATGTCCTCTCCTTGGATCTTATGCTATCCCTAATTTCCCTTGTTAGCCACAGTTGAGTCACCTTTTTTGTTTTATTTGTATGCCAAACAGGGATGAACAAATTCTGTAGTTCATCCATGCGATCTTTAAATGTTTGCCATTGCCTATCCACCATCAACCCTTTAAGTAACGTTCCCAATCCATCCTAGCCAATTCGCGCCTCATACCATCGTAGTTTCCTTTATTTAAATTCAGGACCCTAGTCTCGGAGTCAACTACTTCACTCTCCATCTTAATGAAGAATTCTATCATATTGTGATCGCTCCTCCCCAAGGGGCCTCGCACAACAAGATTGCTAATTAATCCTTTCTCATTACATAATACCCAGTCTAAGATGGCCTGATCTCTAGTTGGCTCCTCGACATATTGGTCCAGGAAACCATCCCGTATACACTCTAGGAATTCCTGCTCCATAGTATTGTTACTAATTTGGTTAGCCCAATCTATATGTAGATTAAAGTCACCCATGATAACTGCTGTGCCCTTATTGCACGCATCTCTAATTTCCTGTTTAATGCCATCCCCAACCTCAGCATTACTGTTTGGGGGGGTCTGTATACAACTCCCACTAACGTTTTCTGCCCCTTGGTATTTCTCAGCTCTACCCATACAGATTCACACATCATCACCAAGCATTAGAGAAGTCAAACCCAAAGATGACAAAGGTGTGGATTAGAACATAGAAAAATAGGAGCAGTAGGCCATTCAGCCGTTCGAGCCTGCTCCGCCATTCAATATGATCATGGCTGATCCTCTATCTCAATACCATATTCCCGCTCTCTCTCCATACCCCTTGATGCCGTTTGTGTCTAGAAATCTATCTATCTCCTTCTTAAATATATTCAGTGACTTGGCCTCCACAGCCTTCTGTGGTAGAGAATTCCACAGGTTCACCACCCTCTGAGTGAAGAAATTTCTCCTCATCTCAGTCCTAAATGTCCTACCCCTTATCCTGAGACTGTGACCCCTCGTTCTCGACCCCCCAGCCAGGGGAAACATCCTCCCTGCATCCAGTCTGTCTAGCCCTGTCAGAATTTTATATGTTTCAATGAGATCCCCTCATTCTTCTAAACTCTAGTGAATACAGGCCTAGTCGACCCAATCTCTCCTCATACGACAGTCCTGCCATCCCAGGAATCAGTCTGGTGAACCTTCGCTGCACTCCCTCTATGGCAAGTATATCCTTTCTTAGATAAGTATATCCTTTCTTAGATTATTCATTTACGGGATGTGGGCGTCACTGGCAAAGCTGGAATTTATTGCCCATCCCTAAAAGATGAGTGTCAACAGTGAGATCATGATGGAGTCAAGTGATCTGGAGGAGGGAGTATAGGTAATGTGGGGTTTGAAGCACAGCTCATACGCTGATCTTATTAATTAGCTTATTGCTCTATTTTTGTGTATTAATCAAAATAAATTAAGGGTTTGTGACAACCAAAGCTTCTAGAAGTCTAAAGGAGCCCGAATCCCCAACCAATTTGCCAATATTTTACACCTTTGGCATTTCTTATCAGCTTAGTTCAGTTGGTAGCACTCTCACCTTGGAGTCGGAAGGTTGTGGGTTCAAGCCTCCCTCTGGGACTTGAGAGCATCGACTAGGCTGCTCTTTCAGTCAGTACCACGGAAGTGTTGAATTGTTGGAGGTGTAGCGCTTTGGATGTTAAACCGAGGTGCTGTCTGGTGGTTCAGGTGTGTGTTACGGATCCCATTATTTGAAGATGAGCAGGGTATCCTGGCCAACATTACTTCCTCATCCAACATCACCAAAAATACAATAATCAGTTCATTCATCTCACTGTGGTTTGTGGGACACTGTGGGCTGGATTTTACTCACCGAGACGAGTTGGGGGCGGGACTGCTGCCTTCCGGGTTCTAGTCCCGCCCCCAGCGATGTCCGATGCTATTTTCCCCTGATTGGCCTCGTTAAGCCCGCCCTACGGGCTTGCTGGCCAATTAAGGGAAAGTCATTGTCAGATGACGTCAGTTGATGACGCTTCATCTGCCGGTTTTCTGAAAGGCACATGAACCATAAATTGACAGATGATTTGACAGTGTTTGCCAGCACTGAGGTGCTGTCAAACACTGACAATCACTGTACACAGGTGAGCCCTTGTCCCCAGGCTCTCCAATCACTCTCTCCTTAGGATAAAACAGATGGCAGCTGCAGGTGAGAGTACAGAAGCGATCTGTCATTTCTCCCAATGAGGTGAGGCCACACAAACACTTCAAAGCTTGTCACCTACAGAAAAATCTAAACACATTAAAAATGACTTTCCCAACATTTCCTTACCTCTGATACTCACCAGTGTCCCATTGCATCCTTCACACCACTTCTGCAGCTGTCATCTGTACACAAACATTACAACAGACCCACAGCACGCCTCACTTACCCTGGCGGGGTTCCCCAATGTTGGGAAGCCCGCAGCAGAAGTCTAAAATTTGGAAAAAGCCTCTTAACTGCCTGTTAACAGGCAGTAAAGTGGCTATAATCCTCTTCCTGCCGCTAGGAGTCGGGTTCCTGCGCAAATCGGGGACCCAACTCCCGGGAAGATTGGTTGGAGGCGGGTTGGGAGCGGGTTTGGGACCCGCTTCCATTCTTTTTGACTTTCCCAGCAGTCCCACCTTCAAACCTGCCTCCTCAGGGCTGGTAAAATCCAGCCCAGTGTGTTTACCTATATACCAAGTGACCAGTCAACATAATTCATCGTATGAGTGCTTTGAGATAATATGAGGTGTTTATAGATACAAGTTGTTCTTTTCCATTTCATTAAAATACATAATAACAATGCTATCTGAATACTTCACAATGAGATAATTGCAATAAGTCCAAACCCCAATTATTCTCCATTCTTGTACAAAAATCCTTTCCATAAGTTTAAAAAGTCATATTTTTACATGGGTGCAAGAAACGTTAGTGGATTCCTCAGAATGACAATAATTTGTAGAGGATTCTCTTAACAACCTTGTATTGCAAATTCTGTAAAGGACTATGTGGAGTTAAAGGCACCAGGTTTCCCCGATCCAAAGGCTGCAGCAAACTAGCCCTCTGTTCCACCCACCCCCACAAGTCTGGGAATAAGGACCATCGATTCAAGAAATAATAATTTTAAGTAAAAATAGATCACGAATAAAATTGGCCTCCACTTGATGCCAGTTCCATCCACCCCCCCCCCAAAAAAAAAGTAGTTTGAGGATGGATGATAATAAACGTTAAAACACGACGCGTTTCTATCATAAATTACTTACAACAGTAAAATATCTAAGAACTGGGTGACTTTACATCAATTTGTTTCAGGAAATATTTCTTCCGTTGCCCTTTTCGCCCGTCGCCCCGGGAAACGCGCGCGCTTTCCACCCCACTCAGGCGCAGCCCAGCATGAAGGCGGCCATCATCGCTGATCTGACCAATCGGCTTCATGCTTTGAGGTCACGTGGAGCCGCGGTAGCCTATCAGGACTCTCGGAAACCCGTGAAGACGATGACTCTTGTTGAGCGGACAACCCGGTGCTTTTTATCACCAGAATGGTCAGTTGGGTTCATTTCACTGTATCTGGGGTTTTAACTCAAAAACCACATGCGATTTTCTTTGGTGGGCGGTCTTATTAACAAAATGGATTGATTTTGTTTCAAGTTCTGCTGTTCCACAGAGGCTCAAATAACATAGAAACATAGAATCTAGGAGCAGGAGTAGGCCATTCAGCCCGTCGAGCCTGCTCCACCATTCAATACGATCATGGCTGATCATCCAATTCCAGTACCCTGTCCCTGCTTTCTCACACAGAATCCCCATCGAGCCTGCACCGACACATATCCCACCCTATCCCCGTAACCCCACGATTTAATTCCCCCTAACATATCCCATCCTATCCCCGTAACCCCACATATTTAATCCCCCCCTAACACTAAGGGTCAATTTATCATAGCCAAATCAACCTAACCCGCACATTTTTGGACTGTGGGAGGAAACCGGAGCACCCGGAGGAAACCCACACAGACACGGGGAGAATGTGCAAACTCCACACAGACAGTCACCCGAGGCCAGATTCGAACCCGGGTCCCTGGCGCTGTGAGGCAACAGTGCTAACCACTATGCCACCGTGTTGCCCTAACATAACATCAGCACTGTGCTTTCAAAATGACTTAACAACAACTTGTATTTATATAGCCCCTTTAATTTAGTGAAACGTCCCAAGGCGCTTCACAGGAGTGATTATCAGACAAAATTTGACACCAAGCCACATATTGAGACAGCTTGGTCAAAGAGGTAGGTTTTAAGGAGTGCCTTAAAGGAGGTGAGTGAGTCGGAGAGGTTTAGGGAGGGAATACCAGAGCTTTGGGCCTAGGCAACTGAAGGCACACCTGCCAATGGTGGGGTGAAGGAAATCAGGGTCGCGCAAGAGGCCAGAATTGGTGGAGCGCAGAGATCTCGTCGGGCTGGAGGAGGCTACAGAGATAGGGAGGGGCAAGGCCATGGAGGGATTTGAAAACGATGAGAATTTTAAAATCGAGGCGTTGCCAAACCGGGAGCCAATGTAGGTCCGCGAGCACAGGGGTGATGGGTAAGCAGGACTTGGTGCAAGTTCGGATATGGGCAGCATAGTTTTAGATGAGCTCAAGTTCATGGAGGGTGGAAGTTGGGAGACCAGCCAGGAGTGTGTTGGAATAGTCAAGTCTAGAGGTAACAAAGGCATGGAAGCAAAGCCATTCAAAAATGAAAGAATACTGTGTAAATTATCTTAATACTTCAATACTGAGAGGAGAAAGTCCTGCTGCAGTAATCCAATCTCTAACCTGAAGGAAGATTGCAAACACTATAGACACTTTTGCTCTCCACCCATTGCACAGATCAGGTGCAGGTTGTATCCCACAATTTATTCCAACACAACACAAGAAGCCAGTGAACTTTGATTTCAGCACAGCAGCTGCAGCCATGTCATTAGATGTAACTTTTTGACTGTGAAAAAGAAGTACCTTTTTATATCCTTTACACAGATTGACATTTCATTCATTTATTTGATATTGATTAGTACTGTCATTGTTCAGGCAAATGGTTCTACCGACTTGCTGGGAGAGACAGGGTTTTTTTAAATTGTGGCTTAAATTTCCCAAAGGCACTTTAGTAATCCGTGGGGAACACTGCATTTTAAATTGATTGAATTTTTGCCTCCTCACTGTTTGTTTTCCTGTACCACATGCCATTTTCTAACGAAGAGAATATTCAGGTAAACTGCTCCCAGTCCTCTCTCTGCCTGTGTTTTCTTGAGGTAGAGAATGTGAGCAAGAGTGATGACTCCCCCATAATAATAATCCCCTCCCATAAGAAGCCACTTCATCTGCTCTGTGCAGCAGAGGTTGTAGCCATAATCTGAATTCATGAGCACAAAGCTTCATCTACCAAATCTGTAACATGCTGGGAGTGCCAACTCACTCTGACAACTATACATTTTTTTAAATTTTGAGATTGACTCTATTTTGTTGTCCATTTTTCACGCTTTGGCTTCACAGCCCCCACACAAAATGTGCCTTCAAAGGTATACAGGCAATCTGCTCCCAGACTTATACAAGCATACAAAATTGACAGCAAGGAAAAGACCAGCTGGTCCATCAAGCCTGCCCCACACTTATGATGGCTGGAGCATCATGACTAAACACTTCCTCTTTCCTCCTCAGCCATATAATCTCCTGGGAGAGGCAAAATACTAGAGAAAAAAACCCAGGGTCAATAAGGGAAAATATACTCTGGAAAATTTCTCTCCTAATCCCACCCCCGCCCCTCAGGTGATCATGGACCAAGTGTTATCTGTAAAGACACTTACCTTCGATGTGATGCTATCTCTGCCCCAGTCAAGAACCAGTCCAGCTCCCTTTTGAAGACGCAGAGAGAGTCAGCACCCACCACACCAGCGGCAATGTATTTCAGAGGCTCACTACTCTGGTAAAAGAAGAACATCCAGTCTATTCCTACTCTTACATAGTTTAAACTCATGTCCCCTGGTCCTCCACAATCTGTTAAACTGTAATAATGAAAGCTTCCGTCTATGCTACTCTAAACTAGCTGCCAGGAAGTGTACAGGAGTGATTGAAGAAAAATGACTGTCATCAGATGCTTTTCCACAGTGACCGTACAGAGATTTGAAATCAGCCACATGGGACAATGCATTTGTGTCCAACCGCTTCACAATGCAACTGTAACTCTTAATGCTTCTACCTATTAAGGTGTACAGAGTAGTTGGTTATTGAATTGTAGCAAGTATCAATTTCACTGATACATTACCAAATATTAGCAATATTACTTAGTGCCTTATATTAAAGCTCTTCACACAATGGGATAGAGTTTTTGCTTTCGGCGCAAGCAGCAATCCGGGCGCAAATTGCACCCAAAATTATGCCCATTTCGAGAAGTTTTTTTTCTCATTTCATTTGCAAATCTGCCATGGACCAACACAGTCAGGCAGCGTTTTAGAATAATGTTGCTTTAACAAATATTCCATGATGTATTTAAGAGTGGTAACTTGGTAAAGTTTGATTAATACAGCTGAAATGGGTTTATCACAAAAATTAAGCATTTTTAATCACAGTGGCAATTCACCACCTGTGAGTAACCCGATTTTAAATGACTGAAAATGACAAAATATATACAGAACATTTCCTACTTATATTAGAACATAAGAAATAGGAGCAGGAGTAGGCCATTCGGCCCTTCGAGCCTGCTCCGCCATTCAATGAGATCATAGCTGATCTTCTGCCTCAACTCCATTCACCGGCCCTATCGCCATATCGCTTCATGCTTTACCAGTCAGAAATCTATCGACTTCTGTTTTGAATATACCCAATGTCTGAGCCTCCACAGCCCTCTGGGGTAGAGAATTCCAAAGATTCACCACCCTCTGTGTGAAGAAATTTCTTCTCATCTCAGTCCTGATTGGCCTACCCTTTATCCTGAGGCTGTGGCCCCTGGTTCTAGACTCCCCAGCCAAGGGAAACATTCTCCCAGCATCCACCCTATCAAGCCCTGTAATAATTTTGTATGCTTCAATGAGATCCCCTCTCATTCTTCTGAATTCAAGAGAATACAGGCCTAGTTTACTCAATCTCTTCTCATACGACAGTCCCGCCATCCCAGAAATCAATCTCGTGAACCTTCGTTGCACTCCCTCTATTGCAAGTATATCCTTCCTTAGGTAAGGAGACCTAAATTGTACACAGTACTCCAGGTGTGGTCTCACCAAGGCCCTATATAATTGGCATAAGACTTCTTTACTCCTGTACTCAAATCCTCTTGTAATGAAGGCCAGCATACCATTTGCCTTCCTAATGGCTTGCTGCACCTGCACATTCACTTTCAGTGACTCATGTACAAGGACACCCAAGTCCCTTTGAGCATCTGCATTCCCCAATCTCACCATTTAGGAAATACTCTGCCTTTCTGTTTTTTCTACCAAAGTGGATAACTTCACATTTATCCACATTATATTCCATCTGCCATGTTCTCGCCCACTCACTGAGCCTGTCGAGATCACCTTGAAGCCTCTTCACATCCTCTTCACAACTGCCACTGCCACCTAGCTTTGTATCATCAGCAAATTTGGAAATGTTACATTTAGTCCCCCTCATCCAAATCATTGATATAGATTGTGAATAGCTGGGGCCTAAGCACCGATCCTTGCGGTACTCCACTAGTCACAGCCTGCCATCCTGAAAAAGACCCGTTTATCCCATCTCTTTGTTTTCTGTCTGTTAACCAATTCTCAATCCATGCTAGTATATTACCCCCAATTCCACGTGCCCTAATTTTGATCACCAACCTCTTGTGTCTGTAAATCCAGATACACCACATCTACCGGTTCCCCTTTGTCTACTCCACTAGTTACATCCTCAAAGAACTCCAATAGGTTTGTCAAACAGGATTTCCCTTTCATAAATCCATGTGGACTCTGCCCAATCTTACTATTAGTTTCTAAGTGCCCAGTTATTGCATCCTTTATAATAAATTCCAGCATTTTCCCAACTACTGATGTGAGGCTAACAGGTCTGTAGTTCCCCGTTTTCTCTCCCTCCTTTCTTAAATAGCGGGGTTACGTTTGCTATCCTCCAATCTGCAGGAACCGTTCCAGAATCTATAGAATTTTGGAAGATGACAACCAATGCGTCCACTATCCCAATGGCCACCTCTTTCAAAACCCTAGGATGTAGGTCATCCGGTCCTTGGGATTTATCGACTTTTAGTCCCATTAATTTTGCTAGTACTGTTTTTTTACTAATAATAATTTCTTTAAGTTCCTCATTCTCGCCACACCCTTGGTTTTCTCGTATTTCTGGGAGGTTTTTTGTGTCTTCCTCTGTGAATGGCAAGACTGGCACAAAAATACTGCCAAGAGAGATAACATTTTTTTTTAAAAACCTCTAGGAACAATTCACTACCTGCTGGAGTGAGACTCCACAGCTTCATTTGTCCTCTTTCTGGGCCTCCAAGGTTGAGTTTTACGTCAAAACCATAAATTACATCATTAACAGGGTCCATATGACATGAATTACTAGCCCTAAATGGCAGCGGCGAGATTAATTTGCATTTGCAGCGCAAAATCCAGCAATTTCATAACATGCAGTTAATTTCAATGGCGAGAGGCTCAGGCGAGGTTGCCATTTTGGGGTTTTGTCAAGGCTAACAGTGGAGCAGCGCAAATCGTCCAGCAATTTATGGAGAATCAGAACTTGTGGCGTATATCTTCGCCACAAATTGCTGAATTGTTTTAGAACTAATAATGGCGGGCAGCTTTAATTTGCCATTATTTTCCCAGCAATTTCGGGGCCATTCATCCTCTACACCTGTCCTTGCCAACCTCCATTCTTCAGAAATGATGGTGAGTTGGAAGGTTTGCATTATCAACTCAAAAAGTGGACAGGGGTTTGGGCTCGTGACTTCACTTCTGAAATTTGCTTTACCGATGGTAAAAATTGAAAACCTTAAATAGGAAAGAGAATCAAAGGAGCAGTACTGTGTATATTGACCGAGCTCCTGTATCTCAGGCTGAGAACTATGTATCCACAGCCAGCATGGTGGTTTTCCAGGATTAAGTACCTCCAGACCACCTCTCGGGTTGGAATAAAGTCATGGCCCCTGTTCCCAATGGAGTTGTTTAAGGAGGCATTGAGCTGCATCTCACGGCTGATGTCATGGAGTGGTTTAGTAGAGAGGCTGGCCTGATTTGAGGGCATCCTTGCATGTAATAAAATTTATGTTTTTGAATCAGATCTTTGCAGATAAATTATTTTTTTTTCTACATAAAATGGGGAGAGTACTTTGAAATAAACTTATTCCATCTAGACTTTCCCCTTTCCAAGGTGTCAGCCATGGCTCAGTGGTAGCACTCTCACCTCTGAGTAAGAAGGTTATGGGTTCAAGTCCCACTTCAGAGACTTGAGCACATTAATCCAGGCTGGCACTTCAGTGCAGTACTGATGGAGTGCTGCACTGCTGGAGGTGCTGTCTTTCGGATGAGGTGTTAAAACTGAGGCCCTGATTGTCCCCTCGGGTGGACACAAAAGATCCTGTGGCACTATTTGAAGAAGAGCAGGGGAGTTATCCTGGTGTCCTGGCCAATAAGTTCCTCATTCTCGCCACACCCTTGGTTTTCTCGTATTTCTGGGAGGTTTTTTGTGTCTTCCTCTGTGAAGACAGAAACAAAGTATTTAATTTCTCTGCCATTTTCTCATTCCCCATTATAAATTCTCCCGTCTCTGACTGTAAAGGACCTACATTTACCTTCGCCAGTCTCTTCCTTTTCACATACCTATAGAAGCTTTTACAATCCGTTTTTATATTTTTCGCTAGTTTGTGCTCCTATTCCATTTTCCCTTTCTTTATCAATTTCTTGGTCCCCCTTTGCTGATTTCTAAAAAGATCCCAATCCTCAGGCTGACTGCTTTTTTTGGCAACTTTATAAGGTTCTTCCTTTGACTTAATGCTAGCTTTAATTTCTTTTGTTAGCCATGGTTGGATCACTTTTCCTTTTGGGTTTTTATGCCCTAGAGGAATATATGTTTGTTGCAAATTATGCATTATTTCCTTGAATGTTAGCCATTGTATGTCCACCTTCATACCTTTTATTGTAGTCTCCCAATCTACCATGGCCAACTTGTCCCTCATACCCTTGTAGTTTCCTCTGTTTAGATTGAAGACCTTAGTTTCAGATTGGACTACATCACTTTCAAACTTAATGTAAAATTCAATCATATTATGGTCACTTGTCCCTAAAGGCCCCTTTACCACAAGATTATTGATTAGCCCTTTCTCATTACACAGTACCAGATCCAGAATAGCCTGTTCCCTGGTTGGTTCCTCCACATACTGATCCAGGAAACCATCTCGCGTGCATTCCAAGAATTCGTCCTCCACACCATTAGTGGTAATTTGATTTTCCAAGTCAATATGTAGATTAAAGTCCCCCATGATTATCGTATTGCCCTTGTTACATGCACTTCTAATTTCTTGATTGATACTGTGCCCTACATTACCACTACTGTTTGGTGGCCTATACACAACTCCCACCAATGTTTTCCGCCCTTTGCTGTTTCTTAGCTCCACCCAAACTGATTCCAGTTTTACATCACGATCTGCCGAGCCAAGATCTTTTAGCTCTACCGTACTAATCTCATCCCTTATTAACAGCCCTACGCCACCTCCTTTTCCTTTTTGTCTGTCCTTCCTAAATGTTGAGTACCCTGGAACATTCAGTTCCCAGCTTTGGTTACCTGCAACCATGTCTCTGTAATGGCAATTACATCATACCCATTTACTTCTATTTGTGACATTAATTCATCCACCTTGGAGGACAGTAGTCAGTTTCTTAGTAAATTTTTAAAAATTACATTCAAAAGCTTTTAAAATGTTCCTATTAGTGTCCTTGCGCCCAAAAGAACCAGCTTAATTTTTATAGCCTCCTCGAAGGCTCTAAGCCTAAACAAGCACAATTAGCAGCAACTCCCAATGGTGATTAATTCATCTTCGGGGTGTGGTGGTATTGTGGGCACGGCCAGCTTCTAGCTTTATGTTTTATAAACTAGCGCAAAAGATCGCGGAAACTCAAATTGCGCTGAACGTAATTTTGCGCTTAAAATTCAGCGATCTTTTGCGCTGGTTACATCAATTTCAGCCAAATTGTGCCGAAAAAACCAGTGCGACCGAGCGGAAACTATACCCCAGTGTCTTACATTTGACATGCAGTAACTGTTTCTATGAAGGCAAACACAACACCCTTTCTGCCCCAGTGACATCTCACAAGACACCAGTGATACTAATGACCAGATAATCTGACTTTTTATAGTTGAATGCCAAATATTGGCCAGGACACCATAAGGACCTTGCTCCTCTTCAATCTTTAACATCCAGCTGAATCGGGGCTTTGAAGCATTTCTGTTTGGGAGATTCCCTGCAAATAATGACACATTCCCAGAAACATCCTTGTGACTAAACTAAGCTTCTCTGCCTCTCTCTCCTCCTTTAAGATGCTCCTTAAAACCTACCTCTTTGACCAAGCTTTTGGTCACCTGTCTTAATATCTCTTTATGTGGCTCAGTGTCAAATGTTGTTTGATCACACTCCTGTGAAGTGCCTTGGGACATTTTACTACATTAAAGCTGCTATATAAATGCAAGTTGTTGTTGTTGTACTGTTCCCCTGTTATATCTATCCTCGCATCCATCACACTTTGTTTGAACCACCAATAAATCACAACTGAATAATTTTTAGAGAAGGAAAATTAGTCATTTCTTGCTATTTCTTTTTAACCTTCAGCCCAACCTCTCCCAAAGAAGTGGAATCAAGCAGCTGTCCTTCCAGGGAAAATTTCCAACAGCAACAACAGTAGCCTCTAATTGACCTCAGGGTGTGCCCGCTTAGATCATTTCCCCATAGAGGGAGTACCTGATTAGTGACCTTAAAGAGACAGGTTTGTTTAGCAGCTATGATCTCAAGTGCGCTCCAGACTGCCATGAGCAATGCCACAGGAGATCACCTAATATGAGAAAGGGTTTTATAAGTGGTGTAAGAACATGTAAGAGAAGGATTGAATGTGTGAGAGAGTCTGTAAGAGAAGGATTGAGTGTGAGAGAGTATGTTAGAGAAGGATTGTGTGTATGAGAGAGTATGTGAGAGGACTAAGAGTGTGTGAGAGTATAAGAGGATTGTGTAAGTGTGGCAGAGTGTTTATGAGAAGGATTGTGAGTGTAAGACAAGGATTTTGTGAATGTTTGAGAGAGTGTAAGGATTGTATGAGTTTGACAGGACGTAAGAGGATTCTGTAAGTATGTGAGTGTTTAAGAGAAGGATTTCAGAGAGTATGCATGAGGACTGTAGGAATTGAACAGTTTGTAGTTTTCCATAAGTGTCCCTGAGAATGCACTAGATCACAATATTTTATATATATATTTCTGAATTCTGCGTAATCGCTGTAAAATAATAATCCACTCCTGTCACAGCGCAACTTTTGAGGGAGCTCCTAAGCCTCTTGAACTAACCTTGGGGCCAAAGTGGAGGAAAATCGGCCAAGGTTACTGCCCCTGATTACTATCCAATGAATGACAGTTGAGCGCATGATTGGGTTTGGCTGAAGTACCCCCACCTCTTGACGATGGCTAAATAGTCTTCCAATACTTGGGCCTGGATTTTCTGCTACTGGCTCTCCATCATTCAGCCTAAATCGGGATTCAAAGGAGAAGCCAAACCACCAACACCACCTCACGGCAACTAGGGATGGGCTGGTCAACGTCACCCACATCCTGAGAACAAATTTAAAACAATTGTTCCTCAAAGCAACTTGAAAGCTTGAAGGTAAAGATGTTTCAGAAGGTAGATCCATTGACCACAATTACTCATGCTACATCTTCTAAGATTTCACCAGTGCCAATGCAGGGAAGAGAGGTGCAGAGAAGGGACAAGAGTATTTCACCAGAGAGGGAGCAAGAGAGTCACCCTGATCCTTCGCACAAATCTACTAGCGCAGGTCGACAGAGTAGCTTCCGCAGATGCTTAACATAAGAAATAGGAGCAGGAGTAGGCCATTTGGCCCCTCGAGCCTGCTCTGCCATTCCTCTCTTAGGCAGTCCCTCGGAACCGAGGATGACTTGCTTCCACATTAAAAATGAGTTCTCAGGTGACTGATGAGTCCAATATGGGACCTACAGTCTCTGTCACAGGTGGGGCAGACGGTGGTTGAAGGGGTGGGTGGGGTGCTTGGGTTGACTTGCCCTGCTTGCGCTTGGCTTCCGCTTGCTCCCGGCGAAGAGACTCGAGGTGTTCAGCGCCTCCACTTTGTGTGGTCTCCTCCACTTTGTGTGGTCTTGGGCCAGGGATTCCCAGGTGTCGGTGGGGATGTTGCACTTTTTCAAGGAGGCTTTGAGGGTGTCCTTGAAGCGTTTCCTCTGCCCACCTGGGGCTCTCTTGCCGTGTCGGAGCTCCGAGTAGAGCGCTTGTTTTGGGAGTCTCGTATCGGGCATGCGGACGATGTGACCCGTCCATCGGAGCTGATCGAGTGTAGTCAAAGCTTCGATGTTGGCCTGAGCGAGAACACTGACGTTGGTGCGCCTATCCTGCCAATGGATTTGCAGGATCTTGCGGAGGCAACGTTGGTGGTACCTCTCCAGTGCTTTGAGGTGCCTCCTGTACATGGTCCATGTTTCTGAGGCATACAGCAGGGCAGGTATCACTGCTGCTCTGTAGACCATGAGCTTAGTGCCGGGTTTGAGGTCCTGGTCTTCAAACACTCTCTTCCTCAGGCGACCGAAGGCTACACTGGCACACTGAAGGTGGTGTTGGACTTCGTCATCGACGTCTGCCCTTGTTGACAGTAGGCTCCCAAGGTATGGAAAGTGGTCCACGTTGTTCAAGGCATTGTCGTGGATTTTGATAATCGGGGGGGAGTGCTGTGTGGCGAGGGCAGGTTGGTAGAGGACCTTTGTCTTACGGATGTTTAGTGTAAGGCCCATGCTCTCGTACACTTCGGTGAAGGTGTTGACGATGGTTTGGAGTTCGACCTCCAAGTGAGCGCAGACGCAAGCGTCGTCTGCATACTGTAATTCGACGACGGAGGATGGGACGACCTTGGATCTGGACTGGAGGCGACGGAGGTTGAACAGTTTCCCGTTTGATCTGTAAATTAGCTCCACTCCAGCAGGGAGCTTACTGAGGGTGAGATGGAGCATTGCAGCCAGGAAGATTGAGAAGAGCATTGGTGCGATGACACATTTTTGCTTGACCCCGGTCCGTACGTGAATTGGGTGTGTGGTGGAACCGTTGGTCAGATCACGGCTTGCGTGTCATCGTGAAGCAGGTGGAGGATGGTGACAAACTTTTGAGGGCAGCCGAATTTGAGGAGGACACTCCATAATCCCTCCCGGTTGACAGTGTCGAAGGCCTTCGTGAGATCAAAGAAGGCCATGTACAGCGGTTGGTGCTGTTCCCTGCATTTCTCTTGTAATTGACGCGCGGTGAAGATCATGACCATTGCGTCCCTTAGTGGGCGGAATCCGCATTGCGACTCTGGGAGGAGCTCTTCGGCGATTGAGGAGGATCCTTGCGATGACTTTCCCTGTGGCAGACAGCAGGGAAACTCCTCTGTAATTACCGCAGTCGGACTTGTCACCTTTCTTGAAGATGGTCACAATTACGGCATCTCTGAGATCCCCTGGCATGCTCTCCTCCTTTCAGATAAGAGAAATGAGTTCATGAATTCACGCCAGTAGTGCTTCTCCGCCATGCTTCTGTGTTTCGTCAGGGATTCTATCTGCTCCTGAGGCTTTGTTGTTCTTCAGTTGTCGGATGGCCTTTTCAACCTCATGCCGGGCTGGGGTTGTGCTGAGATGGTGGCGGGTAGCATGCTGCGGGATGGAGTTGAGGACACTCGCATCGAAGACAGAGTCTTGGTTAAGGAGATCTTCGAAGTGCTCCTTCCAGCGGGCACTGACTGCCTCTCTGTCCTTGATGAGTACCTCTCCGTTCTTGGCCCGCAGTGGGGTAGGACCTTGGGTGCTTGGGCCGTAGGTGGTCTTGACTGCGCTAAAGAATCCATGCACGTCGTGGTTGTCGGCTAGCTGCTGGATCTCCTGCGCTTTCTCCACCCACCATCTGTTCTTTAGGTCGCGAGTTTTTTGTTGGACCTCGGCCTTCAGGCGTCTGTAGAGCTGCTTTCTTGCTCTCGAGTTCTGTTGCTGTTTCCAGATCAGGAATGCCTTGCGCTTGCGGCTTATTAACTCCTGGATCTCCTGGTCGTTCTCGTCAAACCAGTCTTGGTGTTTCCTGGTCGAGTGACCGAGCGTCTCTTCACAAGTGCTGATTAAGGAGGTCTTGAGTGCAGGCGCTGTGGACACTCTGTGTCTCTGCATCACTGGGAGTCGTCAGGCGCAGGCTGAATAGGGCTTTCTTCCTGTGTCATTGTTTCTGTTGCTGCCGCTGTTTTGGGGCTACATTGATGGAGATGACAGAGTGGATTAGGCGGTGGTCTGTCCAGCAGTCGTCAGCTCCTGTCATGGCTCGGGTGATGCGGACGTCCTTGCGGTCCCTCGCTCTGACAATGACGTAGTCCAGCAGATGCCAGTGCTTGGAGTGAGGGTGCTGCTATGAAACCTTATACTTGTCTCTCTGACGGAACAAGGTGTTGGTTATGACAAGGCCATGTTCTAAGCATTTCGACAGGAGGAGGGTACCGTTGGAGTTGGCTTTCCCTACCCCCTCTCTGCAATCACACCTCCCCAGAGGTCTGTGTCCTTTACAACTCTGGTGTTAAAGTCGCCAAGGAGGATCAGCTTGTCACCCGTTGGGACTCGGGACAGGGATTGTTCAAGGCTGGAGTAGAATTCCTCTTTGGTCTCGTCTGTGGTTTCCAGTGTTGAGGCGTACGCACTGATGACCGTAGCGCACTGGTTCCGGGCTAGGGTGAGCCGCAGAGTCATGAGGCGCTCGTTTATTCCGCTAGGAGAGTCTCTGAGACGCCCAACTAGTTCATTTTTTATGGCAAAGCCTACTCCATGAAGGTGGTGTTCTTCTTCAGGTTTGTCTTTCCAGAAGATGGTGTAGCCACTGCCTTGCTCCTTGAGCTGACCTTCCCCTGCCCCCGGGTCTCACTTAGGGCGGCGATGTCAATGTCGAAACGTCTGAGCTCCCGGGCAATGATAGCAGTATGGCGTTCCGGTCTGTCACTGTTGGGGTTGTCCATGAGGGTCCTGACGTTCCAGGTTCCGAACTTCATTTTAAAGGGTGGAAGATGCCTGTGCGTGAATTCTTTTAACGTGGGGTGGCCGTTGCACACCAGCTACCACACGGGCTTGACAGAGCAAGGTCTTGGTCCAATGGCAAGGGGATCCAAGACGATTGGAGGCCAGGCTCTGCTACAACGGCCTAGCACACATACACAAACATACTGTTACTGTCCTCCTCCCTTCTTCCCGCATGTCCCCTCTGCCTGGGTTTCGTAGGATGCATTGTTTTTCTCCCGACCTCGCTGTCGGCCCGTGCCGCACCTTCCCTGGGCCCCGACCCCATTGCTGGTCCACACTGCGCCACTCCTGGGCCTCGACCACGCTGCTGGGCTCGTCCTCGCTCCTGGGTCCCAGCCTCGGACATGAATGATGTTCCTCACAGGATCAAATATCTGCCATTTAATGAGATCATGGCTGATCTGATCTTGGGCTCAGCTCCATTTACCTGCCCTTTTCTGAACTGCCTCCAATGCAAGTATATCCCTCCTTAAATAAGGAGACCAAAACTGTACGCAGTACTCCAGGTGTGGTCTCACCAATACCCTGTACAGTTGTAGCAGGACTTCCCTGCTTTTATACTTCAGCCCCCTTGCAATAAAGGCCAATATTCCATTTGCCTTCCTGATTACTTGCTGTACCTGCATGCTAACCTTTTGTGTTTCATGCACAAGGACCCCAAGGTCCCTCTGTACCGCAGCATTTTGTAATCTCTCTCCATTTAAATAATAATTTGCTTTTTTATTTTTCTTACCAAAGTGGATAACCTCACACTTTCCCACATTATACTTTATCTGCCGAATGTTTGTCCACTCACTTAACCTGCCTATATCCCTTTGCAGATTCTTTGTGTCCTCTTCACAACTTGCTTTCCCACCTATCTTTGTATCATCAGCAAATTTGGCTACATTACACTCGGTCCCTTCATCCAAGTCATTAATATAGATTGTAAATAATTGAGGCCCCAGCACTGATCCCTGTGGCACCCCACTAGTTACAGTTTGCCAACCGGAAAATGACCCATTTATCCCGACTCTCTGTTTTCTGTTAGTTAGCCAATCCTCTATCCATGCTAATATATTACCCCCAATCCCATGAGCTCTTATCTTGTGTAGCAACCTTTTATGTGGCACTTTATTGAATGTCTTCTTGAAAACCAAATACACTACATCCACAGGTTCCCCTTTATCCACCCTGCTCATTACATCCTCAAAGAACTCCAGCAAATTTGTCAAACATGATTTCCCTTTCATGCTAACTCTGCTTGACTGTATTATGATTTTCTGAATGTCCTGCTATTGCTTCCTTAATAATGGACTCCAGCATTTTAAGAGCTAGTCTTTGTGGTCAGTGAGCATTGCAGTATGACACACACAGGGGTGGGGACGTACAGAGGGAATAAAAAATGTAAAACCAGGTGAGGCTTTGCTGGAATCTTAGACCACAATTACATTACAGTTGTAGTGTTTTTTTTATTCGTTCACGGGATGTGGGCGTCGCTGGTGGTAAACCATATTCTTGAACCGCTGCAGCCCGAGTGGTATACTTCTTTGTAGTGGTTTGGTACAACTCAGTGGCTTGCTCGGCCATTTTAGAGGGTAGTTCAGAGTCAACCACGTATAGGCCAGACCAAGTAAGGGTGACAGATTTCCTTCCCTAAAGGACATTAGTGAACCAGTTTCATGGTCACCATTACTGATACTAGCTTTTTTTTTAAATTCCAGATTTATTTAATTAGCTGAATTTAAATTCCCAAACTGCCGTGAACTCATGTCTCCGGATCATTAGTACAGGCCTCTGGATTACTAGTCCAGTAACATAACCACTATGCTGCCATTCCCAAGAACTGGTTTTGCTTTGCACCAACGGTAAGACATTCTAGTGTAAACCTGGAATCAGGGCCATGCCTGGTTTCAAATCAAATTGAAGGCAAGCAGGTGACAAACTCTTGACCAAGCAGGTGAAAGCTGCTCTATTCACTGGCAGTCGAGCGTTTGCAAGAGAAGGGCGAGCATGTCTCACTCCCTCTCTGGTGAAATGTCCTTGGTTCATTCAACCTCACTCCAGAGTCAGATTGGGCCTTGACTCCAGATTTACGCAACAACTTCTTATAAAAGCACTTTGCACCGACACTATAGTTGTAGTGTAAATGCAGCCTAACAGCAGATCTCATCACTACTGATCTAAACACCAATATATTAAAATTCTGCAATGGAAACCCACCCCTTTGCTTAGACTGACAAATGAAGAATGCCCACATGGGTGAGGCACTGGAGGGCTAACACCACACATTGATCAGTTCCCCAGCAAAAGTGCCTTTGGGAAAAGAGAACAAATGGGGGAGGTGCTATAAATAGATGATCAGTTCCATATTATATACAGTTAATGATAATTAGCTGTAAACTACCTTGAGTGACAACAGGGCACCTTCGAGGCTTTCTCCTAGTGAAATAAAAGTTTCCATGGGGCAGAAGTTATTAATTAGGCTTGCTGCAGATTTTATTTTTTAAATTGAGAAACTTCGGTGAAGGGCCAAGACCCTTTGTCCAGGACACCACATAGGAATTGCTAGACTGTCCATCTAGTTCGCTTTCTACCATCCTGGTAGTCACATGATACGATAATGAAGTTGTTGACTAATCATAGCAATCAATCTCTATCAATTGCATAAATTGAAGAGTTGTATCAATAAGTAGTGGTTGAGTGACATTAAACTTGGGTTTTAAAACCTCATAGATTGTAGGAGGGTGGAAGCAATTTCACATTTATGAAATCTTGGGGAAGAATGAGTTGTAGTTGCAGCAGTCTTGTGAGAAAATGGTAAAGTACTTGAGTGCCTTTAAGGGAATCTAAATCTCTTGACTTTCTGTAACATTACACAGAGCAAACTTCCTTTGTTTTTTATTTGGAAAAACACCTCTTCAAGAAAATTGTACATACTGCTGATTTTGTTCTGTTGAAACCTGCACGAATGACTAAAAAGGCAACCACCCATCTATAAAGACATGTTGGGTCATGTATACAGTTACATTGCTGCTAAGAATGAATTGACTTGCAGCTTTAAGGCGAATTCACCTTTGATGGTCATGTGTCTGAATGTGGAATAACATCATTTATTATGCTTGGTTATCAGTGTCATTGCACTAGATCCCAACACATGGCCAAGTCAGAATAAATACAGCAAGCATTTAATATCTATGAGATAATAATACACATGTAGATTTTTTACCTGCATAGAGTAACAGAGCAATGGATATGTAGGATAGTTTCCCAATTGAAACAGTTTATGTGGAATCAATAAAAAGAGATAAGCATCTGCAACATAGTACTAAATTATACAGATCAGAAGGAATCAAATTTGATACCTGGAGTTAAGTGTCAGCTGTGGCTCAGTGGTAGCACTGTCGCCTCTGAGTCAGAAGGTTGTGGATTTAAGTCCCACTCCAGGGACTTGAGCACAAAATCCATTGCAGTACTGAGGGAGTGCTGCACGATCAAAGGTGCCATCTTTCGGATGAGACATTAAACCGAGGCCATGTCTGGATGTAAAAGATCCCATGGTACTATTTTGAAGAAGAGCAGGGGAGTTCTCCCCAGTGTCCTGGGCCCAATATTTATCCCTCAACCAACACCTAAAACAGATTATCTGGTCATTATCACGTTTTTGTTTGTGGGAGCTTGCTGTTCGCAAATTGGCTGCCACATTTCCTACATTACAACAGTGACTATACTTCAAAAGTAGTTAATTGGCTGTAAAGCACTTTGGGACATCCTGAGGACATGAAAGTTGCTAAATAAATGCAAGTCTTTCTTTTAACTGATCTCAGGTAGGGCAGCAGTCAGGGTGCTGCAATTGGCCCTCAATAGCCTGGTAGATGCACGTCTGTTATAGAACCGCATATGAGGAGGAAAAGAATCATCCAGGCCCCAGTCCTAATCACTGCTTAGTGATTCTTGTTGGAAAGTGTATGGGAGGTATTTTTTCAACTTTGCTGCCTGAGCGGTAACAAAATCAACAGAACAAATATTGGGCGGGTTCTACAATGGGCTTTCCACATCCCCCTTCCACCCCACCCCCCCACAACCCTACTTCCTTCTGTGTCCGCCCCTGGAAAAATCTCTCTTCCCAACTCTCTTACAACTGAACTTATGAAATCCCAACTATCCAGCCTTTGGCCCTCCATTCACCATGACATTTCTGCAGCTACCGATCTGCTCAACCATACCCTCACCACCACCTTTGATGGCCTAGTCCCTATTAAAACAATTACTCTCTATCACCCTGGTCGTTCCCCCTGGTATGGCCCTCATCTTCGCTCCCTTAAGTCCAAGGGACGCAGACTTGAATGGATATGGCGGACAACTAGTTTAGCCATTCACCACCAGACCTGAAATAACAACAGAAAACGCTGGAAAAACTCAGCAGGCGAGGCAGCATCCGTGGAGAGAGAAACAGAGTTAACGTTTCACCACCAGACCTGGCTGGACCACATAAAGCATTATCAGGTCCTGCTCTCGTCTGCCAAAATTGCTCATTCTGGAATGCAAAGATAAACCCCGGCTTCTATTCTCCACTGCTAACCGTCTTTTTAAACCCCTCTCTCCAGTCTCCTCCACCCTCACCTCCGACAACAAGTGTGAGGAGCTCATGGACTTCTTTGTCTCTAAGATTGAGACCATCTGTTCAGCTGCCTCTGCCACTTCCCTTCCTTCCCCAAGCCCAACGGTCCAAACTTCCTCTAAGGTTGCCCCCTGCCCTAGCCCTGAACTCACATCTTTCTCCAGTTTCTCTCCGATCTCCCCTCATGACCTCCCCGCGCTCATCTTGTCCATGAGACCCACTTCCTGCTCCATCGACCCTATTCCCACCAAACTGCTGACCACCCAACTTCCTTTTCTGGCTTCCATGTTAGCTGACATTGTTAACGGTTCTCTGTCCTCAGGTACTGTCCCCCTCTCCCTCAAATCTGCTGTCATCACCCCTCTCCTCAAAAAACCAACACTTGACCCCTCCGTCCTTGCAAACTACCGCCCCATCTCCAACCTCCCTTTCCTCTCCAAAGACCTTGAACGTGTTGTCGCCTCCCAAATCCGTACCCATCTTTCCCGCAATTCCATGTTTGAATCCCTCCAATCAGGTTTCCACCCCTGCCACAGAACCGAAACGGCTCTTATCAAAGTCACAAATGACATCCTTTGTGACTGTGACAAAGGTAAACTGTCCCTCCTCGTTCTTCTTGACTTGTCTGCAGCCTTGACACGGGTGACTACTCCATCCTTCTCCAACGCCTCTCCACCGTCGTCCAGCTGGGTGGGACTGCACTCGCCTGGTTCCATTCTTATCTATCTAATCGTAGCCAGAGAATCACCTGCAACGGCTTCTCTTCCCGCTCCCGCATCGTTTCCTCTGGAGTCCCCCAAGGATCTATCCTTGGCCCCCTCCTATTTCTCATCTACACGTTGCTCCTTGGCGACATCATCCGAAAACACAGCGTCAGTTTCCACATGACACCCAGCTCTACCTCACTACCACTTCTCTCGACCCCTTCACGGTCTCTAAATTGTCAGACTGCTTGTCCAACATCCAGTTCTAGATGAGCAGGAATTTTCTCCAATTAACTATTGGGAAGACCGAAGCCATTGTTTTCGGTCCCCGCCACAAACTCCGTTCCCTAGCCACTGACTCCATCCCTCTCCCTAACATCTGTCTGAGGCTGTTCGCAACCTTGGTGTCATATTTGACCCAGAAATTAGCTTCCGACCATATATCCGCATCATAACTAAGACCGCCTTTTCCACCTCCGTAACATCGCCCGTCTCCGCCCTTGCCTCAGCTCATCCGCTGCTGAAACCCTCATCCATGCCTTTGTTATCTCTAGACTTGACTATTCCAACGCACTCCTGGCTGGCCTCCCACATTCCACCCTACGTAAACTTGAGGTGATCCAAAACTCGGCTGCCAGTGTCCTAACTCGCACCAAGTCCCGTTCACCCATCACCTCTGTGCTCGCTGACCTACATTGGCTCCCAGCTAAGCAACACCTTGATTTCAAAATTCTCATCCTTGTTTTCAAACCCCTCCATGGCCTCGCCCCTCTTCTATCTCTGTAATCTCTTCCAGCCCCACAACCCCAACCCCGCCCCCCCCCCGAGATATCTGCGCTCCTCTAATTCTGCCCTCTTGAGCATCCCTGATTATAATCGCTCAACTATTGGTGCCTAGGCCCTAAACTCTGGAATTCCCTGCCTAATCTTCTCCACCTCTCTTTCCTCCTTTAAGACGCTCCTTAAAACCTACCTCTTTGACCAAGCTTTTGGTCACCTGCCCTAATTTTTCCTTATGTGGCTTGGTGTCAAATTTTTTGTCTTATAATACTCCTGTGAAGTTGCCTTGGGACGTTTTACTACGTTAAAGGCGCTATATAAATACAAGTTGTTGTTGTTGTTATGGGCGGGCAATCCGTTCTGCCTCTTTACCGGCAGTCGGGAAAGTTGAAAATGACTCCTCGTGTGTTTGGGCATCAGGTGAAATCAGGATCGAGTGTGGCTGTAATGCTCTCCAGAGTATATTATAATAAGATAATCTATTATAGACAAGCTACACCTGAAAGGCTGACACATGAAGCAAGTATCAGAGGTTTGTTGGCATCCATGGAATTTCGTCCCTGTAAGTAGTTAGCACTTTCACGAAAGGAGGTGAGAAACCTGAGGGGGGGAAAAAAATCAAGAAATAATAAAAAGGAGAATTTCTGGTTAGGAATAGGAGTGAGAATACTTGGGTTTTTTTCCTCACCAATTTTCTACCCTTTCCTTTCTCCCCATCCCTCCACTGGGTTATGGTTCCACAGGCTCTAGTCTCCTTCTAGTATCTCATCCAAGTGGTTATTGTTCATGCGTGAACCTTGATCGTAAGTATTGGCAACAACAGCTTGTATTTATATAGCGCCTCACAGGAGTGTAATCAGACAAAAATTGACACCGTGCCAAAGAAGGAGATATTAAGACAGGTGACTAAAAGGTTTCTCAAAGAGGTAGGTTTTAAGGAGCGTGTTAAAGGAGAAGAGAGAGGTGGAGAGGTTTAGACAGAGAATTCCAGAGCCTAGGGCCCAGACGGCTCAAGGCACAGCCGCCAATGGTTGGGCGAAGGAGGTGGAAGATGCCAGAGTTGGAGAAATGCAGAGTTCTCATAAGGTTGCAGGACATTATAGAGATAGGGAGGGGCAAGGTCATGGAGGGATGAGAACATGAGGATGAGAATTGTAAAATCGAGGCGCTGCCCGTCTGTGAGCCAGTGTAGGTCAGCGAGCACAGGGGTGATCGGAACATTAGAACATTAGAATATGAGCATCAGAGTTATGAAAGGTTGTATAACTGGAGGACATGGCAGCTGAGCTCAATTGTGTTCTCACTTGACAGCCACACACTGGGATTTCCAGCAAAGGTCACTAGATGTTGATTGGGAGTGGCCCAATCTGCCCTGCCCGTGGGCGCCGCGACCCTGCAGCTGATATCAACTTAACTCGGCACAATATTGACTGCATCGGTGCCGTTTCCTGCTCTCGCCCTGAACTAAATAAGTTCATTCACTTTACTTCCAATTTCCACCCTTCCCTCACCTTCACATGGTCCATCTCCGACTCTTCTCTTCCCTTCCTTGACTTCTCCGTCTCCATTTCTGGCGATCGGCTTTCGACAAACATCCACTACAAGCCCACTGACTCCCACAGCTACCTGGACTACACTTCCTCCCACCCCGCTTCCTGTAAGGACTCTATTCCATTCTCCCAGTTTCTCCGTCTCCGCCGCGTCTGTTCTGACGATGCCACCTTCCATACCAGTGCTTCCGACATGTCTTCCTTTTTCCTCAACCGAGGATTCCCCTCTACTGTGGTTGACACGGCACTTGACCGTGTCCGTTCCATTTCCCGCACTTCTGCTCTCACCCCTTCCCCTCCCTCCCAGAACCACGATAGGGTTCCCCTGGTCCTCACCTTTCACCCCACCAGCCTCCACATTCAATGGATCATCCTCCGCCATTTCCGCCACCTCCAACGTGATCCCACCACCAAACACATCTTCCCCTCACCTCCCCTTTCAGCATTCCGAAGGGACCGCTCCCTCCGCGACACCCTGGTCCACTCCTCAATCACCCCTAACAGCCCTTCCCCTGGCACCTTCACGTGCAAGCGCAGGAGATGCAACACATGCCCTTTTACCTCCTCCCTTCCCACTGTCCAGGGCCCCAAACACCCCTTCCAGGTGAAACAGCGATTTACTTGTACTTCTTGCAATTTAGTAGACTGTATTCACTGCTCACGATGCGGTCTCCTCTACATTGGGGAGACCAAACGCAGATTGGGCGACTGCTTTGCGGAACACCTCCGTTCAGTCCATAAGGGTGACCCTGAGCTTCCGGTCGCCTGTCACTTTAATTCACCGCTTCACTCCCACTCTGACCTCTCTGTCCTCGGCCTCTTGCACTGTTCCAATGAAGCTCAACGTAAGCTCGAGGAACAGCACCTCATCTTTCGATTAGGCACTTTACAGCCTTCTGAACTCAACATTGAGTTCAACAATTTCAGACTATAACCCCTGCCCCCATATTTCATGCTGTATGATTTTGCCATTCCCATTTGCAACATTTTATCTTTCCTGCCTCTTACAAAAGCACAGTATATTCCTTCAATTCATTCCTCCCGCCCCCCCCCCCCACCGTCTCTGCACCTGCTTAATCTGTTACATATCCAGCTTTTTCCAGTTCTGATGAAGGGTCCCAGACCTGAAACGTTAACTCTGTTTCTCTCTCCACGGATGCTGCCTGGCCTGCTGAGTGTTTCCAGCATTTTCTGTTGTTATTAACTCGGCACAATCCTGCCATGTAACCTGGGACCTTTCTGGTCTCTTTAGCTCAGTTACTTGCATGAGCTATTGGGGGAAACTATAGGATCGAGGGCTAGAAGGATAAGTACAGACAGAGATGATTGAATACTGTATGAAACATGCTCGGACCATGGAAGTGTCATGCCAAGGAAGATAGTTATTCAAGGATATGTAAGCATATTTGAATTTTTATTTGATTGATCTGTTTGGGATAGTCTTTCTTCCATTATAGTCCATTTCTCACTCCTTGCTTGCTTATGATACCAGAAAAACTTTCTGTGTTCATGACAGTGAATGTACAGCTGCTAAACCCAAAACCCAGGTAAGGTTTAACTCTGGCTGGCCAATGGCTTGGTTAGCTATAACATTACATGACGGGCCATCTTCTTTTCACAAAAATTCTTTTTGTACTATCTTTTGCAAAGTCTCAAATCAGTCCAGTCCTCACTGATGTCCATTTGTGGAAGGATTTGGAGGACAGGATAACATTTCTGTGGACTAGCAAAATGCTTTATAAGCATAACTACTGCCTACTTGATTAACTTCACATATGGCAAAACATCTGTACCTGCTCACTTACTTAAGGCTTAAATGGGAAATATGAACAGCCGATTAGTGAGGAAGTGTGTGTAGCAGTGGGTTGGACACTGGTTGTTCACATTTGGATCTTGGGTTGAAATCTCAGCCCAGGCAATCTCTCCCTAGTCTCCTGGCTGTAAGAGTTTTACATGAAACATGTCTGACAAACGTGATTGACATCTTCGATGAAACAATGGAGAGGGTTGATAAAGGTAATGCAGTTGATGTGTATATGGACTTTGAGAAGGCATTTAATAAAGTGCCACATAATAGACATGGTAGCAAAATTGAATTGAGAGGTCGCACAACACCAGGTTATAGTCCAACAGTTTTATTTGAAATCACAAGCTTTCGGAGCTATCGATCGCCCCTTCCTCAGGTGAAGGCGATCGATAGCTCCGAAAGCTTGTGATTTCAAATAAAACTGTTGGACTATAACCTGGTGTTGTGCGACCTCTCAATTTTGTCCACCCCAGTCCAACACCGGCATCTCCGCATCATGAGCAAAATTGAAGCCCATGGGATTAAAGTGGTAATGGCAGTGTGGATACGAAATTGGCTAAGAGACAGAGAGTAGTGGTGAATGGTTGTTTATCAGACTGGAGGAAATATACAGTGGTGTTCCCCAGGGGTCGGTATTAGGACCACTGTTTTTTTTGATATATATTAATTGGATTGCTCTTTCAAAGAGCCGGCACAGACGCAATGGGGTGAATGGCCTCCTTCTGTGCTGTATGATTCTATGAAATTAGTCTCAACTTAGCTTTTGGTAGATATGGGCCAGTGCACAAAGCTACCCCTAATATGGTACTAAATTAAATAAGAGACCACAGGATGGCTGGTGGAAAATGGAAAACCGTGACAAGAAGCAGTAGGAGGTAACCTCCCTCTGTTGGCACTAAGGGACATTTTTGGGGCAAAGTAGACGGAGGTTTACTCTGCATCTGACCGTGCAATACCTAACTGGGGATTGACACTAAATGCATGTCTGAAATTGAATTCAATTTCCCAGCACTAATATCCCATACCTGATGAATAACACACAATGAAATGAAAGGCCTTAGTGTTATGAAGGGAAATGTATGCATGTATGAGTGCTTCTCAGTTATTTCTTGCTACTGGGTTAAGCGGTTGGTTGGAGGCAGCCTGAAGCAGATGATTTGAATAGAACTCTCACTAACGTGATGCTATGAAGTTCCTCTGTAGTGACACTATAAATGGGAAGAGTGGGCAGTGAGCAGCACTTCCTATTCATGATATTGCTGGAATACAAATTTAGGAGTTTTTTTTATTTGTTTATGGGATGTGGGCGTCGCTGGCAAGGCCAGCATTTATTGTACTGTTAAAAGGAACTTCACACTATATGTCTACTTCCAGTCTGACTCTAACTATCATACCTAAAGCATAAAACACAGTAGCAAAGGAATGCAATTGTGTCAGACTCTAGATATGAATTCATGATTTAGTTAAAATTTTGCACACATAACTTGATGCAAACAGTACAGCGTTGGCTCAGTGGTAGCACACTCACCTCTGACTTGGAAGGTTGTGGGTTCAAGCCCCATTCCAGAGACTGGAGTACAAAATCTAGGCTGACATTTCAGTGCAGTACTGAGTGAGTGCTGCACTGTCAGAGGTACCGTCTTTCAGATGAGACGTTAAACCGAAACCCTGTCTGCCCTCTCAGGTGGACGTAAAAGATCCCATGCACTATTTTAAAGAAGAGCAGGGGAGATATCCCCGGTGTCCTAGGCCAATATTTATCCCTCAACCAATATCACTAATACAGATTATTTGGTTATTATCACATTGCTGTTTGTGGGACATTGCTGTTTGTGGGACCTTGCTGTGCGCACATTGGCTGCTCCGTTTCCTACATTACAACAATGACTACACTTCAAAAGTACTTCATTGGTTCTAAAGCGATTTGGGACGTTCTGAGGTCGCGAAAGGCGCTAAATAAATGCAAGTCTTTTTTTCTTTCTAAAAACAATAGCGAGATATATCAGTCACAAGTGTGCATGTATCTACCCATATATACTGAGGATTTAGTTGAACATTGTCCCCTTTAGTGTCTGCCTATGTTTAAAATTATCTTATTGTGGCATATTGATAAAAGAGAAAGGGTGTTCATTTTAAGTTGTTGAGCGACAAAACTCAAAATTAGATTATCGTTTATCTTTGCACCAAGTGATAAAATCAGGCATACTCAAGATGAGAGACAGTGGGCCCCAGAGGAAATCTTCTATCTTTTGTTCCAACAAAGCATACCAACCTCCGAAGAGAAGTCAGTACTAAGCCACAACATCCTTACTTCCCATATCCTTTCTCTTTGTGGCTTCTCTGTGTGATGATGGTGTTCCCGTTACCTCTTCCTCTAAAAGCAGCTTATGCTGAAATTTTTATATTGAATAGTCATGCAGGGCCACATGAGTCATTGTGTTGCACCACTGCCCTTCGTGGTTCTGCATTGCAGTGTTATTAATGAAAGGGAATTCTGTGAAGAACTACTCTTTTCAAGTAATGTTTGGCTCCCTCCTCTCTCGGGCATCAATTGCAGCAGACAAGGGCAGACGCTCCCTCCTCTCTCGGGCATCAATTGCAGCAGACAAGGGCAGACAGACAATGTGTTCCCACTAGCACCGCTACTGAGCCAGCTCAAAATAGGTGTTTGTGAGGAGCCTGGTGGTGATTCTACCTCACTGTTGAGAAGCACCTGGCTCCTGCTCAGCATCTTTCCACAGAGACCATGGTGGAGACTGGAAGTGAGTGTGTGCAGTATGCCGAGGGTTTGCCAACCTTCCAGGATTGTACTGGAGTCACCAGGAATTGAAGATTAATATCCAGGACACGACTGCAAGTAACCCAGAAGAAAAATGATCGGGGCATTAAAAAAGTGTGTTTTTTTCATTTTCTTTGAACGCTTTTGTTTATTAGTTATAAAAAATGGATGGGGAATAAAAGGCTGATTGACTAACAGTCAAGGTTAATCCAATCGGGTAACAAAGAGTCTGTTCACTTTCCAGTTGGCCATGGAAAGGCGATGCGCCTGGAGGTTGGACCATAGAATCATAGAATGGTTGTAGCACAGAAGGAGGCCATTCGGCCCATCGAGCCCATGCCAGCTCTCTGCAAGAGCACTCCAGCTAGTCCCACTCCCTCCGCCTTTTCCCTGTCGCCCTGCAAATTTTTTTCCTTCAGCTACTTATCCAATTCCCTTTTGAAAGCCACGATTGGATCTGCCTCCACCACCCTTTCAGGCAGTGCATTCCAGATCCTAACCACTCGCTGAGTAAAAATGTTTTTCCTCATGTCGCCTTTTGTTCTCTTGCCAATCACCTTGAATCCGTGTCCTCTGGTTCTCGACCCTTCCGCCAATGGGAACAGTTTCTCTCTATACCCCTCGTGATTTTGAATCTCCTCTCAACCTTCTCTGCTCTAAGGAGAACAACCCCAGCCTCTCTAGTCTATCCATGTAACTGAAGTCCCTCATCCCTGGAATCATTCTCGTAAATCTTTTCTGCACCCTCTCTAAGGCCTTCACATCCTTCCTAAAGTACGGTGCCCAGAATTGGACACAATACTCCAGTTGAGGCCGAACCAGTGTTTTATAAAGGTTCATCATAACTTCCTTGATTTTGTACTCTATTCCTCTATTTATAAAGCCCAGTATCCTGTATGCTTTTTTAACCGCTTTCTCAAACCTGCTCTGCCACCTTCGAAGATTTGTGCACATATACCCCCTTTAGGATTGTACCCTTTAGTTTATATTGGCTCTCCTCATTCTTCCTACCAAATTGTATCACTTTGCACTTTTCTGCCTTAAATTTCACCTGCCACGTGTCCACCAGCCTGTCACTATCCTCCTCACTGTTCACTATACTTCCAAGTTTTGTGTCATCTGCAAATTTTGAAATATTCCCAAGTCCAAGTCATTGGCCCAGAAATTGATCTCGCTCTGTTCCCGCGGGGGTAAGCCTTCCCCGCGATGTCTCACCTCGCTTATGCTTTTTCTGATCCAGCTCGCACGAACTTGATGTTCCAGACATCAGCTGTGCTGGGCTTGCGTATCCCAGCGGCGCAGTTAATTCGTGCGAGCTGTGGGATCACGTGACTCAGTTAGAGCCAATGGCAGCACACCATCTTCCATTCATAAGTCTCACAGCACGGCTGTGAAATCTATGAATCTTACACCCCCCCAAAATAACAGCTAAACCTCAATTAAATTTAAAAAAAAAACCATCACATTAATAAAATAAGTATAGTTAATTAAATTAACCATTTTAAATAAAAAATTAAATTTTTGAAAAAATTTAAAATCTTTTAAAAAGTTATAAAAATAAACTTACCTGTCTTTAAAGTCTATAAAAAAGATATACCTGTAAAAAAAAATTCAAAAAAATACTTAATTCACTACTTACCTTCTTAAAAGCGGGTCTTACTCCTCCTTTTTACATTTCCAAAATCTTCCCTACTTACCTGCGCGTCCAAAGCATGAAGTGCACAGCGTGCGCACAGCCTGTAGCGCGCACGCGATGCACTCAGGCCCCGCCCCCTTTTCGGAAGAGCAATTGCCGGTTTTCAGCGCATGCGCAGGGCATGCAGAAAACCGGCAATTGGAGTGGGAATACGCGAGAGTATGCAGTGCGTACTCTCGCGTCCCGGGATCAATTTTCGGCCCATTAATATAATCAAGAAAAGCAGTGGTCCTAGTACCAACCCCTGGGGAACACCACTGTGTACCTTCCTCCAGTCCAAAAAAACAACCGTTCACCACTACTCTCTGTTTCCTGTCACTTAGCCAATTTTGTATCCATGCTGCCACTGTCCCTTTTATTCCATGGGCTTCAAATTTGCTGGCAAGCCTAATATGTGACACTTTATCAAACGCCTTTTGGAAGTCCATATATACGTCAACCGCATTGCCCTCATCAACCCTCTCACCTCATCAAAAAACTTGATCAAGTTAGTGGCGGGAGTGTGGGGGCGGGGCAGTTCGAGACAGGAAGTCATGTGATGAAACCTCCAGGAATACACCAACCAGAATTGGCAACCCTAAGTATGCCTGTATTGTCATAAAAAGCACAAATCCACATCTCAGCAGCAGATTGCCAGTGAAGAAGCTTCCGTCAGTCTCTTGGGGCATCAGCTGATGGTTGACCTTCGTAAGCCTCAATGCTTGCTTTACTTCATTCATTTTTAACATCTGAAATTGGTTGAGCTGAAGACTTTAAAATGTTTCTGAAACTACAACGGGAATCCCTATTTTGCATATTCCTTCAAAAGTCTTATCAGTAATTTAAGTACTTAAGTATCTTTTGTAAAGATGATCCTCTTAAACCCCAAATATGTCCACCTATACGCTCTTCCCCATCCAGCATCGTCACGGTGTTGAAATCAAGACATGTCATACCATCACCTGTTCTCTCCACATACTATTAGTGCAATCCACCCTATTATGGATTCCGTCCAAGATATTGCATCTCCTGAGGAGAGGTTCGACAAAGTTATTACCTTTCGTCCAAAGGTTGATCAAGAAAAAACTCTCAATACTAGTTCAACTTTACATTCTATGATAAAAACAGAAAATGCTGGAAATATCCAGCAGGACTGTCAGTATTTGGAAAAAAAAGTCATGACACTGATTCAAGTGTAGACTATTCATCAAAACCTTCATTTCCAGCAGTTTCTGTTGTTTTATTCAAATGTTCAACATTTGCACTTTTTAAAAGTTCTTACTTTTTATGTTTCTGTAGCAAGGCACCAAACCGATTTCACATGAAAACCAGAGGAGGACTTGTTCCTGAGATCATTCTCTCGGGTCTCCTAATGAGGCCCAGAACTAAGTTCTCTGCCTTTCCCTGCTCACCGCAACTGGCAGCGAAGGGGGAATTTCAACGTTGTCAATAGGAAAACCAAAGGAGTGGAGAAAAAAAAAGGGAATGCTTTGATTGAGGAGGAGGAGGAACAATGAAGTGGGTGGCGGAATGCACCCAGCAAGAAATCGAGACACTAAGAAATTTGAAGAAGTAAATCTAAGAGGAGGAACTTAGTCAAGGGAAGAGCTCAAAAGAGGAATTCTTGTACAAGCACGCCAATGGCTGCAAAAGGCTAACAAAGAGCAAGAGTAACTAATTATTAACTAAAAAAAATAGACACAAGAGAATGTAGAAGAGAGCAGGCAGTCTTTTTTTTTCCTTCTGAAGGTACATTGCATTTTCATTTTCACCCATTTCTAATAGCTCAATGGGTAAGTGTGATTGGTTAGTGTGGAACTGAGCCATAGCGACTAGAAAGGACCCAGGTTCAATCCCTTTGTTTATGCTAAGTTGGCTGATCTAAGGGGCTGGTAGGAGCATTAAGATTGGTCCAAGTGCCCTGGTGATAGGGAGAAGAAAATCAGCTAGTGACCCCTGCTGGAAACTGTACTCATATGAAGCAAGGGTTAGGACATGATTGCACTTGGCTGTTGAATAGCCTGCTACTCACTGTCTAAGCTCACAAATGGCCACCGGGGTGAAGTAATCAAGAATGGCAAATCAGCATGAAAAGGAAAAAGGATGGAGAAAGGGTTGGAAGAAAATAAATCAGTGTAGCCCAGCTTCAATTGTTCACCTTGCCCCCATATACCACACTTGTAGGTTTCATTTCTTCCATGAGGCTCCTTTTCAGGTGTTAGCGGGTAAATATCATCAAGCTGAAGAATGTTAGAGATAGGGAATGGAACAGTGCCAGCACAAAATCCTTCCAGGTTAGTTCCAACACAGTCAAATGCAGAATAAAGCTCCTACTCTGTCCCAATCAGTTGAGAACAGTACCCTCTACTGCAGCAGTGTGACATTTTTCCATTTCTCCCACCAGCCATCCTAAGGGTCTCTGTAACCAAGATGTACACTTTACTGCTGTGGACCTACACAGACTTTGCCTTGAATTATCTGTTCAGGAGCAAGGATTGAAGGGCTGCATAAACACCGCCATAGATCTGTTGGGCCAAATGGCCAGTTTCTGTGCCGTAAAGTTCTATGATGGTTCAGGTGGATGTTAAAGATCCCATGGCAAGAAGAACAGGGAATGCTCTCATTCCTCCCTCAACCAGCAACACCAAAAAGCAGGTTGAATGGTCAGTCTTCTCAACGTTGTTTAAGAACATTAGAAATAGGAGCAGGATTAGGCCATACGGCCCCTCGAGCCTGCTCCACCATTCAATAAGATCATGGCTGATCCTCTACCTCAACGCCACTTTCCTGCCCTATCCCCATATCCCTTGATTCCCTTAGTGCCCACAAATCTATCGATCTCATTCTTGAATATAGTCAGTGACTAAGCATCCACAGTCCTCTGGAGTGGGGGTAGAGAATTCCAAGGATTCACAACCCTCTGAGTGAAGAAACATCTAAGTTATAAATGGCCGACCCCCTATCCTATGGCCCCTAGTTCTCGACTCTCCAGCCAGGGGAAACAGACCCGCAGCATCTACTCTGTCAAGCCCTCTAAGAATTTTATGTTTCAATGAGACGCCCTCTTATTCTTCTGAACTCGAGAATATGGTTTGTGGAGCTTTACTGTGTGGGGAGTGCCTGTCGCGATTGCCTACATAACAAGTAACTTCAAAAAGGGTTTTGTAACGTATTTAATTTTAAAACATTTTTGGGGGGAGGCTATGCATCTGCCGGGCGCGATTCCGTATTTAGGTTGCTACTTTACCAAGTGCACTTTCTCGACCTCTTCCCTTTTCTAAAGGTGCTCTCCCTATTTGCAAGTTGCCTTCTGGGTGTCTTTCTCTCCCCGTAAATGGACTGCCTCTGGGGGGAAATTATCTGCTCCTTTTCTCAGGTCAGTCTGGGGTTCAGTACTTTGCCTCCGGCTTTCTTGTTCCACAGGTGAGTTCTCACCTGTGCTGGAAGAGTGTGGCTTGGGAACCCGGAAGGGTGGGGACTGTGCAAGGAACAGCTGTAAACTCGGCGTCATTTTACGGTTAAATTATTATAGTTCAGCTTGAAACTCAGGAAGTGAGGTTGGATCTCTCACATCCTCTATCTGGGAGCTGAAGGAGGAATAAAACACACTTTCGGTCTGACTGTCACTGGTCCGGTCGAGACACAAACAAGTCTGAGAGCAGGGTGAGTGATAGCTCATCTTTCCAACACAATAAAAAGACGGAGAAAAATCCAAGTGAAGAGGGAGAAATCCCTGGTCCCGAAGAAAGCCCGACACTGGAGCAGGGATCGGAACCGATCGAATCAATGTCCTTGTGATCAGCTTGTCAATTTCCGGTCTTCAGTCAGGATTCCCGGTAAGAGAATATCAGCCCCAATTTTTAAAGACAGTTGGGAGTTTGGCTTCAAATGAGGAGTTTGTTTTGCAGCTAAAGTCAGCAGCTTCCGCGTTTATTTCTTTTTTATATGATTCCAAGTGCCTTGCAGTTGCATCATTGTGTATGGTGGTTGTACCTGTCACATGTTAACATCACGGTGCTAGTTAGTTAAATGTTGGGAACTGTCACTCTTTGTTGGGGGAGTGTTAAAATGCTTTGAATTCATGTTGTTAAAAATAATTTTAAAAGTTTGAATGACCTGTCATTTCGATATTAATTTTTCGAGTACTGCTGTTTATATATAATGCCCACCAAGGGAATTTGATTGGAGTATAAAGCTCCAATTCTATTAATTGCTGGACTCATGGGGTATTCAGCTCCAGTTCCTTTGAACCGTGGGGCTCGTCGAGGATTTTTTTTTTCAAACGCAGTAGGGGGAAGGTCCAGATTACATGATTTGATGAGACAATCAGTTCGTAGATGGTTACATCCTGTCTGTGCTGGACTGGACTGTACCGATCTGTGATAATACTTCCTGTAGATTTAATTCGGTGGGGGAAACTATCCCCAAAATGACAAACACAGCAAACAGTGTATGGAAATGTTTATTGGTGACCAAGGTAGTAGGATGTTTGACCTGTGCTGTTCTATCAGCAACTCGGGTGATGGGCCAAAAGTAGGAGAGAAGATGAACTAAATCAAAATGCAGTTGAAGTAAAGCCAAGCTTGGAGTTTTCAGGCCTGTTGTTTGTAGAGAGTGGCAAGGAGGAACAAAGCTTTTCTTTCTCAGGATCTCAAAAAACACAGAAAACCAGAAGGGTCGTGTGTGGGGGATGGGAAGATAGAAAGGTTCAAGAGATTGATTGACTGTAAGAATGAGGGATAAAATGTGCATGGGAAGGGAGAGAGTAAAAAAGGGGTCTGGCATTTGCCAAAGGACACCAGAGAATTCTTGTGGGACTCCGCAGTATCTATAAGAGGTAGTGGTTGGTGCTACACCCCCCACACCCTGCTGCCCAGGAAACCAAGAAGGTCTCTACCTACAAAAATTGAGAAAACTACCCTCACCCAAACCTTGGGAGCCTTGGTAATGCAGTATCTCTCCCTGTGATATCTCCTGTTTTCAGGGGTATGGAATATAGACGTACAAACATAAAAATGATGGGCAAGAAAAGACCATCTGGTCCAAGCCTGCCCCACACAATCTTGTTGCCTGAATCATCATGATTAGACCCCCCCCCCCCATCCAGCAGTAGCCTTAAGATCTCCTGGGAGGGGCCAAAAAACAGCTAAAATCCTACGGCCAGTTATGGAAAATAAATCTGTAAAATTAATCTCCAACCCCCTTAGGCGATGGAAACTAGTCCAGGAGACCACATTGGCCATGCTTGTATTACTTAGTATTTCACCTACTTTTTTATAAGACGTGGTCTCAGCCCCAGCCAGGAACCGGCCCAGCTCTCTTTTGAAGGTTTGCAGAGAATCAGTACTTGCCACAAGAGCCGGCAACTTGTTCCGTAGGTCCACTATCCTCTGGTTTAAAAAAAATAACCGCCTAACATCTAACCGAACCCTACCCTCTGTAACCTAAACTCATGACACCTGGTCTTCCCCAATCTATCAGATTGAGGTAAGTAGACATTATCATGTGGGTTATCACAGACCCACTACAAGGAATTGGATGCAGAATCTCTTCGAATATCTTTTGTGGCATGTACATGGATCCAATGCTTACTAATCAGGAGATCGGCAGTGGATTGGAAGGTCGCAAATGTAACACCGCTATTCAAGAAAGGAAGAAGAGAGAAAACAGGGAACTATCGGCCAGTTAGCCTGATATCAGTCATCAGGAAAATGCTTGAATCCATTATTAAGGAAGTGGTAACAGAGCACTGAGAAAATCATAATATAATTAGGCAGAGTCAACATGGTTTTATGAAAGGGAAGTTGTGTTTGACAAATTTATTAGTTTTTTGAGGATGTAACTAGCAGGGTGGATAAAGGGAAACCAGTGAATGTAGTATATTTGGATTTTCAAAAGGCATTTGATAAGGTGCCACACGGAAGGTTAATGGACAGAAAACAGAGTAGGGATAAACGGGTCATTTTCAGGTTGGCAGGCTGTTACTTGTGGGGTACAGCAAGGATCAGTGCTGGGGCCTCAGCTATTTACAATCTATATTAATGATTTAGATGAAGGGACCAAGTGTAATGTATCCAAGTTTGCTGATGATACAAAGCTAGGTAGGAAAGTAAGCTGTGAGGAGGATACAAAGAGCCTGCAAAGGGGTATAGACAGGTTAAGTGAGTGGGCAATAAGGTGGCAGATGGAGTATAATGTGGGGAAATGTGAGGTTATTCACTTTGGTAGGAAAAATAGAAAAACAGAATATTTTTTAAATGGTGAGAAACTATTAAATGTTGGTGTTCAGAGGGATTTGGGTTTCCTTGTACATGAAACACAGAAAGTTAACATGCAGGCACAGCAAGCAATTAGGAAGGCAAGTGATATGTCGGCTTTTATTGCAAGGGGGTTGGAGTACAAAAGTAAGGAAGTCTTGCTACAATTGTACAGGCTTTGGTGAGACCACACCTGGAATACTGTGTATAGTTTTGGTCTCTGTACCCGAGGAAGGATATACTTGCCTTAGAGGGGTGGAACGAAGGTTCACTGGATTGATTCCTGGGTTGAGGTGGTTGTACTATGAGGAAAGATTGAGTAGAATGGGCCTATATTCTCTGGGGTTCAGAAGAATGGGCGGTGATCTCATTGAAACATATAAGATTCTGAGGAGGATTGACAGGGTAGACGCTGAGAGGCTGTTTCCCCTGGCTGGAGAGTCTAGAACCAGGGGGCATAGTCTCAGGATAAGGGGTCGCCCATTTAAGACTGAGATGAGGAGAAATTTCTTCACTCAGAGGGTGGTGAATCTTTGGAATTCTTCACCCCAGAGGGCTGTGGATGCTCAGTCATTGAGTATATTCAAGGCTGAGATCGATAGATTTCTGGACTCTTAAGTGCCCATGGAACAGCACTTTCGGGAGTAAGGGGGAGAAAATGTTTTAAATGGCTGGCAACAAAAAGGGTGTCATTCTAGGAGTGCAAGAGAGAAGGCGAGATTGGCAGGCTGGCACGCTACCTTTCAGCAATGTTTACAAGGATAATTTGACTTGACAGCATAAGTGATACAGTGTTGCTCATGGCGATTTCGGTGAAGTGTAATGGTGGGTGTGTTCACTTGAGTACACGGTAGTACGATTCTGGATTCTGACTTTCCAAACTTAGTTTATCTCTGGAGTTAGTGTGCTGTATCGCTCCAGGATTAAATCCAGATGGTTAATCACTGGTGTTGGTCATGCTGGGAGCAGTCTGAGGTGAGGAATTAAGTGTATTGGGTAAAGTATATTTTTTCCCCTGTAGTATGTTGGTACCAGAACTGAGATTGATAGATTTTTACAAAGGCAAAATACAGTGGATTCTGGAAATCTGAAATATAAACAGAAAATGCTGGGAATACTCAGCAGGTCAGGCAACATCTGTGGCGAGAGAAACAGAGTTAATGTTTCAGGTCTTCAACCTTTCGTCAGAACTGGAAAATGTTAGAGATGTTTTAAGCAAGTACAGAGGCGGGGAAAGAACAAAAGGGAAGTTCTTGTGATAGGGTGGAAGGCAGGAGTGATTAAATGAACAGCAGAATCATTACCAGCACCTGTTAGGCAACGGTATTAAGGGTTACGGAACCAAGGCGGGTGTTAAGATGCCGATCAGCCATGATCTAATTGAATGGTGGAGCAGGCTCGAGGGGGCTGAAAGGCATCCTTCTGTTCCTATGTATCCTAATTCTCTATATAAGCCGGAAGTCGCACAACACCAGGTTATAGTCCAACAGTTTTATTTGAAATCACAAGCTTTCGGAGCTGCTGCCCCTTCGTCAGGTGAAGCCAACATTTGTGTTGTGTGCCGTAGGACTTGGCTCTCCAGCTGCATTCCTCCACGGGCCGAGTTCCCAAGCTAACCTTGTCTCCCATGGACAAGAGCTAAGTGGAAGTCAGGTGTTTCTCTCCTTGTCCTTCTTCCTACCCCAAATTGGTCCAAGCAGGTAAGAAAAATCAAAGGAAGAGTCACCCAGGTCAGTCCCATACACAGACTGGTAGCCAGATTCAGAACACCATTTGAGGTCACCGAAGAGTAGGTCAGTGACCACCCTCTCCATTGTGTGTGATCGCGAGGCGGAGAGACACGAGAAAGAAAGAAAAATATTTGCATTGTCATCAAAATATCGAGTTACATCATCGAGTCTACAGCACAGAAACAGGCCATTCAGCCCAACTGATTCATACTGGTGTTTATGATCCACACGAGCCTCCTTCCCACCCTGTTCATCTAACCCTATCAACATATCCTTTCTATTCCTTTCTCCCTCATGTGTTTATTTAGCTTCACCTTCAATGCATCTATGCTATTTGCCTCAAATACTCCTTGTGGTAGCGGAGTCCACATTCCAACCACTCTATGGGTAAAGAATTTCTCCTGACTTCCCTATTGGATTTATTAATGGCAATCTTATATTTATGCCCTCTAATTTTGGACTACCTCAAGTCTTCTCTATGTCTACCCGATCAGACCCCTTCATAATTTTAAGGACCTCTATCAGGTCATCCCTCAGCCTTCTCTTTTTTTCTAGAAAAAAGAGCCCCAGCCTTTTCAGTCTTTCCTGATGGGTATAACCTCTCAGTTCTGGAATCATCCTTGTGAATCTTTTTTGCACCTTCTCCAATGCCTCTATACCCTTTTTTATAATATGGAGACCAGAACTGTGCACATATTTACTTCTGGCCACTGGCAGTGGCCATTAGGTAGGGTGAATGCTGCTTACATTTCCCAGCAACATTTAACAAACCGCAAGAGAGGTGAATGACCGATGAATCTGTGTGTGTGGTGTTTTAGTTGATATTTGTTGAGGGAGGAATGTTGTGGGCATCAGGAGAACTTCCTACTGTTCTTCAGAAAAGGCCATAAGATCTTTCAGTAGCTAGCCGAAAGCTAGGTTTAACATCTCAACTGAAGGATGACCCCTTCCGACAAAACAGTACTGCACAGGAGTGTGGGCCTAGGTTGCGTGTGCAAGTCCTGAATCAAATCCCAAAGAAGGGATGTTATCAACTGAAGCAAGCTGGCATATCCAACTCCTGCTGGCTGCAACGCCAGTGTTAGCATTGTCTTGTATTGTATGTTGGTACCGATACTCTGTGTTAGGGAAAGAACACTTAAACCATCACGCTTCTTGTCCGATATCCACTCCATCACCATGACCGCTTACTTCCACCTCCGTAAATAGAAAGAAAAAACCAAAAAGCTTTTAGTAACCCAGCACCAAGTGCATGTAGCAGGACTGACTGTCGCAGCGCTGACTGACTGTGTGTATAACAGGACTGACTGTCACAGGGCTGACTGACTGTGTGTATAACAGGACTGACTGTCATAGGGCTGAGTGTGTGTATAACAGGACTGACTGTCACAGGGCTGAGTGACTGTGTGTATAACAGGACTGACTGTCACAGGGCTGAGTGACTGTGTGTATAACAGGACTGACTGTCCCAGCACTGAGTGACTTTTTTATTCGTCTATGGGATGTGGGCGTCGCTGGCAAGGCCAGCATTTATTGCCGATCCCTAATTGCCCTCAAGAAGGTGGTAGTGAGCCGCCTTCTTGAACCACTGCAGTCCGTGTGGTGAAGGTACTCCCACAGTGCTGTTAGGGAGGGAGTTCCAGGATTTTGACCCAGCGACGATGAAGGAACTGCGATATACTTCTAAGTCAGGATGGTGTGTGCTTGGAGGGGAACCTGGAGGTGGTGGTGTTCCCATGCGCCTGCTGCCCTTGTCCTTCTAGGTGGAAGAGGTCGCGGGTTTGGGAGGTGCTGCCGAAGAAGCCTTGGCGAGTTGCTGCAGTGCATCTTGTAGATGGTACACACTGCAGCCATGGTGCGCTGGTGGTGGAGGGAGTGAATGTTTAAGGTGGTGGATGGGGTGCCAATCAAGTGGGCTGCTTTGTCCTGGATGGTGTCGAGTTTCTTGAGTGTTGTTGGAGCTGCACTCATCCAGGCAAGTGGAGAGTATTCCATCACACTCCTTACTTGTGCCTTGTAGATGGTGGAAAGGCTTTGGGGAGTCGGGAGGTGAGACACTCGCTGCAGAATACCTAGCCTCTGACCTGCTCTTGTTGCCACAGTATTTATGTGGCTGGTCCAGTTAAGTTTCTGGTCAATGATGACTCCCCAGGATGTTGATGGTGGGGGATTCGGCGATGGTAATACCGTTGAATGTCAAGGGGAGGTGGTTAGACTCTCGCTTGTTGGAGATAGCTATTGCCTGGCACTTCTGTGGCGCGAATGTTACCTGCCACTTATCAGCCCAAGCCTGAACGTCGTCCAGGTCTTGTTGCATGCAGGCATGGACTGCTTCATTATCTGAGGAGTTGTGAATGGCACTGAACACTGTGCAGTCATCAGCGAACATCCCCATTTCTGACCTTATGTTGGAGGGAAGGTCATTGATGAAGCAGCTGAAGATGGTTGGGCCTAGGACACTGCCCTGAGGAACTCCTGCAGCAATGTCCCGGGGCTGTGATGATTGACCTCCAACCACCACAACCGTCTTCCTTTGTGCTAGGTATGACTCCAGCCAGTGGAGCGTTTTCCCCCCGATTCCCATTGACTTCAGTTTTACTAGGGCTCCTTGTGTGTATAACAGGACTGACTGTCACAGCGCTGACTGTATAAAACTGCTAGTCAAATGCTGATGTGTCAGTGGGCCAAATAAAGCGGCTAGTCACAGACCAATATATCCACAGTAGATTCAAGGGCTAGTGACAGGCTGTCAGCATCCCCATGGATGTACTTGCCCGTAACTAGCAGTGTATTCATAGGACCAATAACAGGGCTATTTATGGGCTAACGTATCCATGTGACAAAGATAGTTACAGACTAATGTATCAATGGACCTAATAACAGGGCTAGTCACATGGAGCCCTGTTGTTTCAAAGGGTGAAGACATGATTGTCCTAAGCTTTGATTGGTCATGTACTTTCCTGAAGACCTATGTAGCATGCTGGCTGTTCAACTGAGTGTGAATCACAGCCATGTTGATCAACTTGAGACTGCACTAACGCCCCCCCCCCCCCCTCAAAAACAAAATCAGAATCTTCATTACAGCAAATACAGTTTACTTTGCACTTGGATTCTGCCAGTCTCACAGATTTGGGGATCAATCTGCCCGTTCAGAAATTCAGGCAACTGAGAGGCTAGTGTCATTGACGACAAGAAAAAATATATTTTCATTGAGATACCTGGATGAGTGACCAAGAAAACACAGTGCACCGAGATTGAAAAGAATAGGAAAGGTGAGCTAAATCAACAAAGAGTAGTTAGTTGGTGCAAGTTTGTGGTTGCAGAGCCTGTGGGTTATAAGAGAAAGGGAAGACTGAGGGTCCACGGTTTTCCTGAATCCTGGGAAAGAATGGGTTCGAGTCATTGACGGTGGGGTGAGTTTTGATTTCAGCACAGCAAGGATGCGGAGAGGAGGAGGAGGAGGAGGAACGGGATGGATTCACTGTGACGTGGAATGAATGAACGCAGACTCGAGCCTGCAGGTTATCAATGGGCAGAGCAAGAGGGATTCAGCCTCTCATCACAGGTAGAGAGCCTCCGTCTCCTCCATGAATGGGGGGCTCTTGACTCACTCTACATGTAATGCAAGGCCAATTTCTGCTTGCTCTGCCCATTGGTATCCACATTTCCTGAAAAGCTGGTTATTAGGCAGTAGTGGTGGAGACTCGAGAGCAGGTCAGCAGGGAGGATGGAATTATCAACTTTAGGGATTTTGTTTTATATTTAACAGGGATAGAATGATACAGCACAGAAGGAAGTCATTTGGCCCATCATGCCTGTGCCAGCTCTTTGAAAGAGCTACCCAATTAGTCCCACTCTCCTGCTCTTTCCCCTTAGCTCTGCAAAAAAAATTCCTTTCATGTATTTATCCAATTCCCTTTTGAAAGTTATTATTTAAATCTGCTTCCGCCACCCTTTCAGGCAATGCAGTCCAAATCATAACAACTCGCTGTGTAAAAAAAATTCTCCTCATCTCCCCTCTGGTTCTTTTGCCAATTAACTTAAATCTATGTCCTCTGGTTACCGACCCTCCCACCAGTGGAAACAGTTTCTCATTTACTCTATCTAAACCCTTCAAGATGTGGAACATCTATTAAATCTCCCCTTAACCTTCTCTGCTCTAAGGAGAACGATCCCAGCTTCTCTAGTCTCTCCACATGAGGCTAATTGCATTTTTGATTCATAAATAAGAGTGAGTATTAGCCTGTGATCCCAGTACTCATATTTGCATGGCGCATGCATGTGAACTTTAACCTTCCTGTGCGTTTGTTGGTATAATAGTAAGATGTAAAGCATAGAGTGCGAGTGTTTTTTGATCGTTGTGTGTGCGCTTTACTTCCTTGATTACTGCTTATTGGTTATCTGCTAAAATGATATCCATCAGGAATTAGCACTGCCAGTTGCAGAGTCAAGCTCCCTCTGCTTTTCCACAGCTGTGCACCTTAACCGCATCCTCAGAAGACACTTTAATTTCCCACACCAGTCATCCTCGTGGTTTGTCTGGGTGAGATTTCCAATTTCATACTGCTCATGTCAAACTCTGGGCAGGTTTGTGCTGTTGTCCGGCACTCATTAGGAAGTGAATTGAGACTACCCCAGTCTCATTGCGTGTTGGAACTTTAACAGCAAGCAGACACGGCAGACTTGGGTTTGACTCTTCCTAGGCTCTCCTGGCCACCCTTCCATCTTCCATCCTCCTTAAGCTTTGTTGATTGTTGCTCTCCATTGGTTGGACATGTTGAGCATCGAGTCTAAGACTCCTGGGTCTCTTTCAGCTCCATTTTAAGCTATTTCAACACCGTTCATGGAGTGCGGGTGTTGTCTATTTTCTCTTCCTATGTGCAGCACTTTACATTTATCTACATTAAGTTTCATCTGTCATTATTCTGCTTGCTTTTTATACCTTATCAACTCATTCTGTAATTTCTGAGCTGCCTCTTCCAATTCCACTGCCCCCCCCCCCCCCCCCCCCCCCCAAGTTTGGTATAATCTGCAAATTTGACCAGTTTGCAATGAGTTGCTGAATCCAGGTTGTTTATGTAAACAACAACTTTAATTTAACTAGCGTCTTTAACATAGTAAAACATCCCATGGCACAGTACCAATCCCAGTACCAACTCCTGAGGCTTCAGTACTCCACGACCCCCCCCCCCCCCCCCCCCCCCCCCATCCACTCTGACATAATTCCTCTAACAAGTACTTGTTGTTTCCTGCCCTTCACCTAGTTTCTTATCCATTCCCAGGGTTTGCCCTGAATCCCCGCTGCTGTGGGTTAATTGATGGCCTTTAATGTGAAGTCAAGGTACTCTGTTTCATGGGGCTCGCCACCATCCAATTGGGTCATCACATTCTCAAAGAAGTCAAATAGGTTGGTCAGGCAGGATCTTCCCCTTTGAATTCAAGAAGCATTTAGATGAGCACTTGAAACGCCACAGCATACCAGGCTACAGACCAAGTGCTGGAAAATGGGATTAGAATAGACAGGGCTTGATGGCCGGCGCGGACACGATGGGCCGAAGGGCCTCTTTCTGTGCTGTATGACTCTATGAATCCATGCTGACCGCTCAATCCATTAATTTACATGGAATGGAAGTAAGACTAATGGGTCTGTAGTTGTCTGTCTCTGTTTTGTCCCCCTTTTTGAATATGGGCCTTGCCAGTGTCCAATGACTCCCTCATAATGATTGCCGGTGCCTCACAAATCCCTCCCACCCTCCCAGTCTCTCTCAGCACTCTGGGATAAGTACCATCTATCCCTGGGGATTTATTTGTTTTGAGCCCAATGAGCTGGTCTAGGACTTCCATCTGTGTTGTAACAAAGTCATTGATTTTCCTTGGGATCTCTTTGTTTGGAGAAGGCATGTTGCTCAAGTCTTCCCTTGTGAATAATTGGAAGAAGTAATTCTTCAGAATATTTGGTGTTGTGTGCGTGTCCTCAGTTTCAAGCTTATTTGCACCTTTTATGGCTTCCACCACTTCTCTGACTGCCCTCGTGCTGTTGAAAGATTGTTTTACTGAAACGCCATGCTTTTTTCCAGGTCTCTCTGTATCTCTGATCACCTCATTAACATGTTACTGCAATTCTTGTATTTATATCGGTGGGTTCCTTCTCCTTTCTCCCTGCAGGATTTGCACATGCTATTTTCCTCTTTATCTCATTTTTAATTTGTTTGCTGATCCATTTACGGTCATGTTTGCTTAGTTGGAGCTTGTTGGCGTGGGAATATATTAATCCGGCATGCTCAGCCTTTTACCTTTACAGATGTTCCAGTTGTCTACTGAAGTGTGGTTGGACACTATTTGCTTTAGTTGCTGTCTCACTTCATTGAATTTAACCTGTTTAAAATTATATACTTGGTTCCGGGTCTTGGGTTATTTCTGACTCCCAGATCATCTTGAGCGTGGTCTTTCTGTGGTCATTGCCCCTCCCTTGGGGTGTTACGACTTCTATCTCTCGTACATTTCCTGAGTCATTTACTAATAACAAATCAAGATCAGCATCAACTTTGATGCAGTTCTTGACACGTTGGTGAAGAATCAGTCATCGGCCAACTCTGACTGTAAACCATGGGTTTCCCCAGTTTATATTTAGCTGATTGAAATGTCCCATTAAAACACCCTTCCTAATATCTGTATGTTTTCCTCCTTAAGCTGACCAAGTGGCCTGTGGTAGACTCCCAGTGTTATAGTGTATATACCTCACTGAGTATTCCTGCAGTGTGTATATACCTCACCTCCTTGCAGTGTGTATGTACCTCACTCCTTGCAGTGTGTATATACCTCACTCCTTGCAGTGTGTATATACCTCACTCCTTGCAGTGTGTATATACCTCACTCCTTGCAGTGTGTATATACCTCACTCCTTGCAGTGTGTATATACCTCACTCCTTGCAGTGTGTATATACCTCACTCCTTGCAGTGTGTATATACTGTACCTCACCTCCTTGCACTGTGTATATACCTCACTCCTTGCAGTGTGTATATACCTCACTCCTTGCAGTGTGTACATATCTCACCTCCTTGCAGTGTGTATATATCTCACTCCTTACAGTGTGTATATACCTCACCTCCTTACAGTGTGTATATACCTCACCTCCTTGCAGTGTGTATATACCTCACTCCTTGCAGTGTGTATTTACACCTCACTCCTTGCAGTGTGTATTTACACCTCACTCCTTGCAGTGTGTATATACCTCACTCCTTGCAGTGTGTATATATCTCACCTCCTTGCAGTGTGTATATACACCTCACTCCTTGCAGTGTGTATATACACCTCACTCCTTGCAGTGTGTATATACACCTCACTCCTTGCAGTGTGTATATACACTTCACTCCTTGCAGTGTGTATACACCTCACTCCTTGCAGTGTGTATATACCTCATTCCTTGCAGTGTGTATATATCTCACTCCTTGCAGTGTGTATATACCTCACCTCCTTGCAGTGTATATACACCTCACTCCTTGCAGTGTGTATATACCTCACCTTGCAGTGTGTATATACCTCACCTCCTTGCAGTGTGTATATACTTCACCTCCTTGCAGTATGTATATACTTCACCTCCTTGCAGTGTGTATATACCTCACTCCTTGCAGTGTGTATATACTTCACCTCCTTGCAGTGTGTGTATATACCTCACCTCCTTGCAGTGTGTATATACCTCACCTCCTTGCAGTGTGTATATACACCTCACCTCCTTGCAGTGTGTATTTACCTCACCTCCTTGCAGTGTGTATTTACCTCACCTCCTTGCAGTGTGTATATACACCTCACCTCCTTGCAGTGTGTATATACACCTCACCTCCTTGCAGTGTGTATTTACCTCACCTCCTTGCAGTGTGTATATACCGCACCTCCTTGCAGTGTGTATATACCGCACCTCCTTGCAGTGTGTATATACCTCACCTCCTTGCAGTGTGTATATACCTCACCTCCTTGCAGTGTGTATATACACCTCCCCTCCTTGCAGTGTGTATATACCTCCCCTCCTTGCAGTGTGTATATACCTCCCCTCCTTGCAGTGTGTATATACCTCACCTCCTTGCAGTGTGTATATACCTCACCTCCTTGCAGTGTGTATATACACCTCCCCTCCTTGCAGTGTGTATATACCTCCCCTCCTTGCAGTGTGTATATACCTCACCTCCTTGCAGTGTGTATATACCTCACCTCCTTGCAGTGTGTATATACCTCACCTCCTTGCAGTGTGTATATACCTCACCTCCTTGCAGTGTGTATATACCTCACCTCCTTGCAGTGTGTATACACCTCACCTCCTTGCAGTGTGTATATACCTCACCTCCTTGCAGTGTGTATATACCTCACCTCCTTGCAGTGTGTATATACCTCACCTCCTTGCAGTGTGTGTATACACCTCACCTCCTTGCAGTGTGTGTATACACCTCACCTCCTTGCAGTGTGTGTATACACCTCACCTCCTTGCAGTGTGTGTATACACCTCACCTCCTTGCAGTGTGTGTATACACCTCACCTCCTTGCAGTGTGTGTATACACCTCACCTCCTTGCAGTGTGTGTATACACCTCACCTCCTTGCAGTGTGTGTATACACCTCACCTCCTTGCAGTGTGTGTATACACCTCACCTCCTTGCAGTGTGTGTATACACCTCACCTCCTTGCAGTGTGTGTATACACCTCACCTCCTTGCAGTGTGTGTATACACCTCACCTCCTTGCAGTGTGTGTATACACCTCACCTCCTTGCAGTGTGTGTATACACCTCACCTCCTTGCAGTGTGTGTATACACCTCACCTCCTTGCAGTGTGTGTATACACCTCACCTCCTTGCAGTGTGTGTATACACCTCACCTCCTTGCAGTGTGTGTATACACCTCACCTCCTTGCAGTGTGTGTATACACCTCACCTCCTTGCAGTGTGTGTATACACCTCACCTCCTTGCAGTGTGTGTATACACCTCACCTCCTTGCAGTGTGTGTATACACCTCACCTCCTTGCAGTGTGTGTATACACCTCACCTCCTTGCAGTGTGTGTATACACCTCACCTCCTTGCAGTGTGTGTATACACCTCACCTCCTTGCAGTGTGTGTATACACCTCACCTCCTTGCAGTGTGTGTATACACCTCACCTCCTTGCAGTGTGTGTATACACCTCACCTCCTTGCAGTGTGTGTATACACCTCACCTCCTTGCAGTGTGTGTATACACCTCACCTCCTTGCAGTGTGTGTATACACCTCACCTCCTTGCAGTGTGTGTATACACCTCACCTCCTTGCAGTGTGTGTATACACCTCACCTCCTTGCAGTGTGTGTATACACCTCACCTCCTTGCAGTGTGTGTATACACCTCACCTCCTTGCAGTGTGTGTATACACCTCACCTCCTTGCAGTGTGTGTATACACCTCACCTCCTTGCAGTGTGTGTATACACCTCACCTCCTTGCAGTGTGTGTATACACCTCACCTCCTTGCAGTGTGTGTATACACCTCACCTCCTTGCAGTGTGTGTATACACCTCACCTCCTTGCAGTGTGTGTATACACCTCACCTCCTTGCAGTGTGTGTATACACCTCACCTCCTTGCAGTGTGTGTATACACCTCACCTCCTTGCAGTGTGTGTATACACCTCACCTCCTTGCAGTGTGTGTATACACCTCACCTCCTTGCAGTGTGTGTATACACCTCACCTCCTTGCAGTGTGTGTATACACCTCACCTCCTTGCAGTGTGTGTATACACCTCACCTCCTTGCAGTGTGTGTATACACCTCACCTCCTTGCAGTGTGTGTATACACCTCACCTCCTTGCAGTGTGTGTATCTCCCCCTCTCTCCATTATATTTGGCATGATCATGTCTGAGAATTCGCCTGTGGGAGTTGAATCATATCTTCAGACTATTTTCACTGGTGCCTGTTGATATCAAAGACACCATTGGTTCGTTCTTCTACTTTAACTCACCTTGCGTCCCTCCTAGTTCTAAGGGGTTACATGAAACGAGTTTAGATGTCTGTGTTCACTTTGTAGTGAAAAACACCGCACAAAACTGCCATTAACTTGGCTCCAAAATGGTCAATTTCACTCGAGGGCGACAGATTGGCTGCTGTGGCAGATGGAAGATGTCAATCTGGTGCAGGAGAGGAGCACGATTGAGGTTCAGGCTCGAGCACGTTGCAGGGGCAGAGGGAGGGAAGTTTAACACCTTACCTAATGGTGTTATACCTGCCCTGGGAACGCTTGATGCTGAGGCTGGGCGCCCAAAATGGAAAGTGTTCCATTCCCCAGCACTGACATCCCACATCACCATCAGCACATACTTCACACATAAATGCTCTTACCAAGTGGTGAGTGTTGTAGGGGGGATTTCTACAATTACCTGAGTTCATATTCCAGGCATCCCATCCTGCCCGCACAATAACAGAGGACTTTCCGGTTATGGCAGGTGTGCACATTCCCAGCAATTACATGAACGGCAGTGAGTCACTGGGTGGAATCTAATCGAGCAGTGCAGGTGGTTTATATATAGAATAACAGATTCCCGAGAGTGAGTTACAGGCTGGAATCTAATCTAATCGAGGAATTCGGATGATGTAGGATCACTAAGTAAAAACTAAACCATTTTAAAGGCTGTTTAACGGAGCGTTTTGCTGATCCAGTGTGGTATCAGAGAGCAGTGCGTCATGGGTTTCTGCCCGGGGTCCATAGCACAACTGGGCTAGAGATGTGATCTGGACAATGATGGGAAGGGTCCAGGTGGAGATGAGGTTGAACCACCTCCATAGTGCAGGGGAGGAGATTGAGGGGAAATTGGAGGTCTATCACATCCCAACTTAATTATAAAATGGGCCTCAAAGAGACTTGGGTACAAATTGTCAGTTTACCCACTCCTGGTGTGTTCCCCACAAGATCTGATAAACAGAGAGAGAGAGAAAAGGGAACCTTTACTTAAATAAACTACTCGTTTGGTTCCCCTGCAGAATATCTGCTCTGACAATAGGCCCCCATTTGAAATGATAACCTGTCTTTTCTCTTTGCTAATGTGTATATTTGTAGCACTTCCTGTGTTTATTTCAGATTTACAGCATTTGTATTTTTATTTCTGTGGCCGGTAATATATGGTTAAAATTAGGAGGTGATTTTGGTTCAATTTTGGATCATTCATGAATTCAAGTCTGTGAGTAAGATGAATTAAAAGTCACATACTGAGAGACCTTGCATTTATAGAGCATCTGATCACACCCTCAGAATGTTTTGTAGGCAAATACAGTAGCCAAATTGCACACAGCAAAGTCCACTAACTATAAATGAGTGAAAGGCCAGTTTGCTTGTTTTTGGTGATGTTGGTTGAGGATAAATGTTGACCAGGACACTGGGGAGAACGCTGCTGCTCTTCTTTGAATACTTCCATGGGATCTTTTACGTCCACCTGAACAGGTAAACGGGGCCTCAGTTTAACATCTCATCGAAAAGACGGCACCTCCGACAGTGCAGCACTCCCTCGGTACTGAACTGAAGGGCCAGCTTAGATTATGTGTTCAAGTCTCTGGATATCAGATAAGATGGGAATTGGATGTGATGCCCCCACAGTCGAATAGACTGCTGACACACAGTCATCGAGTCATGACGGCACAGAAGGAGGCCATTTGGTCCATCGAGTCTGTGCCGGCTCTCTGTAGAGCAATCCAGTCAGTCCCATTCCCCCGCTCTATCCCCGTAGCCCTGCAAGTTTATTTCCCTCAAGTGCCTATCCAGTCTCCCCTTGAAAACATTGAGTGTCTCCGCTTCCACCACTTCCGTCAGCAGCGAGTTCCAGGTCCTCACCACTCGCTGCGTAAAAAAGTTTTTCCTCACATCCCCCCTGTATCTCTTGCCCAAAACCTTAAATCTGTGTCCCCTAGTCCTTGTACCATCAACTAGTGGGAACAGCCTTTTCCCGTCTAGCCTATCCAAACCCATCATAATCTTGTACACCTCTATCAAATCACCCCTCAACCTCCTTTGCTCTAATGAAAACAAATCCAGCTTCTCCAACCTGTCCTTGTAGCTAAGATCCCCCATCCCCGGAACCATTCTGGTAAATCTCCTCTGCCCCCTCTCAAGGGCTTTCACATCCTTCCTAAAGTGTGGTGACCAGAACTGGACGCAATACTCCAGTTGTGGCCTAACCAGCGCTTTATAAAGGTTCAGCATAACTTCTCTACTTTTGTACTCAATACCTCTATTTATGAAGCCCAAGATCCCATATGCTTTGCTAACCACTCTCTCAATATGTCCTGCCACCTTCACATTAATTCCCAAGTCCTTCTGTCCCTGCACACTCTCTAAAACTGTGCCATTAAGTGTATATTGCCTCTCCCTGTTCCTTCTGCCAAAATGTATCACCTCACACTTCTCTGTATTAAATTCCATCTGCCACTTGTCTGCCCATTCTGCTAGCCTTTCTATGTCCTGTTGCAGTCGATTGGTATCATCATCACTGTTTGCCACACCCCCAAGTTTGGTGTCATCGGCAAATTTAGAAATTCTACTCTGTATTCCAATATTCAGGTCGTCAAAAAAAGCAGTGGCCCCAGCACTGACTCACCTATTCCATGAGCCTTAATTTTGTTAACCAGCCTTCTATGTGGTATTTTGTCAAATGCCTTCTTAAAATCCATGTAGACAACATCCATTGCATTCCCTTCATCAATCTCCCTGTTACTTCATCAAAAATTCAATTAGATTAGTCAAACACGATCTGCCTTTTACAAATCCGTGTTGGCTCTCCTGAATTAGCTTAAACCTCTCCAAGTGCCCGTTAATTTTTTCCTTGATTATTGTTTCTAAAACTTTACCCACCACTGACGTTAAACTGACCGGCCTGTAGTTACTAGGATTGTCCTTGCACCCTTTCTTGAACAATGGTGTCACATTTGCCACTTTCCAATCCTCGGGCATCTCCCCCGCATCTAGTACATCCTGTCTATCAATTTTCACCCCTTCCATTGCTTCTACTTTTTTCAATTCTACCGATATTTTGCCAGCATCCACCTCCTTAGTAAACACCGATACAAAGTACTCATTGAGTATTCTAGCCTTGCCCTGTGCCTCTAAGCATATATCACCTTCTTTGTCTCTAATAGGCCCCACCCCGCCTCTTACTACCCGCTTACTGTTTACATGCCAGTAGAAGATTTTTGGGTTCGCTTTTATGTTAACTGCCATTCTACTCTCATATTCTCTCTTTGCCAATCTTATTTTCATCTTCACATCCCCTCTCAACTTATTGTATTTGGTCTGGTTCTCCCTTGAAGAATTCACCTGACATGCATCATACACCCTCTTATTTTGTTTCATCATCTTCTCTATCTCCCTCGTCATCCAAGGAGCCCTTACTTTGGTTCCCTTACCCTTCCCTTATGTTGGAATGTACCTAGCCTGTACTTGGAACATCTCCTTAAAGATCACCCATTGTTCCGTTACAGTTTTTCCTGTCAATCTTTGGTTCCATTTTACCCTGGCTAGATCCTTTCGCATCCCATTGAAGTTAGCCCTATTCCAGTTTAGAAGTTCCACTCCAGATTGTTCCTTGCTCCTCGCCATTGCTAATCTAAATCTTATGATAGGATGATCACTCGTACCCAAGTGTTCTGCCACAGACACTTGGTCGACCTGGCCCACCTCATTCCCCAGCACCAGATCCAGCAATGCCTCCTTCCTAGTTTGTGAGAAGTCGCACAACACCAGGTTATAGTCCAACAGTTTTATTTGAAATCACAAGCTTTCAGAGCGCTGCTCCTTCGTCAGGTGAAGTGAAGAGATGTATATCGGCACAGCATATATAGTCAGAGAACACTGCCAGACGAGTACAGTTAATCTTTCTAACTGCCCTTTATCACACCTCAGCAGAGAGACAATCACGGCAATCAAAGGTGTGGATGGTGTCCAAACAGGTCAGTCAGGAAAACATTACATCAAAGACGATAGCAAAATACTACAACAGACAATGAGGTGGGGTCTAATGTGGCAGAGGCTGGGGTCTGTATGGAAACAAATAACTTTTTTTGCTGGAAATCACAGCAGGTCAGGCCGCATCTGTGTAGAGAGAACAAGCCAACGACGACTCGAGTCTGGATGACTCTACGTCAGGTGGGGTTACATGTAGAAACATAGCACAGTACAGGCCCTTCGGCCCTCGATGTTGTGCCGAGCATTGTCCGAGACCAAGATCAAGCTATCACACTCCCTATCACTCTGGTGTGCTCCATGTGCTTATCCAATAACCGCTTGAAAGTTCCTAAAGTGTCCGACTCCACTATCACAGCAGGCAGTCCATTCCACACCACAACCACTCTCTGAGTAAAGAATCTACCTCGGACATCCCTTCTATATCTCCCCCCATGCACCTTATAGTTATGCCCCCTTGTAACAGCTGCCTCTACCCGAGGAAATAGTCTCTGAACATCCACTCTATCTATCCCCCTCATCATCTTATAAACCTCTATTAAGTCGCCTCTCATCCTCCTCCGCTCTAAAGAGAAAAGCCCCAACTCCCTCAATCTTTCCTCATAAGACCTCCCCCCCCAAACCAGGCAGCATCCTGGTAAATCTCCTTTGCACTCTTTCCAATGCTTCCACGTCCTTCCTATAGTGAGGTGACCAGAACTGCACACAATATTCCAAATGTGGTCTCACCAAGGTCCTGTACAGTTGCAGCATAACCTCACGGTTCTTAAACTCAAACCCTCTGTTAATAAACGCCAACACACCATAGGCCTTCTTTACTGCTCTATCCACTTGAGTGGCAACCTTCAGAGATCTGTGGATATGAACCCCCAGATCCCTCTGCTCCTCCACGTTCCTCAGAACCCTGCCGTTGACCCTGTAATCCTTATTCAAATTTGCCCTACCAAAATGAATTACCTCGCACTTATCAGGGTTAAATTCCATCTGCCATTTTTCGGCCCAGCTCTGCATCCTATCAATATCTCTTTGCAGCCTACAACAGCCCTCCACCTCATCCACTGCTCCACCAATCTTGGTGTCATCAGCAAATTTACTGATCCACCCTTCAGTCCCCTCCTCCAAGTCATTGATAAAAATCACAAACAGCAGAGGACCCAGCACCGACCCCTGTGGCACACCGCTGGTAACTGGTCTCCAGTCCGAAAATGTTCCATCCACCACCACCCTCTGCCTTCTATGAGATAGCCAGTTACTTATCCAATCGGCCAAATTTCCCTCTATCCCACAACTCCTTACTTTCTTCATGAGCCGACCATGGGGAACCTTATCAAACGCCTTACTAAAATCCATGTATACGACATCAACTGCTCTACCTTCATCTACACACTTAGTTACCTCCTCAAAGAATTCAATCAAATTTGTTAGGCAAGACTTACCCTTCACGAATCCGTGTTGACTTTCCCTGATTAAGTTGCCCCTTTCCAAATGGTCATAAATCCTATCCCTCAGGACCTTTTCCATTATCTTACCAACCACCGAAGTAAGACTAACCGGCCTATAATTACCAGGGTCATTCCTATTTCCTTTCTTGAAGAGAGGAACAACATTCGCCACTCTCCAGTCCTCTGGCACCATTCCCGTGGACAGTGAGGACCCAAAGATCAAAGCCAGAGGCTCTGCAATCTCCTCCCTTGCCTCCCAAAGAATCCTAGGATATATCCCATCTGGCCCAGGGGACTTATCGACCCTCAGGTTCTTCAAAATTGCTAAAACATCTTCCCTCAGAACATCTACCACCTCCAGCCTATCCACCTTTATCACACTCTCATCCTCAAGAACATGGCCCCTCTCCTCGGTGATCACTGACGAAAAGTATTCATTCATCACCTCTCCTATCTCTTCTGACTCCATGCACAAGTTCCCACTACTGTCCTTGACCGGCCCTACCCTCACCCTGGTCATTCTTTTATTTCTCACATAAGAGTAAAAGGCCTTGGGGTTTTTCTTGATCCGACCCGCCAAGGACTTCTCATGACCCCTCCTAGCTCTCCTACGCTCTTTTTTTAGCTCATTCCTTGCTACCTTGTACCCCTCAATCGACCCAACTGGACCTTGTTTTCTCATCCTTACATACGCTTCCTTTTTCCTCTTGACTAGACATTCAACCTCTTTTGTGAACCATGGTTCTCTCACTCGGCCATTTCCTCCCTGCCTGACAGGGACATACCTATCAAGGACACGCAGTAATTGCTCCATGAAAAAGCTCCACTTTTCGTTTGTGCCTTTCCCTGATAGTTTCTGTTCCCATCTTATACTCCCTAATTCTTGCCTAATCGCATCATAATTACCCCTCCCCCAATTATAAACCGTGCCCTGCCGTATGGCCCTATCCCTCTCCATTGCAATAGTGAAAGTTACCGAATTGTGGTCACTATCTCCAAAGTGCTCTCCCACATACAAATCAAACACTTGGCCCGGTTCATTACCCAGTACCAAATCCAACGTGGCCCCAGCTCTTGTCGGCCTATCCACATATTGTGTCAGGAAACCCTCCTGCACACACTGTGCAAAAACTATCCCATCCGAACTGTTTGACCTATAAAGGTTCCAATCAATATTTGGAAAGTTGAAGTCACCCATGACAACTACTCTGTGACCTCCACACCTATTCATAATCTGCTTTGCAATTTCTTCCTCCACATCTCTATTACTATGTAGCGTGACATGAACCCAAGATCCCGGTTGAGGCCGTCCTCATGGGTGCGGAACTTGGCTATCAGTTTCTGCTTGATGATTTTGTGTTGTCGTGTGTCTCGAAGGCCGCCTTGGAGAATGCTTACCCGAAGATCGGAGGCTGAATGTCCTTGACTGCTGAAGTGTTCCCCGACTGGGAGGGAACACTCCTGCCTTTCTTCACTTCACCTGACGAAGGAGCAGCGCTCCGAAAGCTTGTGATTTCAAATAAAACTGTTGGACTATAACCTGGTGTTGTGCGACTTCTCACATTTGTCCACCCCAGTCCAACACCGGCATCTCCACATCATCCTTTCTAGTTGGGCCAAGAACATATCGGTCAAGGAAATTCTCCTGAACGCATTTCAGAAATTCCTCCCCCTCCTTTCCCTTTACCCTAGCATTATCCCAATCGATATTTGGGTAATTAAAGTCCCCCAATATCACTACTCTATAGCTCTTGCATATCTCTGCGATTTCCCTGCAGATTTGCTCCTCTACCTCCCTCTCACTATTTGGAGGCCTATAGAATACCCCTAATAGCGTGATCATACCTTTTTGCTCCTCAACTCTAACCAAATGGATTCTGTCCTTGTCCCCTCAAGAACATCCTCCCTTTCCAACACTACAATGGCACACGTGTGAATAATAGCCTCTTGGGTGAGGTACTGGCTGACATGGGTGTAACTGTACCACAGCAAAGAGTGGAGCAACACAAATTGGAGCGTGATAGTCTCATTATGTTTTCAGTGAGCACAGAGACTGTTCAGTTGAACATGAGTCACACCTGATGAATGAATTGTTGACTAAGCTTACTATTTCCATCTTAAAATACATCAGGCATGAAGCTGTTCGGTTGGTCTTGTCTCTCTTCAGAGAACTATTATGCTCATCGGAGTGATTGCTGTCAGAGCTGGGAGCAAAATGTTTTACTAGCACTGTCCGGTGAGGTACAGAATGCGATATATTCAGGGCAAAGCAAACCCGTCTTATACCGGACCTGGGAACAGGTAATGACTGTGTCCCCACTGATGTTAAACCAGCACTGTCGGACTCAGAAACTCCTCTCAGCTGCTCAACCTTGGAGGGCATCACAGTGAATCCTGATCCTGCCCTCGTCCAATATGCACACACAAGCTTTTTCCAGGAACGGTCACTGTGTAGACAGCAAGTGTGGTTTCCCTTCCTCAGCATAGGTCTGCTAAGGCCAAGAAGCGGCTCACTACCACCTTCTCGAGGGCAATTAGGGATGGGCAATAAATGCTGGCCTTGCCAGTGAAGCCCACATCCCAGGAACGAATTTAAAAAAAAGTGTGGCTCTCCTCTTGGTCAGTCTAAGGTCAGCTAACTGGGCACAGACTGGGAATCCGTCCTTAAGACTCAGTTACACACTGCCGTTGCCAACAGAAGCCCAAAGGAAGTTGTTATTCTATTAACGTAGGGAATGATATCTCCATATTATAAAGTGCACGTGTCTTCAGCCTATGGAGAGTCATAGTGTGAGTGCGAGGGACCTGTGACTGTGGGAGGAGCCTCCCATGTTACCAATGATGGATTTGTTTTTGTTCTTGGGATTTGTGTGACACTGGCAAAGCCACAGGTGCAGTCCCCACCGGTTATAGCGGGTGCGCTGTTGTTAAATGCCATTTGCCCGCTATAAGGAGTGGACGGTGAAAACTGTTGCGTGATGTATACAAAGAGCTAATCAATTCAAACACATTAAAAGGGACTGGTGGCAACTTATGACCATTAGGATGACAAAGCCTCTACCTCCCATATTGCCCAAAAAAACCAGCCCGCTTAATGTGTTATGAGCGACGCCTTTGTGATTGACTTCAATGGAAATGTGAAACGGTTAAAAGAAAGAACGGCTTGCATTTATATAGCGCCTTTCATGACCTCGGGACGTCCCAAAGCGTTTCACAGCCAATGAAGTACTTTGGAAATGTAGTCGCTGTTGTAATGTAGGAAATGGCGTAAATGGTTAGCGCTATTTGCCAGATATAGGCAGCTATATGATGCACACGGGCGGAGTAAGTGCTGGGACTGTATTGTTCATTCCCTAGTTGCCCTGAGAAGCTGTTTGGAGAGTCATATCGATGGTTTTTGCCACTTCTGAAGGCATTAAGATAAAGAATGAGCTTGCATTTCTATAGCGCCTTTCACCTCCTCGGGATGTCCCAAAGCGATTCACAGCCAATGAAGTACTTTTTGAAATGTAGATGCTGTTGTAATATAGGGAAACGAATCAACCATGTCAGGCTGAGAAACGTGTAGGCCAGTCCAGGAGCAGGGGTGGCAGGTTCCTTTCACATTCGTGAACCAGTTGGATTTCTACCGCTATCTGACAAGGTGCCAGCTGGGATTTGAACTCATGATCTCTGAGTTGCTAGTCTAGTACCATATCTACTCTAACATAGAATCATACAGCACAGAAGGAGGCCATTCAGCCTATCGTGCCTGTGCCGGCTCTTAGGTAGAGCTATCCAATTAGTCCCATCCCCCTGCTCTTTCCCCTGCAAATTTCAACTTTGAGTATATATCCCATTTCCTTTTAAATGTGACTATTGAATCTGCTTCCACCACCCTTTCAGGCAGTGCATTCCAGATCACAACAACTTGCTGTAAAAAAAAAGTTTCCTCATGTCACCTCTGGTTCTTTTGCCAATCACCAATCTGTGTCCTCTGGTCACTGTTCTGCCACTGAAAACAGTTTCTCCTTATTTACTCTATCAAAACCATTCGTGATTTTGAACACCTCTATCAAACATCCTCTCAACCTTCTCTGCTCTAAGAAGAACAATCCCAGCTTCTCCAGTCTCTCCACATAACTGAAGTCCTTCATCCCTGGTACTGTTCTAGTAAATCTCCTCTGCACCCTCTCTAAGGCCTTGAAATCCCTCCCAAAGTGTGGTGCCCAGAATTGACCACAATACTCCAGCAGGGGCCGAACCAGTGTTTTCTAAAGGTTTAGCATAACTTCCTTGCTTTTGTGCTGTATGCCTCCATTAATAAAGCCAAGGATCCTGCCTGCTTTTTTAACAGCCTTCTCAACTTGTCCTGCCAGCTTCATAGATGTGTGTACATACACCCTGAGATCTCTCTGTTCCTGCACCTCTTTTAAAATTGTACCATTTAGTTTAAATTGTCTCTCCTCATTCTTCCTACCAAAATGCATCACTTCAAACTTCTCTGCATTAAATTTTATCTGCTATGTGTCTGCCCATTTCACCAGTTTGTCAATGTCATCCTGAATTCTATCCTCCTCATAGTTCTACCCCTTCCCAGGTATGTTAGTAAACAATCATTGTCACCTCTCGGAGACACTGCTAAGAGCCACACGGATGTTCCATTATCCATATCTCTTTTTACTTCTCTCTCTCTCTCTCTCTCTCTCTCTCTCTCTCTCTCTATTTACCCCTTCTCTCTCATACTAATCAGCCTGGTTTAGTTAGTAGCACTCCCATCTGAGTCAGAACATTGTGTGTTGAAACTGCATGCCGAGAATCACAGTACAGTGAAGGGACTCCTGCATTGTCTGAGGTGATGGTCTTTAGGTGAGGTGTTAAACTGAGGCGGAGTCTGCCTGTCCCAGTGGTTGATGTGGATCCCATGGCACTCTGTTCGGAAGAACAGTGAGTTCTTCTGGAGCCTTGGCCAACATTCCTCCCTCAACCAATACCACCAAAAACAGATTAACGTGTCATTTATCTCATTGCTGTTTGTGGGATCTTAAACTGTGAGGTAAATACTACATTTGCCAGAATAACAGTGGGTGCAATTCAGTGTTTACAAAAGAGGAGGATACTGGGCAGGGGTAAATCCTGAATTGAGATGAGAGATATTATAATAAATAAAAGGTAAGTATAAGAGAAGTTAGTTAAGCTGAAGAAAGACACATTGCCAGGACCTGATGGGAAACATCCAAGGATCCTGAGAGAAAGGGAGGAAGAGATAGCGCAGGCCCTAGAAATTATATTTCCGGGTTCTATTGAGAGTGGATGTGTGCCAGAAAACTGGAAAGTAGCCAATCTAAGACTCATTTTCAAAAGGGGAGTCCAAGCTAATCCATGTAATTACAGACCAAGCAAGCTTAACATCTGTGGTGGGGAGAATTGTGGAATCTTTAAATATCTCGATGAAAAGAAAATAATTAGAAGCAGCTTCAGAAAGGAAGATTGTGCTTGACAAACCTGATAGAGTTCTTTGATTTGAGGAGGTGACGGATATGGTGGATGGGGATGTGGTGTACATGGATTTTAAGAAAGTCTTTGACAAAGTGCCACACTGTTTCTAGAAGATTAAGGGTCGAAAATTAGATTAAGCGCTAGTTAGAATGGAGGAAACAGAGAGTAGGAGTTGAGGGCAGTTTCTCAGTGGTTGGAAGTGAAGTGCAGTGTCCCAGTGGGTTCTGTGCTGGGGCCACATCAGTTCACTGTGAGCATTACTGATTTGGATATAGGGCTAGAGGCACTGGCGTCCAAATATGCATTGGATAATAGGCATAGTAAATAATTCTGAGGACCAAAGGCAGTTGCAAAGGGATAAAGATAAGATGGTGGAATGGGCGAAAAGTGACAGATGGAATTCAATGTCAGTAAATGCGAGATGGCTCATTTTAAATAAAAGTAAAATTATACTTTGAACGGGGGAAGGTTGGGTGATGTGAAAGAACAGAGGGATTTGGAGGTTCAGATTCACAGGACATTTAAAGCAGCACCTGAAGTGGATAAGGGCATAAAATGGAATGAGGTGTAGAATATAAAAGTTCAGATGTAATGGTGAATCTATATAAAACCTCAGTAAGACCACAGCTGGAGTACTGTGTGCAGTTTTGGGCTCCACACTGTAGGAGGGATGTTGAAGCAATAGAGAGGGTACAGCACAGATTCACCAGCATGCTGTCTGGTTAAGAGGACATACAAAGAATGACTTGAAGAATTGGGCTGTTTCTGTTAGAACAGAGGAGAGTACGGGGTGATTTGATAGAGGTGTTTAAATTTATGAAAGGTTGTGACGGGGTAGTGAGAAACACTGTTTCCAGTGATTGAGGGGTGTGGAATGAGGAGACATAGATATAAGATTAGTTGCAGGAGATTTAGGACAGAGAGCAGGAGGAACTTTTTTACATAGAGGATTGTGAGGCTGTGGAATTCACCAGTGGAGTTAGTGATTGAAGCAAAGACCATATCAATAAGTTAAGAACAGGTTAAGACAGGTGTTTGAAGGAAAGGGGAATAAAGAGATATTGGAACAGGGTGGGCACATGCGATTGGGACTACTGCTCGTGTGGAGGATAAACACCAACATGGACTGGTGTAATTTCTTTGTAGTTCATTGCATTTGAAGCACTTTTGAGATGTTTCTGAGAAATGTGACGAGGCGTTAAATAATTGCAAATCATTTTATAATACCCAATCTTCAGCGTCCTCTAACCACGACTTCTTGATTCACCTCGCCCTGGCTCCTTTTTGGTGTCCTGTTGTGTGGGCTGTTCTGAACAGAAATCTAATTTCATTTTAAAAAAAGAGAAGTGTGGTTTCATTCTCTTGGTGCGGAGCAAGAATGGAAGTTTGAGACGAACGGATTATTCAAGCTGAGTGTTTATACATGGGTTTTGCTATAAACAAACTGAAATTCGGGGAGCTTTCAAAGGTTAGCCATTTTGCCATGAGGAAGTCACTTCTGGGTAAATATTTTCTTTTTTAGACTATCTGAATCACTGCTCAGGAAGTTGTTACTTCCTTTTGAAAATTTGTTCTGTATTTGAGAGAAAAGGGTTTCAAACGGAAAATCTCTGGTCTCCAGCCTACAACCCTCCAAGATCTCTGTGCTTTTCCAATTCTGGCCTCTTGCGTATCCCCGATTTCCTTCGCTCCACCATTGGCGGCCGTGTCTTCAGCTGCCTAGGTCCTAATCTCTGGATTTCCCTCCCTAAATATCTCTCCTCCTTTTAAGACGCTCCTTAAAACCTCCCTCTTTGACCAAGCTTTTGGTTACCTATCCTGATATTTCCTTATGTGGCTTGGTGTCAAATATTCTCTGATAATACTCCTGTGAAGCGCTTTGGGCCGTTTTACTACGTTAAAGGCGCTATATAAATACAAGTTGTTGTTGTTGTAAATGTCTGGGTAATATTCAATGTCATTGTCTTCATTGGTTTCAGATCGGATGTCCCGAGGAGCTTAGAATGATGGCCATGCACCCGCGGAGAATTCGGTTGAAACCGTGGCTCTTGGCGCAGGTGGACAGCGGGTACTATCCTGGGCTTCAGTGGCTGGACGACCAGCGGAAGCATTTTCAGATTCCGTGGCGGCATGCCACCAGGCACGTCCCTACCCAGGACGATGACAACACCGTTTTCAAGGTGAAGTTGCCAGCTTGTCCATTTAACGGAGAGACTCGAGGCTAGATGTGTTTTTAAACCTAAGTCGCCGGGCAGGCAACCCGCGGGATCAGGTGGAATGCCGGTTTTACACCCCACCTGATATTACTCCCCACTGACTTCAATGGAGAGTAAAATCAGACGGGGTGCAAAACCAGCGTTGCACCTGATCAGTTTCCCCGACGGGCAGGCTATGTTACAATCGCTCCCCTCGGACTCTGGACTGGGGACAGGGGAGGGGCAGGTACAGTGATCTAGTACAAGCATTTATAAATAATAATACAGACTGTTAAATCTTCGCACAGAGCTACAAGAACAATCACAGAAACTGAGATTACAGAGGTAAGAATAACTAAAATCTCATTTTTAGTTTGGACAAACCTCTGTGATCTCATCTTTGGTCACCCCTCCCCCCTCCCCCCCCCCACCCCCCGGGTTAACTTTTCTCCCAATTCCCTTGGTATCTAAATCTCCTTCCCCACCCCCGCCAGTCAAACACCTTGGGGATGTTTTGCTGCATTAAAAGCATTTTATAGATGTAGAAAGAAAGAAATTGCATTTCATAACTCAGGAAGTCCCAAAGCGCTTTACAGCCAATGAAGTACTTTTGGAGTGTAGTCACTGTTGGAATGTAGGAAACACGGCAGCCAATTTGTGTACAGCAAGCGCCCACAAACAGCAATGTGATAATGACCAGATAATCTGTTCTTAGTTATGTTGGTTGAGGGATAAATATTGGCCCCAGGACACCGGGAAGAACTCGCCTGGTCTTCTTTGAAATAATGCCATGGGCTCTTTTACATCCACCTGAGAGAGCAGACGCGATCTCGGTTTAACGTCTCATCTGAAAGATGACACCTCTGACAGTGCAGAATTTTCAGTACTGCATTGGAGTGTCAGCCTGGATTTTTGTGCTCAAGTCTCTGGAGTGGGACTTGAAACCCACAACCTTCTGACTCAGAACAACAACTTGCATTTAACGTAGGACAACATCCCAAGGCGCTTCACGGAAGCGCAATCCGACAAAAATGGACATCAAGCCAAAGAAGGAGATATTAGGAGGGGTGACTAAAAGCTTGGTCAAAGAGCTAGGTTTTACGGAGAAACTCAGAGGCAAGAGTGTTAGCCCTGAGCCACAGCTGATGGGTAATTTGTGTTTGTTTTATGTTTCCTAAGTGACCTTGTGTTCTTTCCGTACCTAGGCTTGGGCAGTGGAGACAGGCAAATATCACCAGGGGGTTGATGGGCCAGACCCTGCCAAATGGAAAGCAAACCTCCGCTGTGCCCTCAACAAGAGCCGGGAGTTCAAACTGATTTACGACGGCACCAAGGAGACCCCCATGCAGCCATACAAGATCTACCAAGTGTGCGACATTCAGCAGTCCAGTGGAGGAAACATGACTCCAGGTAGGGGCTACAGGAAAACCCAGACTCTCACTCAGGCCCTTCTTCCCCCTTCTTTCCCTTTTTGTTTTATTCCTCCCTGAAATGGAAGACAAACGTAAGCCTCATTTGTACCGTACGTTGACCTTTTCATCCCCCTCCCTGACATTAGTGCAAAGGCTTATGACGGGTGATGTGCAATTATGGTTAGCCTAACTGTTACTGGACCAGCAACCTAGAGATCGTAAGTTCAAATCCCACCATGGCCAGAGGTGATGGTGAATTCAGTAAATATGGTTAGCTGTGGGCATCAGCTAGAAAACATGGGATTGGGGGCAAGGTATTGACTTGGATAGAGAACTGGTTGGCGGACAGAAAGCAGAGAGTAGGAATTAATGGGTCTTTTTCCGAGTGGCAAGCAGTGACTAGTGGGGTACTGCAGGGATCGGTCCTTGGACCCCAGCTATTCACAATATACATTAATGATCTAGATAAGGGAACTAAATGTAATATCTCCAAGTTTGCAGATGACACAAAGCTGGGTGGGAGTGTGTGCTGCGAGGAGGATAGTGAGAAACTCCAGGATGATTTGGACAGTTTGGGTGAGTGGGCAGAAGCGTGGCAGATGCAATATAATGTGGATAAATGCGAGGTTATCCACTTTGGTGTCAAAAACAGAAAGGCAGACTATTATCTGAATGGCAATAGATTGGGAGAAGGGGAAGTGCAACGAGACCTGGGTGTCCTTGTGCACCAGTCGCTGAAGGTAAGCATGCAGGTGCAGCAGGCGGTGAAGAAGGCAAATGGTATGTTGGCCTTCATAGCGAAAGGGTTTGAGTATAGGAACAGGGATGTCCTGCTGCAGTTGTACAGGGCTTTGGTGAGACCACACCTTGAGTACTGTGTGCAGTTTTGGTCGCCTTATCTGAGGAAGGATGTTCTTGCCATGGAAGGAGTTCAGCGAAGATTCACAAGGCTGATACCTGGGATGGCAGGAATGACATATGACGAGAGATTGGGTCGATTGGGCTTATACTCGCTGGAGTATAGAAGAATGAGAGGGGATCTCATCGAAACATATCAAATTCTGACAGGTCTGGACAAACTAGATGCAGGAAGAATGTTCCCGATGTTCGGAGAGTCCAGAACCAGGGGTCATAATCTAAGGATAAGGGGTAAACCATTTTGGACAGAAATGAGGAAGAATTTCTTCACCCAGAGAGTGGTGAACCTGTGCAATTCTCTCCCACAGAAGGTAATTGAGGCCAAGTCATTAAATATATTCAAGAATGAGTTAGATATATTTCTTAAAGCTAAAGGTATCAAGGGATATGGGGAGAAGGCAGGGACAGGGTACTGAGTTTGGATGATCAGCCATGATCTCATCGAATGGCGGAGCAGGCTCGAGGGGCCGAATGGCCTACTCCTGCTCCTATCTTCTATGTTTCTATGTTTTAGAATTCGGCTATCTTTAACTTTAGTTGAAGGTGAACGTCTGGGGAATACGCCTTATCTGGGGTAGCCCGAAAAGGGCTAGGACTTGTAATTATCCCTTCAGCTCTCCCCTATTGAAAGTTTCTCATAGAATCATAGAATGATACGGCACAGAGGGAGGTCAGTCGGCCCGTCCTGCCTATGCCGGCTCTTTGAAAGAGCTATCCAATTAGTCCCACTCTCCTGCTCTTTCACCATTGCCCTGCAAATGCTTCCTTTTCAAGTATTTATCCAATTCCCTTTGAAAAGTTACTATTGAATCTGCTTCCACCACCCTTTCAGGTAGTGCGATCCAGATCATAGCAACTCTCTGCGTACATTTTTTTCCCTCCTGTCATCTCTGGTTTTCCTGTAGAACCCTGCATCATCTCCCTAGTTCAGCGCTTGCAATGATATGCCGGGGGTGGGGGGAGCGTTGCAGAACTCGCCCGCTTGCTGAAGCAAGAGTTATACTTTGCCTCAGCATCCCAACAATCTCCCCTGAAAAATTGAATCCAGCTATCCGCTGGCAACGTTTTTTTTTAAAAAGGGAAACGATTTGGGTGTGAGCGGAAAAGAAAAGAAAACTGCAAATGCTGGAAGTACACAGCAGGGGAAAGAGAAATGACCATTTTGGTTCTGACCCTTCGTCAGAATTTGAATTCCTTACGGGGATGAGTGACTGAATCCAACATTCCTTTAATTATTATCTGACCTGTCTTTCTCTTTTCCCTCAGAGACCAATGACTACGAATGGGACGATGAGGATGAGGTACGTGCATCGATAGTTTTACCACTCTCTCAAAAGAGCTGGCCCAGACATGAAAGACCGAATGTCCTCCTTCTGTGCTGCAAGGTTCTATGATTTGCATGCGCACCCGACAGAAACTGGCACTCTGTCGAGTCCTGCCCTGCGGTTTGTAACATTGAATTTCCAGTACACTCGGCCTCCAGAAGTAAGATCCCTCCTAACCTCCTCCGGCTCCAGTTATGGGGCTGAAAATAGGGTCGATACAGAGAAACTATTTTCTCTGGTGGGAGAGTCCAGAACAGGGGAGCATAACCTTAAAATGAGATCTAGGCCATTCAGGGGTGAAATCAGCTACTGCTTCTTCACACAAAGAGTGGTGGAAATCTGGAACTCTCTCCCCTAAAAGACTGTGGATGCTGGAGGTCTGTTGGAGCTTTGAAGACTGAAATTGATGGGTTATTGTTGGGTAAAGGTATCCAGGGATATGTATGGAGCAAAGGCAGGTAAATGGAGTTGAGTTACAGATCAGCCATGATCTATTAGACTGGCAGAGCAGGCTCGAGAGGCTGAATGGCCTCCTCCTGTTCCTATGAAGCCAGGGTAATTTTTCCTCCTCTTAGCCCAGGGACGCTGAGGCCAATTGTCATACCCCCACTAGCATCCCACCTGAGATCACCCACGCACACCAGGAATAGAAGCTGGAACTTTCTGATCTGGACTGCGTCTGCTCACTGAGCCAGCGCTGCTGCTAATTATTACCTGCTGTGACTTGCAAAGTTTTTTTTTTAAGTAACCTTTCATAGAGTCTTAACAAACCTCGTCTCCGTGACCGATTTGTTTCTCTTTCTTTACAGCGACAGCTCCAAGATTTGTTCCCATCAATGACCTTGGAAGGTGAGAATGACTTCACCATTTGCTTTTGTTTTTTTGACAGAGGAAACGGGGAAGTTAATTATTTGGTGTGAATTGAGGTAACTGCTGGAGAATGGACTTACTGACTTTGGGTGATCAGTGTCAGCATCAAGTGCTCCCAGGTCACTTACATTACAGGTTAAAGCTCCCTCTACACTGCCCCATCAAACACGCCCAAGGCAGGTACAGCACGGGTTAGATACAGAGTAAAGCTCCCTCTACACTGCCCCATCAAACACGCCCAGGGCAGGTACAACACGGGTTAGATACAGAGTAAAGCTCCCTCTACACTGCCCCATCAAACACTCCCAGGGCAGGTACAGCACGGGTTAGATACAGAGTAATGCTCCCTCTACACTGTCCCATCGAACACTCCCAGGGCAGGTACAACATGGGTTAGATACAGAGTAAAGCTCCCTCCACACTGTCCCATCAAACATTCCCAGGGTGGGTACAAAGGGTTAGATACAAAGTAAAGCTCCCTCTACACTGTCCCATCAAACACTCCCAGGGCAGGTACAGCACAGGTTAGATACAAAGTAAAGCTCCCTCTACACTGTCCCATCAAACACTCCCAGGGCAGGTACAGCACGGGTTAGATACAGAGTAAAGCTCCCTCTACACTGTCCCATCAAACACTCCCAGGGCAGTCGCAACAAACACTCTCTAAGGCCAGTGTCTGACCCAGTGCTCTACTGAGTCCTTGACTTTGCTTTTAATAAGTATTTTCAGTTTTATTTTTCCTCTCTCTCTTTGATTTGTGCCAGATAGTGTCTGTCTACCGCCATACCCAACCCAGACCTGGCCGAAACAGGAGGCTACAGTGCCTGATTCCTGCATCAACGGAGGACTTGTTAACCCGACACTCCCACAAGGAGACCTCTCTCATACAAACCTTGATCACAGCGAACTCTCTCAGCCCAACCTTGCTCATGGAGGCCTCGTTCAATCAAATGTCCCTCCAATCGCTCAAGGAACTCTTAATCCACTCCCGGCACAGCAGGTGGACCAGTTCCCATCGCTGACCACGTCCGAAATGTTTATCAACTCTCTGCCGTGTAAGTTACTGTTTCTTCTCATTGGCTTTCCCTCACAGTCCGGGGAGGATGAGCAATTCACAAAGATTTCCTTCCAGATGACTTGAGGGAATTGCAAATCTGCATTCAGGAGGCGCGTTACTTCATAAAGAATTGAACCTTGACTCCCCTTTAAAACGGTTAGGGGTAAAAATTTGACTTGGATGGTAGCGCTAAACAGGTGCTATTGCATCGGCCTGTTACACACTCCGCGTGATATTCAGTTCTATTGAAGGCAGTGGAACTGAATATCGAGCGGGGAATATAACCAGTGGTTGACGTGATCCCGTCCGTTGAGAGAGACAGGAATAGAAGGTTAAGCTGATAGGGTGAGAAAAAGTAGGGTGAGAGGAGGCTTGTGTGGAGCATAAACGCCGGCATGGACCATTTGGCCCGAATGGCCTGTTTCTGTGCTGTAAACTCCATATAATTGTAATGATTAGCACCAAGATGATTTTCTATCCCTTAAGCTGTTAAGAAATGCAGAGTTTGTTTGTATCACAGCTGAGCTTCATGCTGCCCTTCCTGAACATCTGTACAAGTAACTTGCCAGCAGGAGTGAGAGCCCTGGGTTTTTTTTTAACCTCTCCCCAGCTCAAAGAACATAGTTACATAGTGCCTTTCACCATCTCAGAATGTCCCAAAACACTGCTGCAATTAAGTACTTTTTGAAGTGTAGTCACTATTGTAATGTAGGAAACGCGGCAGCCAATTTGCGCACAGCAAGCTCCCACAAACATCAATGAGATAATGACCAGATAATCTGTTTTTTAGTGATGTTGGTTGAGGGATAAATATTGGCCAGGACACCGTGGAGAACTCCCCTGCTCTTCTTCGAAATAGTGCCGTGGGATCTTTTACAGCCGCCTGAGAGAACAGACTTGGTTTAACATTTCATCCGACAGTGCAGCACTCCCTCAGTACTGTACTGGGAGTGTCAACCTGGATTATGTGCTCAAGTCTCTGGAGTGGGACTTGAACCCACCACCTTCTGACTCGGAGAAGAGAGTGCTGCCCACTGGGCCACGGCTGAACGCTGTTTGGTTGCTGTCGCTCCTGTAGCACGAACCTTGCCAGCCCCACAGCGTCCTCACTCTTGTTTCTTTTTACATAGTATGTACAGCACAGAAACAGGCCATTCGGCCCAACTGGTCCATGCCTAGCCTCTTCCCACCCTTCATCATCAAACCCTATCAGGCATAACCTTCTATTCTTTTCTTCCACATGTGTTTATCCAGCTTTCCCTTAAATGCATCTATGCTATTTGCCTCAACTACTCCATGTGGTAGTGTGTTCCACATTCTCACCATGCTCTGGGTAAAGAAGTTTCTCCTGAATTCCCTATTGGATTTATTAGTAACTATCTTATATTGATGGTCCCTAGTTCTGGTCTTTCCCGCAAGTGGAAACAACTTCTCTACATCTACCGTATCAAACCCTTTCATAATCTTAAAGACCTCTATAGGTCACCCCTCAGCCTTCCCTTTTCTAGGGAAAAGAGCCCCGGCCGTTTCAGCCTTCCCTGATATATAGAACCGCTCAGTTCTGGTATCATTCTAGTAAATCTTTTTTGCACCTGCTCCAGTGCCTAAATATCCTGTTTATAATATGGAGAGCAGAATTGTTCATGGTGGTCTAACCACAGTTCTATCTCTTCCTCTGGGGCAGTGACAGACCTGGACGTGAAGTTCCAATACCGAGGCAAACAGATGGGATCGTTGATCACCGTCAGCAACCCTCACGGCTGCCGCCTGTACTATGGGGACCTAGGCCCTATCCCAGACCAAGTGGAACTCTTCGGACCCATCACCCTGGAGCAGGTCCGTTTCCCCAGCACGGACCAGGTCTCTCACGAGAAGCAGCGATTTTACACCAACCACTTGCTGGACGTCATGGACCGGGGTCTGATCCTGGAGATACACGGGCAAGATATTTACGCCGTCCGCCTGTGCCAGTGTAAAGTGTACTGGTCGGGGCCCTGCGCTATAGGAGGACCAGGACCCAACCCCCTTGAGAGGGAGAAGAAGATCAAGCTCTTCAGTTTGGAGAACTTCCTCAGTGGTGAGTTGGCCATTTTAAAAAAATATGTTAATTATTAATTTTTTTGTGTGTCTGAATTTTTGTGTTCATCAAGATAAGGGATGTTGGAATGTAAGGGAATGGAATGTTTCCCATTTGGGCACTCCCAGCTCAGGTATAATGTGACAAAATACAACGTAAAGGTCACTCCACTTCATCCCAACAACTTGCCTAAGCCCCAACCTCAGAAGAGCACTCCCAAACGCACCAGTGCATACAACACCTTTCACAACATCAGGACGCCCCAAAGCATTTTACAGCCAATGACGTACTTATTTTGAAGTGTAGTCACTGTTATAATGTATGAAAATTAGCAACCAATTTGCGCACAGCAAGCTCCCACAAACAGCAATGTGATAATGACCAGACAATCTGATTTCAGTGATGGTGGTTGAGGGATTAATATTGGCCCGAACACTGGGGAAAACTCCCCATCTCTCTTACTTCCACCTGAACGGGCAGACGGGGCCTCAGTTTAACGCCTCATCCAAAAGACAGCAACAACAACTTGCATTTATATAGTGCCTTTAACATAATGAAACGTCTCAAGGCGCTTCACAGGAGTGATAACCAAACAAAATTTGACACCGAGCCACATTCGGAGATATTCGGACAAGTGACCAAAAGCTTGGTCAGAGTTGATTTTAAGGAGAGTTTTAAAGGAGGAGAGAGAGGTAGAGAGGCGGAGTGGTTTAGGGAGAGAATTCCAGAGCTTAAGGCCCAGGCAGCCGATGGCACGTTCACCAATGGTGGAGCGATTAAAATCGTGGGATGCGCTCGAGGCCAGTATTGGAGGAGCACAGAGACCTTGGAGGGTTGTTGGGTTGGAGGAGGTTACAGAGATAGGGAGGGGCAAGGTCGTGGAGTGTTTTGAAAACGAGGATGAGAATTTTACATTTTAATGGGTAGAATATTTTTTTAAACTATTTTTCTGCTAATTATCAGCTTGGTTTAGTTGGTAGCGCCCTCCCCTCTGAATTGGAAGGTTGTGGGTTCAAGCCCCACCGCGGGACTTGAGCACATAACCCAGACTGACGCTGCAATGCACATCATCATCGGAGGTGCCATCATTCAGGTGAGACCTTAAACCGTGGCCCATCTGCCCGTTCAGGTGGACACTGAAGAGCAGCAAGTTTCCTAGTGTCCTGGGTCAACATTCGTCCCTCAACCAATGCCACCAAAAACAGATTAACTGCTCATTCATTCCATTGCTGTTTGTGGGATCAGTCTGCACAGCAGTCACTGCATTGCAAAAGTAGTGCCACTGTGATATGGTGCTGTTGAAATGTTAGCCTGAACTTTCCCCTCTCATTCCTTCTAAGCTCCATTTTTTTGTTTGTTTTGTTCTTGAGATGTGAGCAGTATTGGCTGCCAATTCCCAATGGTGGTGGACTTCTTGAAGAGATTGCTTGGTTCTGTATCTGATGATCTTGTCTCCAACAAGTCATTCATGGTCTTCTAATTTTCCCAGTAATTTCCACTTCCATACCCTTAAGTCTTGAGCGCACCGGTGCACAACTAGCGTGGTTGTCCATCGCCACATCTGGCTTGGCAATCTTGAGCATTATCATGACCAACTCCAACTCCAGGATTGTCCTGCAGAACAAGGACAATCTCGGACTCCTCTTCTTAATCATCCACCATCTACTCCAACCTTCCACTTGTATGCCCCATCCCTCTTCTCCTCCAAAGCAGAGTACAAGGAGCTTATGGACTTTCTCATCTCAAAGATTGAGACTATCCATGCCTCAGCTCCTGCTGCTACCTCCTCCCATCCCCAGACTTGACTCAGTAGCATCTCCCCCTACCCTCACTAGTCTCCTCTTTTCCAATGAGACTCACTGCTTCCTCAAGCCCTTCCCACCCAACTTGTGACCACTCATTTACTTATTTTGCACTGGCACCCTTGCCCTGTTCTTCAAAACTGCCATCATCACCCCATACACACAATAACCCCCCACTCACCTTCAACCCTCTCCATCCTTTCTAACTGCTGTCCCATCTCCAACCTCCCATTCCTCTCTAAGGTCCTCGAAGGGGTCATTGAACGCCAGCTCCATGCTCTCTTTTCCTACAGTCCTCTGTTCCAATCCCTTCTGTCCAGATTCCACCCTGCCCACAGCACCAAGGCTGACCTGGTCAAAGTCACCAGTGGAATCCTTCATAACTGGTGTGTTATCGCTCCTTGCCATCTCCATGGAGTTTCATACATTGAACTAGTGCATCCCCTTCCATCACCTCTTTTACAAGGCTCAGCTCATTGGTTCAACTCTTGCTTTATCCAACACAGACAGTGTGTCCCAATTTGACCAGTTAGAAGATTTTCTCCAAACCTATCCGGTTTATGATTCATTAAGACCTTTATACTGTTACTCAGTTTAAAGAATTAACTTTCATTATCAGGGACTGGTTCCAGAACATTACCAATTACTTCCAGGAGCCTTGGCTATAATTTAAGCCCAGACAGAGCACAGGAACTGGAGGAGGCCATTCGGCTCCTCGAGCCTGTTCCGCCATTCAATGAGATCATGGCTGATCTCTCTTAACTCCATATATACGAATATACAAACCTGCGGACAGGAAAAGACCAGCTGGTTCATCAAGCCAGCCCCACACCATGATGGCTGGAGCATCATGACTAAACATTTCCTCCTCTCTTTCACCCCCCCCAACAACGATATAATCTCCTGGGAGAGGCAAAACATTTACCCGTCTTGGCTCCATAACCCAGAATACCCATACCTAACAAAAATCTATCTAAAATATAAACTGCTGGAAACACTCAGCGGGTCAGGCAGCATCTGTGGAGAGAGAAACAGAGAGGTAGATGACCTTTCGTCAGAACTGGAAAAAGTTACAGATGTCACAGGTTTTAAGCAAGTACAGAGGCAGGGAAAGGAGGGGTGGAAGGCAGGAGTGATTTAAATAACAAAAAGGATGATGGTGCAAGGAAAAAGGGGATGGTAATGGAACAAGTAAAGAAACAAAAGATGGGTCGAGATGAGTAGATGGCAGTAGATTCATTACCAACACCTGCTGTCTGGAAAAAATGAGAGCAGTGGTTATGATCTGAAATTGTTGAACTCGATGTTGAGTCCGGAAGGTTGTAATTTTGCCTTTTGTAAGAATCTCTCAATCTCAGTTTTGAAATTTTCAATTGACCCCCAGCCTCAACAGCTTTTTGGGGGAGAGAGTTCCAGATTTCCACTGCCCTTTGTGTGAAGAAGTGCTTCCTGACATCACCCATTGAACGGCCTTTTACCTCTGGGATCAGAATTCAAATCCAGCCCTCAAAGTGGAGATGAAGACCATGTCTACCTGATGGGGGCTGGCTGGGGTAGTGGGTTATATATAGTTCTTTCACCTCGGGCATATGGGTTCAAGCCCAGCCCAAAGAGGGTGAAAGATCCTTCTGGTGACTGTGGAGCCCCGAGTTCACCTGCCATGTGTACTTTACAGCGGGCATAAGATGGTGTGATGAGAATCCCTTCCGATGGAACAGTAATTTGACGCAATCATGACTTAAGCTTTCTCTTGGCCAGTGTATTTTTTTTAACTTTTAATGTTGCCCCTTCCTTCCACAGAATTGATAATGTACCAGAAGGGGCAGGCTAGTGTTGCTCCACTCTACGAGATCTATCTCTGCTTTGGTGAGGAATGGCCAGATGGTAAACCCAAGGAAAAGAAGCTGATCATGGTGCAGGTAATGAAACGGGACGGTGCTGGGCGGGTGGTCAGTGTCTCTGGGCTGGGGACCCTGTGGATCCTGAGAGAGGACAGAATTGGTCGGAGCTTGCAGACACTCTCTGGGCTCGTACACAAAGAATGGCCACTTGGGTGAGGTACCGGGAGGCTGCTGTCACCAAAGAATGGACACCCTCCCTGGGGAGGATCCCTATGTCTACAGCTCTCCCCATGAGGGATCTCTGTGTCTGGACACTCCCCTGGAGGGATCCCACTGTCTGGACACCCTCCCCGGGAAGGATCTCGATGTCTAGACGCTCTCACCTTGAGGGATCCCTGTGTCTAGACGCTCGCCGCATGAGGGGTCCCACTGTCTGCATGCTCTCCCCAAGAAAAGATCCTCGTGCCAGAACAGTTCCCTGTGTAAAGGTGTGTGTGATGGTGAGATGGCCATTTTGGGAGGTCCCAATGGGGAGATTCTTGCTGCAAAGGAGGTCCCGATGCAGAATCTCCCCTCTGGTGGTGAACTCCCTCTTTTAACATGAGTTGCAATGTGCGACGTGGTGATTTGACACTCTATCTTTTCCTTTCCCCCCGGGGGCCGGTTCAGGTGATTCCAGTCGTGGCACGGATGATGTTCGAGATGTTTTCGGGGGAGCTGTCATTCGACAGTGGGAGTATCCGGCTGCAGATCTCAAACCCGGACCTTAAGGACAACGTGGTGTTTCAGTTTAAAGAACTCCATCGATTACTTCAGTCCCAACAGGGCCAGGGGCAATGGCCAATGCAGCCTGCCAACCTACAGTGAGGTTACAAAGCGCACAGCAAGAGGAAATAAACCTCCCTGAACACGGCCGTGTTTTTCGGGACGTGGCTCTAAACCTGCTTCGAGGGGGAAACTGAGAGGTCGAGCCCAGACAGACAGTAAGGCGAACCCGAGAACTTTGTGCTCCTAATGCTGGAACTTGGGGAGTGTGCAGGACGAACGAGCTCTTCTTATTCCCTCAGCATGTGCATGGATTTGTGCATTTGCCTTTTTATTATTACCTTCCCTTTAATTCTTTAAAGGGCTGCTTCATCCTGCTTCTATCAGATTGCAATACCATGGATGGCATAACAACTGCTCAGAGACAACTCGTACATATTCTTTATTTAAAAAAAGCACCTGTCACTGGTTTTAAGGCCCAGGATTGTGTGTATAGAGCTGACGGGCTCCTTTTTTTCAGGGGTAAGATCCCACAGTGCGTACATATTGCGATCTTTAAACTTTGAGGACGATGAGGGGAAATATATTTCACATCACAGGACACTGATGGTATCCTCCAGAGGGGACCCTCTGTGTCACTCCTTGTGTAACCAGAGTTTCTCGCTGCTTGCTACTGTTATGGTCATGGGTTTGGTTTGAGTTTGAGAATCCCCAGAGCTGCTAACAGCAGAATTGAAAAACATCCATTTCTATCTGTGTCCCTCCACCGTACCAACCCCCTACACTCTCCACATTATGATTGGAACGCTTCTGCAATATAAATCTTTTGGTTTTTTAAATGTTTTTGTACACTTCTTTCTGGATTAGTCTGTTGGTAAATTTAGAACTTCAGGATTATTTATGTTTCCAAGATAAATGTATGGAACTGGGTCTGTGAGGGCTGGAGAGTGCAGCTCACTGGCCTGGAACAGCTGAGCCTTGACCTGCCTCTCAGTGGAGCAGGAACTGAGGGAATGGGTGCTCTCAGTGGCATTACCTGACTGGTGAGTCTCACTCACAGAACAGTTACAGATTCTGTCTTTCCAAACATGGGTTGTGTCTGGAGTGAGCACTTTAAACTGTATAACACTGGTACAGTATTGGTGGGTACAGGTCTATCATTGTGTAACACTGGGGTACAGTACTGGTGGGGACAGGTCTGTCACTGTATAACACTGGGGTACAGTACTGGTGGGTACAGGTCTGTCATTGTGTAACACTGGGGTACAGTACTGGTGGGTACAGGTCTGTCACTGTTACATTGGGGTACAGTACTGGTGGGTACAGGTCTGTCACTGTTACACTGGGGTACAGTACTGGTGGGTACAGGTCTGTCATTGTGTAACACTGGGGTACAGTACTGGTGGGTGCAGGACTGTCACTGTATAGCACGGGTACAGTACTGGTGGGTACAGGTCTGTCATTGTATAACACTGGGGTACAGTACTGGTGGGTGCAGGTCTGTCACTATAACACTGGGGTACAGTACTGGTGGGTACAGGACTGTCACTGTATAACACTGGGGTACAGTACTGGTGGGTACAGGTCTGTCACTGTAACACTGGGGTACAGTACTGGTGGGTACAGGTCTGTCACTTACACTGGGGTACAGGTCTGTCACTGTATAACACTGGGGTACAGTACTGGTGGGTACAGGTCTGTCACTAACACTGGGGTACAGTACTGGTGGGTACAGGTCTGTCACTTACACTGGGGTACAGTACTGGTGGGTACAGGTCTGTAACTAACACTGGGGTACAGCACTGGTGGGTACAGGTCTGTCATTGTGTAACACGGGTACAGTACTGGTGGGTACAGGTCTGTCATTGTGTAACACGGGTACAGTACTGGTGGGTACAGGTCTGTCACTAACACTGGGGTACAGTACTGGTGGGTACAGGTCTGTCATTGTGTAACACTGGGGTACAGTACTGGTGGGTACAGGTCTGTCATTGTGTAACACTGGGGTACAGTACTGGTGCGTACAGGTCTGTCATTGTGTAACACTGGGGTACAGTACTGGTGGGTACAGGTCTGTCATTGTGTAACACTGGGGTACAGTACTGGTGGGTACAGGTCTGTCAGTGTATAACACGGGTACAGTACTGGTGGGTACAGGTCTGTCACTAACACTGGGGTACAGTACTGGTGCGTACAGGTCTGTCATTGTGTAACACTGGGGTACAGTACTGGTGGGTACAGGTCTGTCATTGTGTAACACTGGGGTACAGTACTGGTGAGTACAGGTCTGTCTCTGTATAACACTGGGGTACAGTACTGGTGAGTACAGGTCTGTCTGTATAACACTGGGGTACAGTACTGGTGGGTACAGGTCTGTCACTGTAACACTGGGGTACAGTACTGGTGGGTACAGGTCTGTCAGTGTATAACACGGGTACAGTACTGGTGGGTACAGGTCTGTCACTGTAACACTGGTGTACAGTACTGGTGGGTACAGGTCTGTCATTGTGTAACACTGGGGTACAGTACTGGTGCGTACAGGTCTGTCATTGTGTAACACTGGGGTACAGTACTGGTGGGTACAGGTCTGTCACTATAACACTGGGGTACAGTACTGGTGGGTACAGGTCTGTCATTGTGTAACACTGGGGTACAGTACTGGTGGGTACAGGTCTGTCATTGTGTAACACTGGGGTACAGTACTGGTGGGTACAGGTCTGTCATTGTGTAACACTGGGGTACAGTACTGGTGGGTACAGGTCTGTCACTGTTACATTGGGGTACAGTACTGGTGGGTACAGGTCTGTCTCTGTATAACACTGGGGTACAGTACTGGTGAGTACAGGTCTGTCTCTGTATAACACTGGGGTATTGTACTGGTGCGTACAGATCTGTCATTGTGTAACACTGGGGTACAGTACTGGTGGGTACAAGTCCCTGATCCCTGCTACCATTCTAATAAATCTCCTCTGCACCCTCTCAAAAGCTTTGACATCCTTCCTAAAGTGTGGTGCCCAAAATTGAACACAATACTCCAGCTGAGGCCGAACCAGTGATTTATAAAGGTTTAGCATAACTTCCTTGCTTTTTACTCTAGGCCTCTATTTATAAAGCCCAGGATCCCGTGTGCCTTTTTAACAGATTTATCAACTTGTCCTGCCACCTTCAAAAGATTTATGTACGTACACCCCCAGGTGCCTGTGTGTCAGTGTTTAGTCTGCACCCAGACTAGCTCCTCTTGAAGGCCTTCCATTGCTCATTTCCATAGACAGGATCTATGTCCCTTGCAGCTGGATCGAGACAACCTAAACTCATTTCATCTCAACCAGTGGAGTGACTTTCATCCATCCCTTCTGACAGAGCTGGACTTGAACCCCAGGCCCTGAGTTAACCTGTCTGCACCACCCAATCTCCCTGGATTTGTCTATTCTGTGGTTATACATTCTCTCAGGAGGTTATATAAATGGGGTCAAGAGTCAACTGTGCAGAGTCTACGTTGGCTCGATGGGGCCAACTGGCCTTATCATGTCGTGATACACAGGCCTGGAAGGGTCTAGTGCTGCCCATTTGACCTGTCCCAAAGTCCCAAGGAATCCCATACTACACTCTCTCTCATACCCTTAATTGCTGCTTTCATTACCAGCTCCCTCTTACACGAACAGGAGGAGGACACTCAGCCCCTCCAGCCTGTTGCACCATTCAATTAGATCCTGACTAAGCCATGAATTTGTCCACACTCTGTGTGTGAAGTAGTTAAATCTAATCTGTTCATTTCCCTCTTCTAAGCCTGGGTCGTGCCTCTAAGTACATAGTTCCATCTTTCCAACAGGCACCATGTTTGGAGTTGTCCTCCCAGTCCCACTAAATAGCTCAATTCCACAAGTTGCTCAGCTATTTTCTGTTGTAATCATAATGTCGATTCACTCAGATCTGTATTGCTTTAGGGGAATTCTTAACTTCCTCTTTTTTTAGTCACTGGGTTACAGAACATCCGGTCCTTTTTTGTGTTGTTTTTCCTCTCAGGGCTGAACTAAAAAAGGATTTCACAGAAAAAATGTTTTTTTCCATTTCACTCTGGCCTGTGCTGCTCTCCCGTTTGGAAGATTCTAGAGCAGAAATTGTAATTCAGGATGAGATACTGTACAGAGAGACTGTTACAGTGCGACCCATTCTATCCCAGATACTCTCATTCTGCAGAGTGAGACACTGGAGAACAGTGCGACCCATTCTATCCCAGATACACTCATTCTGCAGAGTGACACTGGAGAACAGTGCGACCCATTCTATCCCAGATACTCTCATTCTGCAGAGTGAGACACTGGAGAACAGTGCGACCCATTCTATCCCAGATACACTCATTCTGCAGAGTGACACTGGAGAACAGTGCGACCCATTCTATCCCAAATACACTCATTCTGCAGAGTGACACTGCGGAGAACAGTGCGACCCATTCTATCCCAGATACTCTCATTTTGCAGGGTGACACTGGAGAACAGTGCGACCCATTCTATCCCAGATACACTCATTCTGCAGAGTGAGACACTGGAGAACAGTGCGACCCATTCTATCCCAGATACACTCATTCTGCAGAGTGACACTGGAGAACAGTGCGACCCATTCTATCCCAGATACTCTCATTCTGCAGAGTGAGACACTGGAGAACAGTGCGACCCATTCTATCCCAGATACACTCATTCTGCAGGGTGACACTGCGGAGAACAGTGTGACCCATTCTATCCCAGATACACTCATTCTGCAGAGTGAGACACTGGAGAACAGTGCGACCCATTCTATCCCAGATACACTCATTCTGCAGGGTGACACTGCGGAGAACAGTGTGACCCGTTCTATCCCAGATACACTCATTCTGCAGAGTGAGACACTGGAGAACAGTGCGACCCATTCTATCCCAGATACACTCATTCTGCAGGGTGACACTGTGGAGAACAGTGCGACCCATTCTATCCCAGATACACTCATTCTGCAGAGTGAGACACTGGAGAACAGTGTGACCCATTCTATCCCAGATACACTCATTCTGCAGGGTGACACTGTGGAGAACAGTGCGACCCATTCTATCCCAAATACACTCATTCTGCAGAGTGACACTGCAGAGAACAGTGTGACCCATTTTATCCCAGATACACTCATTCTGCAGGGTGACACTGGAACAGTGCGACCCATTCTATCCCAGATACTCTCATTCTGCAGAGTGACACTGCAGAGAACAGTGTGACCCATTCTATCCCAGATACACTCATTCTGCAGAGTGACACTGCAGAGAACAGTGTGACCCATTCTATCCCAGATACACTCATTCTGCAGAGTGACACTGGAGAACAGTGCGACCCATTCTATCCCAGATACACTCATTCTGCAGAGTGAGACACTGCACAGAGACACACGCAGTATTGCCACCTCCACACCCAACCTGTGTGTTTGATCCATTGCCGTCTAATTTTACAGCACTCTGGTACCTTTGTTACTCTGTGCAACATGTGGGGACAATTTTAACTTAACCCTACCGCCGGGAAACTGAGGCGATTGGATCGGCCAATTTACTCTCCATTGGCTTCAAAGGAAAGTAAAATCAGGCGAGGTATAAACGGGCGGCCCTTGCTATCCCGGCCCAGGTGGGTTGACCGTGCCTGCCTGACCCAGGGCTGCTTGATGCTATTGGGGCAGGTGGGATGTTACTAAAGATTATCGCCTTGCAGATTCAACAGTAAACTGCAAGATGAACAAACTATATTGTCTGAACTTGATAAAATATCTAACTAGCTGGGGAGCAGAGCCTCAGTATTGCCTTGGGCAGTGAATTAGACTCATATCCGCAGCAACAAGCACCTCTTGTATTTCAGGTTTCAGTGATTAAAATAAAGTTTTTGACAATGATCCGACAGACAAGGCATCGGGATGCGGCAGTCAGCTCCCTGCCAGCCACCTTTACCCCTTTATAACCGATTCATACACATTAACCTGCAAAAACGTGCTGTGCAATATTATTACACCCTGAGGATTGTACATAATTACCCCAGTGGTAACAACAGAAAACGCTGGAAAAACTCAGCAGGCCAGGCAGCATCCGTGGAGAGAGAAACAGAGTTAACGTTTCAGGTCGAAGACCTTTCGTCAAAACTGGAAATAGCAGGAAATGAAATAGATTTAAGGCAAGGATAAAGCTGGGAAAAGGGGGAGGGGATAAAAGAACAAAAGGAAAGATTAAGAGACCGTAAGAGATAATCAAGGCAAGAGGTGGTGTTAATGTGACCGGTTGAGGCTGAAAGAAGTGTGAAATGCACTGGCAGAATGAAGGACAGCGGCCAGCTTCTAGGAGGGAAAAAGGAGGGGGAGGGGGCAAACAAAAGGGTGGATGAAAAAATAAAATATAAATGTGATAGGGGCTGAGGTTATGATCTAAAATTGTTGAACTCGATATTGAGTCCAGAGGGCTGTAGCGTGCCTAAACGAAAGATGAGGTGCTGTTCCTCGAGCTTACGCTGCGCTACCGTGGAACAGTGTAATAGGCCGAGGACGGTGAGGTCAGAGTGGGAGTGGAGCGGTGAATTAAAGTGACAGGCCACCGGGAGCTCGGGGTCCCCCTTACGGACTGAACGGAGGTGTTCCGCAAAGCGGTCACCCAATCTGCGTTTGGTCTCCCCAGTGTAGAGGAGACCGCATAGTGAGCAGCGAATACAGTATACTAAATTGCAGGAAGTACAAGTAAATCGCTGTTTCACCTGGAAGGGTTGTTTGGGGCCCTGGACAGTGGGAAGAGGGGAGGTATAAGGGCATGTGTTGCATCTCCTGCGCTTGCACAGGAAGGTGCCGGGCAAAGGGGAAGGGGTGTTGGGGGTGATAGAGGAGTGGACTAGGGTGTCGCGGAGGGAGCGGTCCCTACGGAATGCTGAAAGGGGAGGTGAGGGGAAGATGCGTTTGGTGGTGGGATCACGCTGGAGGTGACGAAAATGGCGGAGGATGATCCGTTGAATATGGAGGCTGGTGGGGTGAAAGGTGAGGACAAGGGGAACTCTATCGTGGTTCCGGGAGGGAGGGGCAGGGGTGAGGGCAGAAGTGCGGGAGATAGAACGGACACGGTCGAGGGCCGTGTCGACCACGGTAGAGGGGAATCCTCGGTTGAGGAAAAAGGAAGACATGTCGGAAGCACTGGTATGGAAGGTGGCATCGTCTGAGCAGATGCGGCAGAGACGGAGAAACTGGGAGAATGGAATAGAGTCCTTACAGGAGGCGGGGTGGGAGGAAGTGTAGTCCAGGTAGCTGTGGGAGTCAGTGGGCTTGTAGTGAATGTTAGTCAATAACCTATCCCCAGAGATGGAGACGAAGAAGTCGAGGAAGGGAAGGGAAGAGTCGGAGATGGACCATGTGAAGGTGAGGGAAGGGTGGAAATTGGAAGCATAGTGAATGAAATGTTCTAGTTCAGGGCGAGAGCAGGAGACGGCACCGATACAGTCATCAATGTACCGGAAAAAGAGGTGAGGGAGGGGACCCGAGTAGGACTGGAACAAAGAGTGTTCCACATATCCCACGAAAAGGCAGGCATAGCTAGATCCCATGCGGGTACCCATAGCAACACCTTTAATTTGGAGGAAATGGGTGGAGTCAAAGGAGAAGTTGTTCAATGTGAGAACAAGTTCAGCCAGGCGGAGGAGGGTGGTGGTGGATGGGGACTGGTTGGGCCTCTGTTCAAGGAAGAAGCGGAGCGCCCTCAGGCCATCCTGGTGGGGAATGGAGGTGTAGAGGGATTGTACGTCCATAGTGAAAAGGAGGAGGTTGGGGCCGGGAAACAGGAAACTGTTAAAATGGCGGAGGGCGTCGGAAGAGTCGCGGATGTAGGTGGGAAGAGACTGGCCAAGGGGAGAAAAAATAGTCAAGATAGGAAGAGATAAGTTCCGTGGGGCAAGAACAGGCTGAAAAGATGGGTCTAGCGGGGCAGTCCTGTTTGTGGATCTTGGGAAGGAGGTAGAAGCGGGCTGTGCGGGGTTGGGGAACCAGGAGGTTGGCGGCCGTGGGGGGGAGATCTCCAGAGGAGATGAGGTCAGTGACAGTCTTGGAAATGGTGGTTTGATGTTCGGTAGTGGGGTCATGGTCCAGGTGGAGGTAGGAGGAGGTGTCGGAGAGTTGGCGTTCAGCCTCCGCACGGTAGAGGTCAGTACGCCAAACAACAACAGCACCACCCTTGTCAGCAGGTTTAATGACAATGTCGGGGTTGGTTCTGAGGGAATAGAGTGCTGCAAGTTCAGAGGGAGGTAGGTTGGAGTGAGAGAGGGGAGCAGAGAAATAGAATGGCCGATGTCACGCCGGCAGTTGGCAATGAAAAGATCTGGAGAGGGTAAGAGGCCAGAGGGAGGGGTCCAGGTAGAACGGGAATTCTGAAAGCGGGAGAAAGGGTCAGCCGTACGGGGGGGAAGACTCCTGGCCAGAGAAGTGGGCACGGAGGCGAAGGCGACGGAAAAAGAGCTCCGCATCGTGCCGAGCTCGAAATTCATTTGAGGTGGGGGCGTAAGGGGATGAAGCTCAGGCCTTTGCTGAGGACTGATCGTTCGGGGTCAGAAAGGGGAAGGTCAGAAGGGATAGTGAAAACGCGGCAGGGGGTGAGATTGGGAGAAGGGGGGTCAGAGGAAAGTGAAGGGGAAGAAGGTTCCGGAGGGACGTTGGTGTTCAAGAGTTGATGAAGCTTGCAATCCTTGACATCAGAAAGGAAGAAAAAAAGTTTTTTGTTGAAGCGTCGGATGAGTCGAAGGATGAAATGGAACTGTGGACCCGGACAGCTTTGAGATAGAGTGCGTCGGTGCTACTCCAGTGGTGTTGGGGAGCCCTGCTTTGCCTCTCCTTTACCCACAGGTTAACATCCCCTATAAAATAGCAGAGAGGGGAGTCTGTGCAGATATGGGCTGGGTCCTATGCGTGGTTGTTGGTTGCAGTTCCAGGCCCCTTACGGTAGGAAGGACATTAGAGTCATGGAAAGAGGACAGCAAAGATGCACTAGAACACCAGAAATGAGAGGTCGCAGTTAGGAAAAGATCAAAAAATAAAGTGGAGCTTTTGTCCCCCCCACTGAAACAGGAAAAGATGAGCACAATTATGAATGGGTAATGATGGTAAATAAAGATTGTTTCCACAGGTTAGCGAATCAGTAAGAAGGGACACAAGGTAACAAACCAAAGGAGGAGGACATTCGGAGGATAAAGAGGTGGGAATTAAGAAAGTCTTAAACAGAGAGGGAGGCAGAGGTGTTTCGGGAAGGAATTATCCAGTGCGAGGCCTATGGTGGGGCGAAAGGAAGAGTCTGGAGTCAGTGGGGTAGAAATTGGTATGCAATTTGCCCGTTTTCCGCAAAGCACATCAATATAACAGTGGGACGGCCTGCACCCAATCTGCGTAGGCATTGGTCCCACTGCTAAATTCACTGGGCCAATTTCTTTTTTAGGCATTCCAGGCGGACACCTAAAATAGGCTTTAATTAGGGGCCTAATGCCTGTTGTAAGGACCCCTTGGAGAAGTTTTTTTTTGTTTGTTCATGAGATGTGGGCGTCACTGGCAAGGCCAGCATTTATTGCCCATCCCTAGTTGCCTTTGAGAAGGTGGTGGTGAGCTGCCTTCTTGAACCGCTGCAGTCCGTGTGGTGAAGGTACTCCCACAGTGCTGTTAGGGAGGGAGGTCCAGGATTTTGACCCAATGACGATGAAGGAACAGTCATATACTTCTAAGTCAGGATGGTGTGTGACTTGGAGGTGGTGGTGTTCCCATGCGCCTGCTGCCCTTGTCCTTCTAGGTGGTAGAGGTCACGGGTTTGGGAGGTGCTGCCGAGAAGCCTTGGCGAGTTGCTGCAGTTAGTTATCGATGAGCGGGGCAGGTGTCTTGGAAACTTGCATTAGAAAAATTTCCCAAATGGTGCTCGTATCCTAGTTTACTGTTACAGGAGTCAAAATAACACTAATTTAACTCCTTGCGTTGGTGATTTCCCTCCCCCGCAGTACGAACACTCCAGTGGAATAGCCTGCCGCCACTCGGTGTAGGTTGGATTTAAACTCCAATCCTGTGGATTATCTAAAGGGAATTATATTCAACCAGTGGCAACACGTACAAGAAAAACCATTAGTCGAGAATTTCTCAAATAGGCACCACAGGAGTAGTTCAGAGTATTAAACACCAGCCCCACAGGCAACAGATTCTCAACATCTCAACCACTTGGCTTCAGTTCATTCAAACAGTATCAGGTAGACGTGTCAATGGAGTAAGCCTGGGCTTAGTGGTAGAATTTTCGCCTTTGAGTCAGAAGGTGCAGGGTTCAGCAGACCCGGTGAGCGGAGACAGGAGTTCTGGTTGATGAATACTAGGATTACATCCAGCGGGAATGGAGTGTCCGCCCATCCTAGCCCTGGTGAGCAAACATAGAAACATAGAATCTAGGAGCAGGAGTAGGCCATTCGGCCCGTCGAGCCTGCTCCGCCATTCAATACGATCATGGCTGATCATCCAAATCCAGTACCCTGTCCCTGCTTTAATCCCCACAGTACACATATCCCACCCTACCCCCGTAACCCCACGTATTTAATTCCCCCTAACATATCCCATCCTATCCCCATAACCCCACATATTTAATCCCCCCTAACACTAAGGGTCAATTTATCATAGCCAAATCAACCTAACCCACACATTTTTGGACTGTGGGAGGAAACCGGAGCACCCGGAGGAAACCCACGCAGACACGGGGAGAATGTGCAAACTCCACACAGACAGTCACCCGAGGTCAGATTCGAACCCGGGTCTCTGGCGCTGTGAAGCACCAGTGCTAACCACTATGCCACCGTGTTGCCCGCAAGGGAGCAAGGGACCAGAGCTCCTGCCCCTGAATATTGGGTTTACATCCAGCAGGGTATCTTCGTCCAATGGGGGTAGAGTGACAACCACTATTGCATCTAGTGGGTTCTCCTGACAGGGTGAGTCAGGTTAATGACCTGTCCCAACATGTGGCTCATGAAGGTTGTGGGTTCAATTCCCACTCCAGAGACTTAAGCATAAAAGTGTAGTACTGAGGGACTGCTGCACTGGCACAGGTGCTGTCTTTCGGATGAGACATTAATCCAAAGCCCCGTCTGCCTACTCAGGTGGACGTAAAAGATCCCATGACACTTTGAAGAAGAGCAGGGGAGTTCTCCCCAGTGTCCTGGCCAATATTTATCCCTCAACCACCAGTACTAAAAACAATTATCTGGTCATTGTCACATTGCTGTTTGGGGAGTTTGCGGTGTGCAAATTGGCTGCTGCGTTTCCTCCAACATGTGACTACACTTAAAGTACTTCAGTGGCTGTAAAGCGCTTTGGGACGTCCTGAGGTCGTGAAAGGTGCTATATAAATGCAAGTCCTTTTTAAAAGTAAAGTTTAAAGGGACTTTGTTATGGAAACAACCGAGAGCAGAGATATGCTGGGTGGAAAAGCAGTGGAAGAAATGGGCTGCCTCGTGTACCACTAGCCACTGAAGAGAAGACCACGGTGTGTAAATGTAGCTCGACAGAACAAAAAAAATTAAATAGATAAGCATCAGGAGAATTAAGCTCCTCGTCCTACCATCATAAACTGCTTCTTACAAATGTGGTGCGAATCTGTCAACAGAGGTGAACAATTCAAAGAATATAAACTGAAGCCCCGCCCATTCCTTCTCTCTCCATATACACACATGTTGACCCTCTAGTTACATTGATGCATTTTATTCTTTTAAAAGTCCAGTGCGGTACTAAGCCCATTCCTGGTCTTGTACGAGTTAGCTGGTCTCAGCCTGCGCAGCAGTGGGGAGCAATGTGTTGCGGGGGGAGGGGGGAGGGAATATCCAGCTGGGCTCCTGATCTGCCAGATGTGCGCGCATGTGGGGGCGAGGACAGAATTGCGCTCAATTGTGATGCCCCTGTGGTAGAAGATTCTGCGCCCCCCCCACCCCCAAAATCGTTGCCTGGTATCACAAGAATGAGTTGGGTTGAGTTACTGCAGCGGTCCCAGCTTTTGCAGAACCAAACCCCCAACATGAATCAGTAGTGGGAGGGGGGGGAAAAAGGTTTTTAAAAAACACTTCATATCACCCACATTCAACGAATCATCCTCCGCCTTTTCCAGCGCGATGCCACCATCAAACACATCTTCCCCTCCCCTTTCAGGATTCCGAAGGGACCGATCCCTCTGACATCCTGGTCCACTCTTCCCACAGCACCTGCCCTTTCACCTCCTCCCTTTCCACCATACAAGACCCCAAACACTCCTTCCAGGTGAAAGAGCGATTTACTTATACTACTTTCAATTTAGTATACTGTATTCTAGGTCGGTACTAGGACCACTGCTTTTCTTGATATATATTAATGACTTGGGTGTACAGTGCACAATTTCAAAATTTGCAGAGGACACAGAACTTGGAAGTATAGAGAACAGGGAGGAGGAGAGTGATAGATTTCAAGAGGACATAGACAGGCTGGTGGAATGGGCGGACACGTGGCAGATGAAATTTAACACAGAAAAGTGCGAAGTAATGCATTTTGGTAGGAAGAACAAGGAGGGGCAATATAAACTAAAGGGTACAATCCTAAAGGGGGTTCAGGAACAGAGAGACCTGGGGGGTATATGTGCACAAATCATTGAAGGTGGCAGGGCAGATTGACGAAGTGGTTAAAAAAGCATATGGGATCCTGGGCTTCATAAATAGAGGCATAGAGTACAAAAGCAAGGAAGTTATGATGAACCTGTATAAAACACTGGTTCAGCCTCAACTGGAGTATTGTGTCCAATTTTGGGCACCGCACTTTAGGAAGGATGTGAAGGCCTTAGAGAGGGTGCAGAAAAGATTTAAAAGAATGGCTCCAGGGATGAGGGACTTCAGTTACGTGGATAGACTGGAGAAGCTGGGGTTGTTCTCGTTAGAGCAGAGAAGGTGGAGAGGAGATCTGATAGAGGTGTACAAAATCATGAGGGGTCAATACAGAGTAGAGAGAAACTGTTCTCATTGGCAGAAGGGTCGAGAACCAGAGAACACAGATTTAAGGTGATTGGCAGAAGAACCAAAGGTGGCATAAGGAAAAAAAAATTTACGCAGTGAGTGATTAGGATCTGGAATGCACTGCCTGAAAGGATGGTGGAGGCAGATTCAATTGTGGTTTTCAAAAGGGAGTTGGATAAGTACCTGAAGGAAAAAAATTTGCAGGGCTACGGGGAAAGGGTGGGGGAGTGGGACTAGCTGAAGTGTTCTTACAGAGAGCCGGCACGGGCTCAACGGGCCAAATGGCCTCCTTCTGTGCTGTAACCATTCTATGATTTGCTGCTCACGATGCTCTACATTAGGGAGACCAAACGTAGATTGGGTGATAGCTTTGTTGAACACCACCGTTCAGTCTACAAGTGTGACCCTGAGCTTCCGGTCCATTTTAATTCTCCGTCCCACTCCCACTCTGATCTCTCTGTCCTCAGCCTCCTACACTGTTCCAATGAAGCCCAACAAAGCTCGAGGAACAGCTCCTCATCTTTCAGTTAGGCACTTTACAGCCTTCTGGACTCGACAGAGTTCAATAATTTCAGATCATAACCCCGGCCCCCATTGTTTTTGGGCAGCAGGTGCTGGTAATGTGTCTGCTGTTGCTAGTTACAGCTCCTTTGGTCCCACCTTTTGTTTCTTTACTTGTCCCATTACCACCCCCTTTTGTCATTTAATCTCTCCTGCCTTCTACCCTATCACAGACCTTCCCGCCCCCCTTTCTCTGACTCTGCACTTGCTTAAAATCTGTTATATTTGTAACATTTTCCAGTTCGGACGAAGGGTCACAGATCTGATGTTAACTTGGTTTCTCTCTCATCAGATGCTGCCTGACCTGCTGAGTGTTTCCAGCATTTTCTGTCTGTATCACATCACAGCTTATTTTCCCCACACAAGACCTTTCTCCCAATCACAGACCTCACCAATCTTCTCACTGCTTCTGGAGAGGCTCTGCACCTCAAATGTCCCCCTACCCATTGTGCAAGAGACTGTGCCCCTACTAGGAACGGAATGGAGACCATCCCAAACTTCACACACAAACACACACAATCACTACAGCCAGCAGAGAAATCTTACATCCCATCAACCCGAGCTAGGCTCCAGTCCCAGGGGTGAAGTCACAATGATTGACCCACTGCAACAACCAGACAGACCCTCTCAAAATTCTCCCCCTCCAAAAGAAAACAAGCACAACTTCCCCACGTGATTTACATTCCTAGAAAGACACCAATTTTTTTGATACCAATTTTGGCTGTCCTTTCCATTTAAGAAAAATCTTAAAACGTGAACTAGTCCCATCCCGATATCGGGACGACACGAAAACCATTGCTGAAGAGGCAGCTTATCCCTGGTTATAGTAATGAAAATTCAATCGGGGAAGTGAAATTGCTCAGTCATAAGGACGTGCCAAGTGAATCACCTGTTCCTAATCTGAAGAAAGGAGACTCCCTTTACCAGCTGAGTGACTCACGAGCACACCTGGTGTGTGTGTATGGTGCAGTGCCCCGGGGAGATATCTGAAGTGAGCGACCAGGCCCTTAGAGGCCACCCTCGGCGCAGTCCTAATTTAGCTTCTTCCCTCTCCCAAAGGGAATCACCCACTGGGGGAGGAGGGTTTGTCAACCGCCTTACTTTAACTGAGAATTGGGAGAGTGAACCCTGCAGGTGACTCAAGGGTTTGAAATTAATGCTGCAACGCCCAGCTGCAGGGTCACGCTGAGAAGCTTCTTAACGTCTTTACCCAGAGTGGCAAGAATGTGGAACTCGCTACCACTTGGACAAGTTGAGGCGAATAGCAGAGATGCATTTGAGGAGAAGCTAAATAACTAGACGACAGGGAAAGGAATAGAAGGGTATGTTGATAGGGTGAGATGAAGTAGAGTGGGAGCATAAACCACCGCATGGAGCAGTTTGGGTTGAACGGCCTGTTTCGGTGCTGTAAATTCTGTGTAAGCTGTTGCTATCCGAACTTTCACTATAAAAACAGCCAGAGACAGATTTAATATTCATTTTTTAATTGTTCTCGAGATGGCTACAACACCAGACGGAACAGCACTTGCACACCCTCATCCCCCCACCCACCCCCCACCCCGGGACCCCCATCCCTCCCACCCAGCTCGACAGCGCAGTCCTGGTACGCTGCTGTAAACAGCCAGTGCCCACCCACCCCTTCACTCGCTTTTTTTTCTGACCTGTTACTCAGTCTCAGTCGAAATCTTCACAATCAATGGGGCGAAACTCTTCCACCTCCTCCTCGCTAAAGGTCGGGCTCAGATCCACAACTCCACGTCCCAGAGATCCATGGCTCCGTTTTAGGAATTCTGGATTTTTTTTTTATTAACGCTCTTCCTAGATATTTTTTTTAAGTTGCGACAGCTGAGGTTACACAGCCCGTTCTGTCCTTTGTCCGTTAATCATGAACGCTAAATATGATTTTCATTTTAAAAATCATTAAGAAAGTCTCTTGTGCTGTGCACAATAATCTCCCCCGCCCCCGCCCTATTCCCCACCCCCCCACCCCAAAAAAAACAAAACAAACTCCTCCCTGAAGGAACTCTGGCTGATTAAAAGCTGGTTTATTCCAGATCCTCCCTTTTACATACAAGCTTGAGGCAACTGAATTTTCGCCGCCAGTCATTTTGGCAGCTGTTCGTTCGTGCTGTCGGTCCCCTGCTGAAGCCATCTTGACGCTGGGAGGGGGACATAAAATCCTGGACCTCCCCCACCCCCTTGCATGCCCTGATGCACAATGCCAGGGAAGCTGCACCCATGTGGCGTTATGCAGTAGGGCGTTTGGCACTTCTCTCCCAGGCTACAGACCTCCGCTTGTGATTGTTTGCCCCATTTGCTCTTGTTGGTACCCGGCCATGGCATTTTGGTTTTTTTTTTGATTCGCATTTCCGGTCTTTTTTTTTGAGACACGGTCCTCTGTGGAAAGAATAAGCAACAATTTTAGAAGAGTTTATAAAATAATTATTTTATTTTTTTTAAATACGTTGAATAGAAATTGGAGAGGCCGGATGGGGCAATGGGTCAGAGACTGACCTTTCACCCCTGGGATCTAGATCCAAATCCAGCCCAGACACGTGGGACGAAGGTCCCCCTCTGTCTGTTGCAGTAAGGTTTGAGTGTGACATTATTCTGAACAGGTTCAACCTGGTTCCACAGCACAATAGTCCCTCTATTCAACAGCAAATGTATTTATAAAGCACTCCCCGCAGCGAGGGAGACATCTTGGAACACCAGAATATGGAGGAAAAGGAACTGGAAGGTACCAAATCTGGGGAAAGGATCGGGTGAGGGAAAGGATCGGGTGAGGGAGAAGGGATCACCAGTGGTGAAGTAGCTTTCAGTCGCAACAAGATGTTGAAATGTTTTGCCAAGATGAGGTCATGGATGGGGAGGCCCTGCTCGCCAGCGAGTGAACATTTTGCAGGGTGGTACTGGAGGAGACGGGAGATTCTCTGGTGGGCTCAAAGGGTGAAAGCACGGGAAGACGGGGAAAATTCACCACTGATCGTACTTGGCTGATGTGGGAAATGGGAAAAGTGGTGCTCCTCTAAGGTTAGAGCAGACTAGAGAGAGCTTTAGTCTGTATCTTACCCCAGGAATGCGTGATGCTGAAACTAGGTCTAAAATTCATTCAATCTGACACTGAGATGCTGAGTTCCTCTCTAGTGACTGAGCGAGGGGACAATCTCAGCTGCTAGTTTCAGAGTGATACAGCAGGCAGCTGGGGAGAAAGTTTCTGGGCCACTATCGAAGGGTGTGTCACGAGGAGACCAAGAGAAGGAGAAGGTGCCTTCAGAATAAAGACGTTGAAACTCCCCTGATGGCTCAGCGACAGAGCCTGAAAGGTTCCAGCAGTCTGACCGCGGATGGGACATTAACAAGAATGCTACAATTGGTTTCAGTGCTGCCACTCCTGATGGCTACCCAGTGAACCCCTGCTGGAAATAGCATGCGCTTGGCTGTCAAGTGCGTACAGCATACGATACCTTCAACTGAGGGAAAGGGAGAGAAAAAAGGAGAGACAGACAGACTGCTTTAAGTTTCTTCTCCTTAAATAAGTGGGAGGGGAACGGCAAAGAGGGAGGCACACAATCCCAACACACCCGGGTCATCTGGAAGGATGTTAAGGATCCCACACATCCATCCCCCTATATAGCAGAGATTAAACATCATTGAAGGGTTTAGTTCTGTGGGGAGGGAATGGATAGGAGAGGGGCACATTAGAAAATTATAACACGAAACACCTGAAACAGGGAAAGAAGGTCCGATGTTCCAGGGACATGGTTCCTCACATAGGGGGGGTGTTACAGAAACCTTCTCCCCAGCTGCCTGCAGTGTTGCTCTGAAGCTGGCTGATTCCAGGCTACCTACTGTTACATTTTACAAATACAGGGACAGCTCCTACCTGGGAGACTGATGCAAGTCATGGATTTGTGAACACAGCTATCGGAAGAGGCGTGTGAAATCTCTCAAAGCCCAGCAAACCTTCTTACATTCATCAGCACTGCAACAGGTGAAAGAGATGCATTAAAAAGCAACAGAGCACTGGGTTAAATGAACACTGATCTACATAAACTATTCACAAAGAGGACTAGGTTAAATTAACGCAGAGCACTTTTATCCTTTTATCTGGCCTCAATGAATGGACACGCGATCACATGATGCCTCAGGGACTGTTAGTTAGGATACAAGAGAAAAACACAAAATAAAACATTAACTCCATAACAGACAGAGGAACTTGTACAAAGGTTCAAAGGTGATTATGTTCCGCTCTACTGAATAACCAATAAAGGCAATTGCCAGGAACCACAACTGGTGACAGTCTTCTTGGGTGAATGAGTCTCTACTGAGGTAAACTCATCTCTGCAAAGTTGGGATCAACTGCTTCTCACAGACCAGCCTCCTGCCCAAGGAGATCACTGCATTTATTTAACAACATATAAAAGAATCAAGACAAACAAACTTGCCCTTTTCAAAGCTTTGTCCCGCACCCCTCCCCCCAATTTCCTTTTCTCCTTTCTCTTGTAGCCGCTGAATCTTGCTGGGGGTTGCAGTTTTTACAGGCACGTTGTGGCCACTCTTCAGGTGTGAGGGACAGTGGACCTATGGGAGCTGAACCCGACCCTGTCTGCACACACATGCACTCTCCAGCAGGGGTCACTAGACAGCAATCAGGGACACTGGTTAATTACGGCCTCCTTAACCCAGAGACAGAGTCCAGCTAGTGCACTACTGCGCCTGCTCGTACAGATGTTAGCAAACTCCACACAGACCAAACCTTGGGGCTCCCTGGTCTGTGCGGCTCAATGGACTGGGCTGGTGTGACCTGGCCACTGCGAGTCTGTTGTACAGTTTATTAAAAAGGATAATCCGATTGCAAAACTCACTGTACTGAAAAGGAAATCGCAATATATATATAGAAGAAATAAAAGCTTTTTATAAGAGATCCTGCTGTACAAAAGGCGGAGTCTTGTTCTGTTTAATTTGGCAAGTGGATAAATATCACAAAGAAGCAATTCATGTTTCGACCAATTCAATCACGAATTTACACAAGTGAAGTTAAAGTCAAAACCCAGAGAGTTACTATTCAATAAAAACTCTCGCTGATTGTCCACAGGTTCAAGCTAAAATTTGCAAAGATATGATTCACGTTTCATTTCTGAAACTATCGCACCATCATGTTTCTGGGTGAGGCAGCAGTGCGTCACGCGTTTAATCGCCTCTTTCCTGAGCAGTAGCGCTCAATCAACCCTGATATTACTGGAGTAAGGAGGTAAAAAATAAAATCAGCCCGGGTCACCACTCCCGATCCCCAGCCCGGGTCGCCACTCCCGATCCCCAGCCCGGGTCGCCACTCCCGATCCCCAGCCCGGGTCGCCACTCCCGATCCCCAGCCCGGGTCGCCACTCCCGATCCCCAGCCCGGGTCGCCACTCCCGATCCCCAGCCCGGGTCGCCACTCCCGATCCCGATCCCCAGCCCGGGTCGCCACTCCCGATCCCCAGCCAGGGTCGCCACTCCCGATCCCCAGCCCGGGTCGCCACTCCCGATCCCCAGCCCGGGTCGCCACTCCCGATCCCCAGCCCGGGTCGCCACTCCCGATCCCGATCCCCAGCCGGGTCACCACTCCCGATCCCGATCCCAGCCCGGGTCACCACTCCCGATCCCCAGCCCGGGTCGCCACTCCCGATCCCGATCCCCAGCCCGGGTCGCCACTCCCGATCCCGATCCCCAGCCCGGGTCGCCACTCCCGATCCCGATCCCCAGCCCGGGTCGCCACTCCCGATCCCGATCCCCAGCCCGGGTCGCCACTCCCGATCCCGATCCCCAGCCCGGGTCGCCACTCCCGATCCCGATCCCCAGCCCGGGTCGCCACTCCCGATCCCGATCCCCAGCCCGGGTCGCCACTCCCGATCCCGATCCCCAGCCCGGGTCGCCACTCCCGATCCCCAGCCCGGGTCGCCACTCCCGATCCCCAGCCCGGGTCACCACTCCCGATCCCGATCCCCAGCCCGGGTCACCACTCCCGATCCCGATCCCCAGCCCGGGTCGCCACTCCCGATCCCGATCCCCAGCCCGGGTCGCCACTCCCGATCCCCAGCCCGGGTCGCCACTCCCGATCCCGATCCCCAGCCCGGGTCGCCACTCCCGATCCCGATCCCCAGCCCGGGTCGCCACTCCCGATCCCGATCCCCAGCCCGGGTCACCACTCCCGATCCCCAGCCAGGGTCACCACTCCCGATCCCCAGCCCGGGTCACCACTCCCGCTCCCGATCCCCAGCCCGGGTCACCACTCCCGATCCCCAGCCCGGGTCACCACTCCCGATCCCGAACCCCAGCCCGGGTCGCCACTCCCGATCCCCAGCCCGGGTCGCCACTCCCGATCCCCAGCCCGGGTCACCACTCCCGATCCCCAGCCCGGGTCGCCACTCCCGATCCCCAGCCCGGGTCGCCACTCCCGATCCCCAGCCCGGGTCACCACTCCCGATCCCCAGCCCGGGTCGCCACTCCCGATCCCCAGCCCGGGTCGCCACTCCCGATCCCGATCCCCAGCCCGGGTCGCCACTCCCGATCCCGATCCCCAACCCGGGTCACCACTCCCGATCCCGATCCCCAGCCCGGGTCGCCACTCCCGATCCCCAGCCCGGGTCGCCACTCCCGATCCCAATCCCCAGCCCGGGTCGCCACTCCCGATCCCGATCCCCAGCCCGGGTCGCCACTCCCGCTCCCGATCCCAGCCGGGTCGCCACTCCCGATCCCGATCCCCAGCCGGGTCGCCACTCCCGATCCCGATCCCCAGCCCGGGTCGCCACTCCCGATCCCGATCCCCAGCCCGGGTCGCCACTCCGATCCCCAGCCCGGGTCACCACTCCCGATCCCGATCCCCAGCCCGGGTCACCACTCCCGATCCCCAGCCCGGGTCGCCACTCCCGATCCCGATCCCCAGCCCGGGTCACCACTCCCGATCCCCAGCCCGGGTCACCACTCCCGATCCCCAGCCCGGGTCACCACTCCCGAACCCCAGCCAGGGTCGCCACTCCCGATCCCCAGCCGGGGTCGCCACTCCCGATCCCCAGCCGGGGTCGCCACTCCCGATCCCCAGCCCCAGCCAGGGTCGCCACTCCCGATCCCCAGCCGGGGTCGCCACTCCCGATCCCCAGCCCCAGCCGGGGTCGCCACTCCCGATCCCCAGCCCCAGCCAGGGTCACCACTCCCGATCCCCAGCCAGGGTCGCCACTCCCGATCCCCAGCCCGGGTCGCCACTCCCGATCCCCAGCCCCAGCCAGCTCGGGTGATGGCAGAATCCAGCTTAGGTGCGATGCCGGATTCAAAATCCAGGTCACAGAGAAGCACGGACAATCACTGACTCATCTACCCCAGCCAATTTGCTTAAACTGTTAGCGCCAATGAAATCGCAACCTTTTGAAACAACTCTCTATTGTTCAGAGTTGAGCAACGTGGAAAGCAGTTTCAGAGCACGAGTGCTCAGGAAACACAGGTTTCAGTTCAAGCCATTCCTGACTCGGGAGTGTATGAGCTCACAGACTGGTCGGGACCATATCGTACAATTCGAGTGAGAACTTGCTCACTGTCAGCACTTCACCCTGGGCAGAGACTTCACGATTGGCTTCCACCTCCAAACAGTCAACCTTGTACAGGTCTGAGCATGTCACGGATTGCTAATTCATTGAAAGTTTTCCTCCCCTGTAACCGGCCTCACTTTCCCCTCCCCCTACCGTGCCATGGAAACGGGTTAGGCTGCCTTACATAGATAGGAGGGCTCCAGGAAAGTGTTGTGCGATCGGTGAGCCACTATCTCCAAGCGCCACTCCGCCATTTTACTGTATCAGAGTGCTGTGAGTAAAGCAAATCAGATATATGGGATGTATTAAAAAGGCCAATATTGAGCCGAAATGGTGAGGTAATCTTGCCAGTCCCAGGGAGTGCTGGCTGCAAACTTTAGGTGTCAAAGAGGGGAAAGCTTTTCATTCCCCAACACTGGTATCCCTCACCTTCCCAAAACTACAGAATGAACCTATTACGACATGGCTGGCTTTGCAAGCTGACCGAGCAGCGCTCCCCACACCTGCCCGCGCAGCGCTCCCCACACCTGCCCGCGCAGCGCTCCCCACACCTGCCCGAGCAGCGCTCCCCACACCTGCCCGAGCAGCGCTCCCCACACCTGCCCGCGCAGCGCTCCCCACACCTGCCCGAGCAGCGCTCCCCACACCTGCCCGAGCAGCGCTCCCCACACCTGCCCGAGCAGCGCTCCCCCACACCTGCCCGAGCAGCGCTCCCCACACCTGCCCGAGCAGCGCTCCCCCACACCTGCCCGAGCAGCGCTCCCCACACCTGCTCGAGCAGCGCTCCCCACACCTGCCCGAGCAGCGCTCCCCACACCTGCCCGAGCAGCGCTCCCCACACCTGCCCGAGCAGCGCTCCCCCACACCTGCCCGAGCAGCGCTCCCCACACCTGCTCTCACCTGGTGACTTGCTTGTGGAAGTCGGTCAGCTGCTTGTGTGTCACTGTGATAGCGCCCCCTGCTGTCTCCTTAGGTAATGACTTGAGTGAAGCTTCCAACCATCTGCAAAAGGTCTGGAGGGGACAAGAGCAAATAAACACCCAAAGATTTATAGAACGCACACAGTAAAGGCACTAGAGTGTAGGGGGCGAGTTGGAGAGTCTATTTTGTGATTAACACATTGTCTAAATTTCAGAAGAGATGGGACTTCCTGGTTTTGTTATTCTCACAGATAACTGGAGCGCAGCTCAGCTTAGAGCATTGGGTAACTTGCTCCAGAGTCCGGGGGAAGGGCCGAGGAATAGCACCCCCACCCCCACACACACACACACACACACCCCCCCTGATTCAAGTGTTCGTGACCCTGGGTAACAAACTGGCAGATTGAGGCTGAATGCACCATATTATTCTGTGCAGACAGGGACTCGAGGCTTAAATATTAAATTAGAAATCTTGAAGGTCCCACAAAATTGAACATTTTACACTATGGTTCCTTGAATCTGTGAAATAAACCAGACATATGAATTTCCAGTTTTGCTGCACAATTTCTTGTGGTTGAGAAAAACATTGCTCTGAGTGTAATTACTGCAAAGCTGCTCTGTCAATGCATCGCTGGTAATTTGTAAAGCTCTGCTCAGCTAGCTGTCAATATGCAAATATTTAATGTTTAAACTGTCTCTGACCTCATCTCCTCTGGAGATCTCCCCCCCCCACGGCCGCCAACCTCATAGTTCCCCAACCCCGCACAGCCCGCTTCTACCTCCTTCCCAAGATCCACAAACAGGACTGCCCCGGTAGACCCATCATTTCAGCCTGTTCTTGCCCCACGGAACTTATCTCTTCCAATCGCGACTCTATTTTTTCTCCCCTTGTCCAGTCTCTTCCCAATTACATCCGCGACTCTTCTGACACCCTCCGCCACTTTAACAGTTTCCTGTTTCCCGGCCCCAACCGCCTCCTTTTCACTATGGACGTACAATCCCTCTACACCTCCATCCCCCACCAGCATGGCCTGAGGGCGCTTCGCTTCTTCCTTGAACAGAGGCCCAACCAGTCCCCATCCACCACCACCCTCCTCCGCCTGGCTGAACTTGTTCTCACATTGAACAACTTCTCCTTTGACTCCACCCATTTCCTCCAAATCAAAGGTGTTGCTATGGGAACCCGCATGGGTCCAAGCTATGCCTGCCTTTTCGTGGGATATGTGGAACACTCTTTGTTCCAGTCCTACTCGGGTCCCCTCCCTCACCTCTTTTTCCGGTACATTAACGACTGTATCGGTGCAGTTTCCTGCTCTCGCCCTGAACTAGACAATTTCATTCACTTTGCCTCCAATTTCCACCCTTCCCTCACCTTCACATGGTCCATCTCCGACTCTTCCCTTCCCTTCCTCGACTTCTCCGTCTCCATCTCTGGGGATAGGTTATTGACTAACATTCACTACAAGCCCACTGACTCCCACAGCTACCTGGACTACACTTCCTCCCACCCCGCCTCCTGTAAGGACTCTATTCCCTTCTCCCAGTTTCTCCGTCTCCGCCGCATCTGCTCTGACGATGCCACCTTCCATACCAGTGCTTCCGACATGTCTTCCTTTTTCCTCAACCGAGGATTCCCCTCTACCGTGGTCGACATGGCCCTCGACCGTGTCCGTTCTATCTCCCGCACTTCTGCCCTCCCTCCCGGAACCACGATAGAGTTCCCCTTGTCCTCACCTTTCACCCCACCAGCCTCCACATTCAACGGATCATCCTCCGCCATCTCCAATGTGATCCCACCACCAAACGTATCTTCCCCTCACCTCCCCTTTCAGCATTCCGTAGGGACCGTTCCCTCCTAGTCCACTCCTCTATCAGCCCCCAGCACCCCTTCCCCTTCACCCGGCACCTTCCCGTGCAAGCGCAGGAGATGCAACACCTGCCCTTATACATCCCCCCTTCCCACTCTCCAGGGCCCCAAACACCCCTTCCAGGTGAAACAGCGATTTACTTGTACTTCTTGCAATTTAGTATACTGTATTCGCTGCTCACGATGCGGTCTCCTCTACATTGGGGAAGACCAAACGCAGATTGGGCGACCGCTTTGCGGAACACCTCCGTTCAGTCCGTAAGGTTGACCCTGAGCTTCCGGTCGCCTGTCACTTTAATTCAGCATTTATTGCCCATCCCTAATTGGCCCTTGAGAAGGTAGTGGTGAGCTGCAGTCTATGTGGTGAAGGTACTCCCACACTGCTGTTAGGTAGGGGGTTCCAGGATTTTGACCCAGCGACAATGAAGGAACGGCGATATACTTCTAAGTCAGGATGGTGTGTGACTTGGAGGGGAACTTGGAGGTGGTGGTGTTCCCATGCGCCTGTTGCCCATGTCCTTCTAGGTGGTAGAGGTCGTGGGATTGGGAGGTGCTGCCGAAGAAGCCTTGGCGAGTTGCTGCAGTGCATCTTGTAGATGGTACACACTGCAACCACGGTACGCCGTTGGTGGAGGGAGTGAATGGTTAAGGTGGTGGATGGGGTGCCAATCAAGCGGGCTGCTTTGTCCTGGATGGTGTCGAGCTTCTTGAGTGTTGTGGGAGCTGCACTCATCCAGGCAACTGGAGAGTATTCCATCACACTCCTTACTTGTGCCTTGTAGATGGTGGAAAGGCTTTGGGGAGTCGGGAGGTGAGACACTTGCCGCAGAATACCTAGCCTTTGACCTGCTCTTGCTGCCACAGTATTTATGTGGCTGGTCCAGTTAAGTTTCTGGTCAATGGTGACCCCCAGGATGTTGATGGTGGGGGATTCGGCGATGGTAATGCCGCTGAATGTCAAGGGGCGGTGGTTAGACTCTTGCTTGTTGGAGATAGTCATTGCCTGGCACTTCTGTGGCGCGAATGTTACCTGCCACTTATCAGCCCAAGCCTGAACGTCATCCAGGTCTTGTTGCATGCAGGCATGGACTGCTTCATTATCTGAGGAGTTGTGAATGGCGCTGAACACTCTGCAGTCATCAGCAAACATCCCCATTTCTGACCTTATTTTGGAGGGAAGGTCATTGATGAAGCAGCTGAAGATGGTTGGGCCTAGGACACTGCACTGCGGAACTCCTGCAGCGATGTACTGGGGCTGTGATGATTGACCTTCAACCACCACAACCATCTTCCTTTGTGCTAGGTATGACTCCAGCCAGTGGAGAGTTTCCAGGACTGCAGAGCTTTGATCTGATCCGTTGATTGTGGGATCGCTTAGCTCTGTCCATAGCATGCTGCTTCTGCTTTTTAGCATGCGTGTAGTCCTGTGTTGCAGCTTCCCCAGGTTGGCACCTCATTTTTAGGTATGCCTGGTGCTGCTCCTGGCATGCTCTTCTACACTCCTTATTGAACCAGGGTTGGTTCTCTGGCTTGATGGCAATGGAAGAGTGAGGGATATGCCGAGCCGTGAGGTTACAGATTGTGGTGGAATACAATTCTGCTGCTGCTGATGGCCCACAGCGCCTCATGGATGCCCAGTTTTGAGCTGCTAGATCTGAATCTATCGTATTTAGCACGGTGGTAGTGCCATGCAACACGATGGAGGGTGTCCTCAGTGTGAAGACGAGATTTCGTCTCCACAATGACTGTGCGGTGGTCACTGCTGTCAATGCAGTCATGGACAGATGCATCTGCGACAGGTAGATTGGCGAGGATGAGGTCAAGTAGGTTTTTCCCTCATGTTGGTTCTCTTACCACCTGTCACAGGCCCAGACTGGCAGTTATGTCCTTCAGGTTTTGGCCAGTAGTGGTGCTACCGAGCCACTCTTGGTGATGGACATTGAAGTCCCCCACCCAGAGTACATTCTGTGCCCTTGCTACTCTCAGTGCTTCTTCCAAGTGGTGTTCAACATGGAGGAGTACTGATTCATCAGCTCAGGGAGGGCAGTAAGTGGTAATCAGCAGGAGGTTTCCTTGCCCATGCTTGACCTGAAGCCATGAGACTTCATGGGGTCCTGAGTCAATGTTGAGCGCTCCCAGGGCCACTCCTTCCCGACTGTATACCACTGTGCCGCCACCCCTGGTGGGTCTGTCCTGCCGGTGGGACAGGACATACCCAGGGATGGTGATGGAGGAATCTGGAACATTGGCTGAAAGGTATGATTCGGTGAGTATGACTGTCAGGCTGTTGTTTGACTAGTCTGTGGACAACTCTCCCAATTTTGGCACAAGTCCCCAGATGTTGGGGAGGAGGGCTTTGCAGGGTTGACTGGGCTGGGTGTGCCATTGCTGTGTCAGCAATGACTTCAGTTATGTGGAGAGACTAGAGAAGCTGAGATTGTTCTCCTTAGAGCAGAGAAGACTATGGGGAGACTTAATAGGTGTTCAAAATCATGAAGGTTTTGATCGAGTAAATAGGGAGAAACTGTTTTCATTGACAGGATGGTCATTAAGCAGAGGACACAGATTGAAGATATTTGGAAAAAGAACCAGAGGGGGATTGAGGATAATTTTTTTTTAAACACAGCGAGTTGTTGTGATCTGGAATGCACTGTCTGAAAGGGTGGTGGAAGCAGATTCAGTGGTAACTTTCAAAAGGGAATTGTATATACACACTTGAAAAGGAAATATTGGCAGGACTATGGGGAAAGAGCAGGGAAGTGGTACTAATTGGATAGCTCATTCAATGAGCCGGCACAGGCATGATGGGCTGAATGGCCTCCTTCTGTGCTGTAAGATTCTGTGACTGCACAATCTTACTCGGAGGTCACAGGAAGGCCGGTGAGTGAAAAGGAAAACGTCACACTTTGGGAGATGGGGCACCTTTCGCTAACACCCTCTCCCACCTCGATTAATGAGCTAAAGCCTCCGGCCATTTATTAGACCCAATTGCAATCTTACCGCTCTGTCGATTTGCATGATTTCCCATATAACCTCCGCTAGATCCGGCAAGGTATATGGGGGAAGGCAGAAGCACACAGCCTGGAGCAGCTGGTTGACCAGTTGCTGCCCGTGTTGGGCCATCACCTGCTTGATCAGCCCCTTCCGCAGTTCAAAGTCATCCTCATGCTGTGGAAACAAGAAGAAAAGAAAAGAAAGAAAGACTTGCATTTCTATCGCGCTTTTCACGACCACTGGACGTCCCAAAGCGCTTTACAGCCAATGAAGTACTATTGAAGTGTAGTCACTGTTGTAATGTAGGAAATGCAGCAGCCAATTTGCGCACAGCAAGCTCCCACAAACAGCAATGTGATAATGACCAGATAATCTATTTTAATTGATGTTGATTGAGGGATAAATATTGGCCAGGACACCGGGGAGAACTCCCCTGCTCCTCTTCGAATTGAGTGCCATGGGATCTTCTACGTCCACCTGAGAGAGCAGACGGGGCCTCGGTTTAACGTCTCATCCGAAAGACTGGAGTGTCAGCCAATACCCAATTATTATTATTAATTTTTTGTTCGGGCCCTTCAGTCACTGTACTGAGGTTGGCATGCAGCTGTGCGCAGATCTTTTAAATTGAGAAACCTATTTGCAGACCCAAGTTTTGCATTACAGAACGGCAAGCAAAGCCGAAGAGAAGGCGAGGCATATGGAATTAGTGCGGAGGCTGACACCAAGCTTGGGTTTTGAAAGCCTGCAGAATGGAACGCCAAGCTTTGCTTTTGTAAGACTTTAGACTGTGGCACCAAGGTTGGGTTTTAAGAGCTTGGAGATTGCAGAGGTTAACAGCAGACTAGAGACAAGAGGTCCCACAGTTTTGGGGAAGAATGAGTTCGAGTTTGGGACGGTGCGCTAATCCTGATTTTGAGTTTAGTAATATGACAGTAGGCATATATACCATATGTGGGTTCAAGTTCCACTCCAGGGACTTGAGCAAAAAAATCTAGGCTAACACGCCAGTGCAGTACTGAGGGAGTGCTGCACTGTCGGAGATGCCATCCTTCGGATTAGACATTAACCGAGGCCCCGTCTGCTCTCTCAGGTGGACGTAGAAGATCCCATGGCACTATTTTGAAGAAAAGCAGGGGAGTCATCCCCGGTGTCCTGGCCAATATTTATCTCTCAGTTAACATCACTAAAAAAACAGATTATCTGGTCATTATCACATTGCTGTTTGTGGGAGCTTGCTGTGCGCAAATTGGCTGCCGCGTTTCCTACTTTACAACAGTGACTACACTTCAAAAAGTACTTCATTGGCTGTAAAGAGCTTTGGGACGTCCGGTGATTGTGAAAGGCGCTATATAAATGCAAGTCTTTCTTTTTAAGGATACGTATACATATATCTCCAGTACACGGGCAAACAAGAGATCGACGCATACAGTGGAGGTTCATACAGCACATTATTACATCTAGCAAACATCTCAGAGCGTTTCTCACACAAGAATTACATTGAAGTGTAGACACAAGCTGGATTGTAATGACACTGAATTACTGGATTGAGTAAAAGGGAAGCTATTTTCTCAAACTTAAAGCATACTGAAACCATCACGGTGCAAGTTTGGTGACTCAGATGTTGGAAACTAAAGTTTTTCTCAGCGCAGCAGAAGTGTGTGCAGTAGACACGAGCAAGCTGCCATTTTTCCACGAGATCCCATGATGAATGACCATTGGAGGAGTTGGTTGAGGGAGGAATGTTGGCCAGGACACCGGGAGAACTCCCTTGCGTGTGTTTGAATAGCGCCGCGGGATCTTTAACATTCACCTGAATAGACACAGAGCTTTGCTCGTGCGAAGGGACAGCACTCCCTTGCTGCGTGAACCCGGATTGTGTGTGAAACCCTGGAGTGGGCTTAAATCTGCAACCTTCTGAGTCAGAGGGGAGCCCGCTGCCAAACCCACCCAGCAGTCGGGTTTAGTTTCAGGGGCCCGGGCTGTTGGCGAACTCTGGGCTCAGTCGTGGCAGAAACTTACGTCTTTGGCAACCCCCGTATGGATAAGATCCCGCAAGAACTTCATGATACTGCAGTTGGCGTCCCGGTGGTCGAGGATAACGGCTGCGATGGCGCAGTTCAAGATGTGAATGATGATCTGACTCTGCAGCAGTGTGGTCGGACTCCGCTGAATAAACCTGCACAGGGGGAAAAAAAGGGAATTGCATTTTTTTTTGAAGGGAAGTACAGTTCTGGTCTCCAGATTACAAAAAGAATATAGAGGCACTGGAAAAGGTGTAAAATAGATTTACAAGAATGATACCAGGACTGAGAGGTTATAATTATCAGGAAAGACTGAACTGGCTGGGGCTCTTTTCGCTAAAGAGAAGACTGAGAGGTGACGCGATAAGAGGTCTTTAAGATTATGTAAGGGTTTGATAGGATAGACAGAGAAGATTTTTCTACTTGTGAGGCAGAGCAAAACTAGGGGCCATAAATAGAAGAGTGTCACTAATAAATCCAAAAGAGTTCAGGAGAAATGTCTTTGCTCAGAGAGTGGTTAGAATGGGGAACCTGTTATCACATGGAGTAGATGAGGCAAATAGCATCGATGCATTTAAGGTGAAGTTGGAAAAGTACATGAGGGAGAAAGGAATAGAAGGATATGCTGATAGTGTTGAAATGCCCACAGAAAATGCAGCTCTATCATTGCAGAAAAACATTTTATTAGGTGCAGCATCTCCAGAGGGAATGTCTTACAAAATGTCTCTGTATCTTCCATAGATAATGGAGTGAAACTCCACAATATCGACCTACACTTACACCTCCATTATTCAAGTCTGCAACCATGAATTCCAGAGATTAAATTTCCAGTCTCAGCACTACAGGACCCAAGTCATTATGTAATAATCCTTCTAATCTTCAAAACAAAGAGCTGGATAAATATCTGGTTAGGAATGGATTTATGGAGTTAATTGACACATCAAGCTTTAAGCATGAATCTATTACATGGCAAAAAAGCCAGGGGGCGATGGAGTTTTTTTTTTTAACGCAGTGAGTTATGATCTGGAATGTACTGCCTGAAAGGGCGATGGAGGCAGATTCAATTATAACTTCCAAAAGGGAATTAAATATACTTGAAAAGGAAACATTTGCAGGGCTATGGAGAAAGCAGGGGAATGGGACTAATTGCACAGCTCTTTCAATGAGCCAGCACAGGCACGATGGGCTGAATGGTCTCCTTTGTGCTGTATTATTCTATATTACTATAAGTAGGGTGACAGGAGGCTTTTTTTATTATTTGTTCCTGGGATGAGAGAGTCGCTGGCAAGGCCAGCATTTATTGCCCATCCCTAATTGCCCTCGAGAAGGTGGTGGTGAGCCGCCTTCTTGAACCGCTGCAGTCCGTGTGGTGAAGGTACTCCCACAGTGCTGTTAGGTAGGGAGCTCCAGGATTTTGACCCAGCGACGATGATGACGGAACGGCGCTATATTTCTAAGTCAGGATGGTGTGTGACTTGGAGGTGGTGGTGTTCCCATGCGCCTGCTGCCCTGGTCCTTCTAGGTGGTAGAGGTCGCGGGTTTGGGAGGTGCTGTCACAGAAGCCTTGGTGAGTTGCTGCAGTGCATCTTGTAGATGGTACACACTGCAGCCACGGTACGCCGGTGGTGGAGGGAGTGAATGTTTAAGGTGGTGGATGGGGTGCCAATCAAGCGGGCTGCGTTGTCCTGGATGGTGTCGAGCTTCTCGAGTGTTGTCGGAGCTGCACTCATCCAGGCAAGTGGAGAGTATTGCATCACACTCCTGACTTGTGCCTTGTAGATGGTGGAAAGCTTTGGGGAGTCAGGAGGCGAGACACTCGCCCCAGAATACCCAGCCTCTGACCTGCTCTTGTAGCCACAGTATTTGTGTGGCTGGTCCAGTTAAGTTTCTGGTCAATGGTGACCCCCAGGATGTTGATGGTGGGGGATTCGGCGATGGTAATACCGTTGAATGTCAAGGGGCGGTGGTTAGATGCTCTCTTGTTGGAGATAGTCATTGCCTGACATTTGTGTGGCGCAAATGTTACCTGCCACTTATCAGCCCAAGCCTGAATGTCGTCCGGGTCTTGCTGCATGCAGGCATAGACTGCTTCATTATCTGTGGAGTTGTGAATGGCGCTGAACACTGTGCAGTCATCAGCAAACATCCTCACTTCTGACCTTATGATGGAGGGAGGTCATTGATGAAGCAGCTGAAGATGGCTGGGCCTAGGACACTGCCCTGTCGTGTAGGGCATAAAACATCGGCACAGACCAGTTGGGCCGAATGGCCTGTTTCCGTGCTGTAAATTCTATGTAATGTAATAAATTGCAAGGGGAGTGGGACTCATTGGATAGCTCTTTGAGGACAGGGTCAGTGTTCGGGAGACTTTGTCAATGCGAGACGTGCAAATATCGAAACTGGGAGTCTGTTCCAAGTAAACCCCACCCCACCCCCTTCCAGACAAGAGAACGGCGCACAGAGTCCTCAACGTACCTGGTTGCTAGGCGGAAAAGATCGTCCACTGTGTCTGGGTGATCCCGAAGGCCGTTTGGTTGTTCGAGCAGCTGAAAAGTTGGCATACACAAGGCCTGCAAAGAAAGCCAAGAGTTAAAGGCACATGCCTGCTGGGCAACCGGAGAAGGATGGCTCACCACTGCCATCTTCTGGAGAAAGATGGCTCACCACCGCCATCTACCGAAAAGGATGGCTCACCACCGCCATCTACCAGAGAAAGATGGCCCACCACCGCCATCTACCGGAGAAAGATGGCCCACCACCGCCATCTACCAGAGAAAGATGGCCCACCACCGCCATCTACCAGAGAAAGATGGCCCACCACCGCCATCTACCAGAGAAAGATGGCTCACCACCGCCATCTACCAGAGAAAGATGGCCCACCACCGCCATCTACCAGAGAAAGATGGCCCACCACCGCCATCTACCAGAGAAAGATGGCCCACCACCGCCATCTACCAGAGAAAGATGGCTCACCACCGCCATCTACCAGATAAGGATGGCCCACCACCGCCATCTACCAGAAAAGTATGGCCCACCACCGCCATCTACTTCATCTCTCTTTCTCCCTCTTTCTCCTTTGAGATGCCGATGGAGTATTATCCCGTGGGTCCCAGCCAGCCTCACTCACGTGCTTATTCGGCGAGTGTTGGCAGGCTATTTGACCATTGTGGGAATCAAGACAGAATCTAATCCTGTCCTTCCACTGACACACACTTCCCAGCAGGGATCCCTGAACAGCGATCACGGCTGATTTTTACTGCCTCTAGCTCAGTGACACTAAATCTAAATGTAGGAGCCCCGACCTGGTACCTCCAGGCCTGAGTATAACACCCAGCACCGTGCCTTTACCTACTGGGGTACAGCTCTCAGTATAACACCCAGCACCGTGCCTTTACCTACTGGGGTACAGCTCTCAGTATAACACCCGGCACCATGCCTTTACCTACTGGGGTACAGCTCTCAGTATAACACCCGGCACCGTGCCTTTACCCACTGGGGTACAGCTCTCAGTATAACACCCGGCACCGTGCCTTTACCTACTGTAAGGTCACGTGTTTTTTTGCGCATGTGAATATTTTGTTTAAACAGTGACTACTGATACCAGTTTTTCCTACCTACAAACATAACTGGGGCTGATCACAATGTTCAAACAACACTACACACAACCTCATCCATAGCCCTCAACCACTTTGTCAAATAATGATTTAGTTCCTTCTTGAATTTATTGATAGGGCAGATAGAAAGAAACTTTTTTTTCTGGTGAGGAGAGTCCCAGAACAAAGGGGCTTAACCTTAAAATTAGAGCTAGGCCATTCAGGGGTGATATCAGGAAGCACTTCTTCACACAAAGGGTAATGGAAACCTAGAACAATCTTCTCCTAAAAAGTTGCTGAGGCTGGAGGTCAATTGGAGCTTTCAAGACTGATTGATAAATTTTGTTGGGTAAGGGTATTAAGGATTACGGAACCAAGGCGGGTAAATGGAGTTAGAGAAAAGACTTGCATTTTATATAACGCCTTTCATGATCACCGGATGTCCCAAAGCGCTTTATAGAAAATGAAGTACATTTGAAGTGTAGTCAGTGTTGTAATGTAGGAAACACAGCAGCCAATCTGCGCACAGTAAGCTCCCACAAACAGCAATGTGACAATGACCAGAACATCTGTTTTTTTAGTAATGTTGATTGAGGGATAAATATTGGCCAGGACACAGACGATAACTCCCCTGCTCTTCTTCTTTGAAATAGTGCCATAGGATCTTTTACGTCCACCCGAGAGAGCAGACGGGCCCTCGGTTTAACATCTCATCCAAAAGACAGCACCTTCGACAGTGCAGCACTCCCTCAGTACTGCACTGGAGCGTCAGCCTAGATTTTTGTGCTCAAGTCTCTGGAGTAGGACTTGAACCCAGTGCTAACAATCAGTAGAGATCAGCCATGCAACTTGCATTTCTAAAGCGTCTTTAACGTAGTAAAACATCCCAAGGCGCTTCACAGGAGCGATTATCAAACAAAAATTGACACCAAGCCACATAAGCAGATATTAGGACAGGTGACCAAACACTTGGTAAAAGATATAGGTTTTAAGAAGTGTCTTAAAGGAGGAGAGGTAGAGAGGCTTTGAGGGGGGGGGAATTCCAGAGCTTAGGGCCTAGGCAGCTGAAGGCACAGCAGCCAATGGTGAAGCGATGAAAATTGGGAATGCACAAAAGTGCGCGGTGCCCTCATTGATTTACCTCTCCTCCTCTCCCCCCGCCCCCCCCCCCAATCCCCTTCAGTAGAGGTTTGCAAGGATTGCCCCAGCCCAGCTGTCCGTGCCTGTAATCGAAGGAGATCCCAAACCCCACCACAGGACTGATCCTCTTGGCCAATTCCTTCAGCACCTCGGGCGGAGGTCACTCGCGGCACTAGGCTGCCGTATCTCACCTGTACCATGTCCAGGAGTCCCTGCCGGCAGCCTTCCTCCATTCCGTACTCGTCAACCAGGATACTGCCAAGGTAGAGGAAGCAGGAATGTGGGTGCACTCGATACACGTTCACCATCTACATAGGGAGGAGAATGTGAGAGGGTCGATAAACATTACATCCCCCACAGTGGCTGTGTACAGCCCCGAGTAATGAGTAACAGAACTTTCCCACTTTCTTCACAGGGCGACAGTCCGCTACCGTCGGCGACCGTCCGCTACCATCAGCGACAGCCCGCTACCGTCAGCGACAGTCCACTGCCACATCACCTTGATTTCTCTCACTCAAATTTCTGACTTTTTTTTTTGCATTTTAAGAAAAAAGCACAAGTCACTTCAATAAGCAGGTGGAATTTTAAACTCACTCCTCGACAAGGACCGAACCACCCACAACTACATCCCGCCATGACAGTGCTCATAAAAGATAGGGGTCACTCTCCCCTCTTCTACCTTGCAAAGTTTTATTTTCATTATTCTTTAATAGAACAGAAGAGCCACAAGGCTGATCCGAATATCGGAGGCTCTGAGTTATGAGGAAAGACTGAGGAAACTTGGGCTTTTCAGCCTTGAAAGGTGGCGGCTGAGAGGTGACTTTACAAGGGTATCTAAAACAGCAAACAGCATAGGAAAGGTAAATCCAGAAACTGGGACCAGGGCTACAGGTCAAACTCAGGCATATTCAGGACTGATGTAAGGATGTTCTTCACACAAACACTGATGAACCCATTGTGTGGCCTTTAGGATAGGGAAGTGGAGGCAAAAACCCTGCGACGATAGTACAGTGGTTATGTAACTGGGCGAGTAAACTGGAGTTCAAACCCAACATGGCAGTTTGAGATTTTGAATCCTGCTTTAAAAACAAAATCTGGAAATTTTATCAGTAAGAGTGACCATGAAGCTTTCGGATTGTTGTCAAACCCCAACTGGTTCACTAATATCCTTTAGGGAAGGAAACCTTCCATCCTTACACAGTCTAAACTATGTGTGACGTCAGTCCCACACCAACGTGGGTGGCCCTTAAGTGCCCTTTGAAGTGGCTTAGCAAGACGCTCAATTCAGGGCAACTAGGGATGGGCAATAAATGCTGACCTTGCCAGCGATGCCCACATCCCGAGAATTAATTTTTAAAAATTAAGAAACAGATGCTGCGATGTGGGGGGGAGAAGTCGAGGTGTAGAATTTTTCCCCAGACGAATGAGCTAACACGGGCCACATGACGGTCCTCATTTGTAACTGTCTTGTGAGCTTCTGAACACTGCACAGGACCCGATGTGATCTACAGTACCTGACACAACACAGCTCAAGCTCTGTGGCTCCTGTCTCACAAAGTCAGTCAGCTCAGCTATCATGCTGGGATCCTCCGTGGGTTTAGAAAGATGGAATATCGCTCCCCTCCAATCTAAACACAGTCTGATTAAAAATACTTGGGGGACTGGGCACCATGAATGTTGAGGGTCACTCCGCTCCCCCGATCACAATCGATGAGTAAAATGCATGATGAAATAGGCCCGAAGAATATTTACACACTGTGTTAATGTTACAGCAAATCATATCACAATATAGAAGAATGCCCCAAAGTGTTTTGCAAATGATAAATTATTGTGAAGTACGGTGACTGATGGAGACAAACACAGCAGCTATTTTGCACACAGCACGATCCCATAATCAGCAACGAGATGAATGTCCGCCTAATCAATTTTTGATGGTGCTGATTGAGGGGGGAATGCTGGTTTTAGCCCTTGGCATATCGCTCTGAAAAATTAGCAGGTCCGTGTGTTTTAGATCAATGTTTTGATTATAGATCAGACTCCTAAGATTCCCCCAACATTGTACTTTACAATTGCATACTGTCAAGGTGGCTGCACTGTTCAACTGCATTCAAAACTTGAACTGCTGCCCGCTAGTGGCAGCAATCAGACACTACAAGAGTAGAAAGCACTGCACAGTGCCCAAATCTGGTGGCAGAAATATTGCACAGCAATTCACCATTACTGACATAAACTTCGCAGCAGGAATGCTATCCGTTACACAATACCACCCTCTAGTGGTGGGCATAAAATATGGCAAGCGCACCATGTCCTCACTGAGCACTGTCACAGAGTAGCATTGCATTGGTGTGTGTTATTTCTTGTTGAACCACAGTGAAGGACACCGTGGTTGGGGGAGCCCGGGATGTCCGTTGGGGGAGAGAGCCCAGGACACTCGCGAGTTTTGGTGGGGGGTGGGAAGCCTCTCATTTCAGGAGCAGGGCTACGTTCTTATGCTCTCCCCACTCGTGACAAGGGACCGAATGAAGAATCAGAGGGGACAATACTACACCATTGTTCTGAAGCCACATCCTCCAGGAAGGCAGAACACAGCTGATGCTCACCACTAACCCACAGGGTGAGCTGCCAATTTGCTGGTCTGTGAGGAGGGAGTGACAGAGATACGATACCTCACCACATGAAGGAATTAAATTTAACAGAAGCAGCTCACTAAAACGTCATTTCCCCGAGACAGATCTATCTCTCAATCCTGCCACTGCAACAACTGCAACATGACTTTACATTTAGAGGGCAGGATCAGAACGCCGAGATCCAATCGGTCAGTGACAGATCTCCTAGGAATCTGCAGAGGAGTCTCATTTATGACCTCTTTACAGACCCTTTCTCTGTGCAAGAAGTTGCAAGGATCAACCTTCGTACCTCTGGCAAGTATCAACTTGGCTCAGTTGGGAGCCAATTCCCTCTCCATCAGGTGGTCGTGGGCTCAAGCCCTACTCCAGAACCTGAACACATAATCGAGGCCGACATTCCACTGCAGTACTAAGGGAGCATTGAGCAACAATCCTCTCTCAACCAGGAGGGGTGCAGGTTTACAATCAATTCTCCACAAGACACTAACCAATTCCAGCTATGCCACTGTAAATGTTAAGTCGCACAACACCAGGTTATAGTCCAACAGATTTATTTAATTTTACAAGCTTTCGGAGCTGTCGCTCCTTCGTCAGGTAAGTTAGCAATGAGAGAATCTCCCAGAATTCACAATTTAAACCCAGACAAAATCTATTCACATTATTTGCTACAACAAAGAGCACAGCCAAGACAATGAGATGTGTCCCAGGGGGTCCAACGTGTCAAACCACCTGCTGGCTGCATATCCTGTCAATTTGTGTTCCTGTGTTAGCCTTTTTAAAAAAAAAACCAAAAAAAAAAACCAAAAAAAAACACCTGGGAAGACCGGCCATGATGTCAAGTCACGTTCTGTATCGGTCTTCCCAGGTGTTTTTTTTTGGTTTTTTTTTTTTAAAAAGGCTAACACAGGAACACAAATTGACAGGATATGCAGCCAGCAGGTGGTTTGACACGTTGGACCCCCTGGGACACATCTCATTGTCTTGGCTGTGCTCTTTGTTGTAGCGAATAATGTGAATAGATTTTGTCTGGGTTTAAATTGTGAATTCTGGGAGATTCTCTCATTGCTAACTTACCTGACGAAGGAGCGACAGCTCCGAAAGCTTGTAAAATTAAATAAATCTGTTGGACTATAACCTGGTGTTGTGCGACTTCTCATTTTTGTCCACCCCAGTCCAACGCCGGCATCTCCACATCATGACTGTAAATGTTGAACAGGAGAGGGAGGGAAGAGAGTTACTCGTGTCCTATTGCCTGTTTGAGTGTGTGGACTGCTGGAGGACTGGGAGCAGTTCACCCCTTGGCCCTCAGATGGCAAACAGCTTTGAGAAATTCAAGTGAGGACAGGAAATATAGGAAAGAGACTTCAGTCTCAGTTGAAGAGGTTAATAATTGAAACTCTGCTTTATTAGAGGGAACCTTGCTACCCCATTAACAGATATTAGAACGCAAGATTTATTAGGTACTGGGAAAAGCCCATCACTTCATTTGACTAAACTCAACCCCACCTTATCCACCTTCGCCTCCCACCCTTCGCCCCCCCACCCTTCGCCTTCGACCCACCTTCGCCTCCCACCCTTCGCCTCCCACCCTTCGCCTCCCACCCTTCGCCTCCCACCCTTCGCCTCCCACCCTTCGCCCCACCCTCGCCTCCCACCCTTCGACCCACCTTCGCCTCCCACCCTTCGCCCCACCCTCGCCTCCCACCCTTCGACCCACCTTCGCCTCCCACCCTTCGCCCCACCTTCGCCTCCCACCCTTGCCTCCCACCCTTCGCCCCACCCTCGCCTCCCACCCTTCGCCCCACCCTCGCCTCCCACCCTTCGCCTCCCACCCTTCGACCCACCTTTCGCCTCCCACCCTTCGACCCACCTTCGCCTCCCACCCTTCGACCCACCTTTCGCCCCCCACCCTTCGACCCCCACCCTTCGCCCCACCCTCGCCTCCCACCCTTCGACCCACCCTTCGCCTCCCACCCTTCGACCCACCTTCGCCTCCCACCCTTCGCCCACCCTCGCCTCCCACCCTTCGCCCCACCCTCGCCTCCCACCCTTCGACCCACCTTCGCCTCCCACCCTTCGCCCACCCTCGCCTCCCACCCTTCGACCCACCTTCGCCTCCCACCCTTCGCCCCACCCTTCGACCCACCCTTCGCCCCCCACCCTTCGACCCACCTTCGCCTCCCACCCTTCGACCCACCCTCGCCTCCCACCCTTCGACCCACCTTCGCCTCCCACCCTTCGCCCCACCCTCGCCTCCCACCCTTCGCCCCACCCTCGCCTCCCACCCTTCGACCCACCTTCGCCTCCCACCCTTCGCCCCACCCTCGCCTCCCACCCTTCGACCCACCCTCGCCTCCCACCCTTCGACCCACCCTCGCCTCCCACCCTTCGCCCCACCCTCGCCTCCCACCCTTCGCCCACCTTCGCCTCCCACCCTTCGACCCACCCTCGCCTCACACCCTTCGCCCCACCCTCGCCTCCCACCCTTCGACCCACCTCGCCTCCCACCCTTCGACCCACCCTTCGCCTCCCACCCTTCGCCTCCCACCCTTCGCCTCCCACCCTTCGACCCACCCTCGCCTCCCACCCTTCGGCCCACCCTCGCCTCCCACCCTCACCTCCCACCCTTCGCCTCCCACCCTTCGACCCACCTTCGCCTCCCACCCTTCGACCCACCTTTGCCTCCCACCCTTCGCCTCCCACCCTTTGACCCACCTTTTCACCCTATCCCTCACTCTCTTCTCTCCCCAGAAACACATCTAATTGTCTCCCTCTATACTGCACACTTCAAAGTTCTTTCCTGGTAACTTATTCCACTGGTCCATTACCTTGCAAAGAAATCTGCTTGTGATCATGAGCAGATTTATATTAAAAATTCTCCTTCCTTCCCCCCACCACACGAGAAGTGCAACAGCAGCGGGCAGGGTCCACAGACTAACCTACCTGGGTGACCAGGGGCTGAAGTAATGCAGCTGACCCTTTCCCCACGCAACGGACAGCAAAACGTAAACACCGACAGCAGCGCTCCACAATCCGATTGTCCGCTTGGTGCTTGTTCAAGGTTTCAGATAAAACAGGCCAGATCTAAAAAAAGAGAAAGGTGGGGGTGGGGGGGAAAGAGAGGGGGAAATAAACTGCATTTAGAGAACAAAGAACAGAAAATCAAAAATGTGGAATTGCACTGCAGGCTGATCAGCACCAGAGACCCTCGCCTAAAACATTGCCCCTTTGTTCTCACACTGATCAACCTGTTCTGTACTTCTATTACTTTCTGTTTATTTCAAAGAGTACAATTTCGATTCTGAAGCAGCCTAGCATGTTTCCCGATTCACCCTCCATTTCTCATTCATAGAATTGAAGCATGACTGTTCAAACCAGCTTCTTTTAGGGGAATTTCGTGCTCATAGAGGCAAGGGATGTTCGTGCTGAGCAACAGAACACTTTCCATTCTGGGCACCCAGTGTCACGGTCAAACACTTCTAAGTCTGATACAGCATGGATTAAATAGAAAGCAAAATTATTTCTGCACTGCTCCCCCTCATTCTGTAACCCCGAAGGTTGCACATTAGTGCTGAATTTGGGGCACTTCTGTGCTGTGGGCCCATGCCCACTAGGAACTAGATTTAAAATCTCCACACCCATTTTAGGTGGGACCCTTAAAACAGTAGCTAGTGGTTATAGAAACATAGACAATAGAATCTAGGAGCAGGAGTAGGCCATTCGGCCCATCGAGCCTGCTCCACCATTCAATACGATCATGGCTGATCATCCAAATCCAGTACCCTATCCCTGCTTTAATCCCCACAGTACACATATCCCACCCTACCCCCGTAACCCCACGTATTTAATTCCCCCTAACATATCCCATCCTATCCCCATAACCCCACATATTTAATCCCCCCCTAACACTAAGGGTCAATTTATCATAGCCAAATCAACCTAACCCGCACATTTTTGGACTGTGGGAGGAAACCGGAGCACCCGGAGGAAACCCACGCAGACACGGGGAGAATGTGCAAACTCCACACAGAGTCACCCGAGGTCAGATTCGAACCCGGGTCCCTGGCGCTGTGAGGCATCAGTGCTAACCACTATGCCACCGTGTTGCCCACCGTTATGGTACAGGGCTAGCAACCCAGAGGTCATGAGTTCAGATCCCATCGTGGCAAGCTGTGAAACTGAATTCAATAAATCTGGTAATTTGTGAAGAGAGTAAGGGATATGGCGAGAAGGTGGGGTTGAGAGATATGGCGAGAAGGTGGGGTTGAGAGATATGGCGAGAAGGTGGGTAGGTAGGGTTGAGGGATATGTGAGAAGCTGGGGTTGAGGGGATATGGTGGTAATGTGGGGGTGAGGGGATATGGTGGTAATGTGGGGGTGAGGGGATATGGTGGTAATGTGGGGGTGAGGGGATATGGTGGGGGTGAGGGGATATGGTGGTAATGTGGGGTTGAGGGGATATGGTGGTAATGTGGGGGTGAGGGGATATGGTGGTAATGTGGGGTTGAGGGGATATGGTGGTAATGTGGGGTTGAGGGGATATGGTGGTAATGTGGGGGTGAGGGGATATGGTGGGGGTGAGGGGATATGGTGGTAATGTGGGGTTGAGGGGATATGGTGGTAATGTGGGGTTGAGGGGATATGGTGGTAATGTGGGGGTTAGGGGATATGGTGGTAATGTGGGGGTGAGGGGATATGGTGGTAATGTGGGGGTGAGGGGATATGGTGGTAATGTGGGGGTTAGGTGGGGCTAAATTTAGTCAAATGAAGCAATGGGCTTGTTGGGCCGGAGGACCGGAAGAGTGACCACTAAAGCTGCCAGATTGTTGCAAAATCCAACCTGGATCACTAATGTTCTTCGGGTAAGTGAATCTGTCACATCTACCCTGTCCGGCCTAAACACAACTCGAGTATGTGGTTGATTTTTAATGCTCTCTGAAGCGTAAACAAGGGAACTAGGAATGGGCAATAAATGTGGCCTTGCCAGCATCACCCATATCCTGAGAACAAATAAAATAAAACGAACGCAGACACTTTCCTCCCATCAAGTCTGGGCTGGATTGAAGCCAGGTCCCAGAAAGGAAAGGCCAGCACCTCCCAATAGCGGCTGCTCAGCAGCTCCCCGTGGCATCCGAGTGTACATCGGGAGCTCAGCGGAGACCGGGAATAGGGAGGGAATGGAGAGAGAGAGAGAGAGAGAGAGAGAGAGAGAGAGAGAGAGAGAGTGTGAGAATGAAGGGAAAGATCGATTGTGATCCCACATCCCAGCACTCTGTGGGAACATGTACTGGTGTTTCAGCAATGTTGGCAACCTGCCGCACAATTTGTGCGCTCTTTCAAAAAGACAAACGTGGCCCGCTCTGACAGCTCAGCGACTTTATTCAACGAGTAGCTGAGCCATTCAGACAGGAAGGTGCCGAAATGTGATCCCCGGTCCATGCTGAGTTAGCTAATCTCTATTAGAGTGGCTCTGCAGGTCCAACATCTGGCTCCGGTGTCCCTGGGTAAGGAGGGGGGGGGAAATCAGGCGGGGTTCGTGCCCGATTGACATTCTGCTTCTAGACTAGCACATAAATAATGGCCGCCTAGCCATCAGCTGGAGCCAACGTCTTCAGAAAAAGATGGGGAGTGATCCAAGGTAAAGCATCTCTCTCCCCGAGCTCCCTGATAATGTTTCTGTCTTTTGTGTTAGGATAGGATAGTGGAAATCTAGAACTCTCTCCCCCAAAAAGCTGTTGAGACTGGGGGTCAATAGAAAATTTCAACACGGAGATTGATCAGATTTTTGCTAGACAAGGGTATTAAGAATTACGGAACCAAGGCGGGTAGATGAAGTTAAAATACAGATCAGCCATGATCTAATTGAATGGCGGAACATGTTCGAGGGGCTGAATGGCCTCCTCCTGTTTCTATGAGATGCACAAAACTCTTCCCACAATAACAATGAATGGCAGAACCCAGAGGTCTGAAGTGCTGGAGTGGGCTACTTGCATGTACTGTCAGGACACGGTGTCTGAGCAAACCCGGGCTCGCAGAGCCTTTGTCTGCTTTATTTACACACACATTCCAGCTTGTGGGAGAAACAAAAGGGTAAATACTTTCATTTATAGAGTGCCTTATCAAGTCAAAGCATCTGAGATCGCTTCACACAATGAATTACTTTTCAAGTGCAGTGACTTGTGTTAATAAAGCAAACAGCAGCCAATCTGCGCAAGCGGCATCTCACAAAGAGCAATGAGATGAATGATCAGATAATCTGATGTTTGGTGGTGTGGGTGATGGTTGGTCAGGACACCAGGATAACTCCCCGTTCTTCAAATAATATAATGGGATCCTTGACATCCATCTGAGCCAGCAAACAGGCAGACAAGTGCCTTTGTTCAACATCTCATCGATGGGCAGCACCTTCGGCAATGCAGCACTCCCCCAGTACTGTGCTGCACTACCAGCCTGGATATCTACTCAAGTCCTGAAGTGGGGCTTTAACCCATGGCCATCTGACTCAACTGAGCCAAACTGCCAAACAGCAAGAGGACTGTGCAGTGTGAACTCACACATATTACCATGTTCTGAAACATAATGGGATGGGTTCAATTGAAAATAGTTGAAGAAATGCATCGAAAGCTCACTGCTTCCAAAAGGAGAAAGCTGAGGAGAACATTAGGTAACAGCTCAGGCACCATGTACCAAGTCTGGCCTCATCTACTGAAAGGCTGGAGCCAGTGATATTGCACAGGGAAGGAAGGGAGAACAAGGCCATATTTTTTAAAAATTCATTCTCGGGATATGGGCAACGCTGGCAGGGCAGGCACTAATTGCCCATCCCTAGTTGCCCTTGAAACGGTGATGGTAGGCTTTCTTCTTGAACTGCTTCAGTCCGCATGGTGAAGGTGCTTCCACAGTGCTGTTAGAGAGGGAGTTCCAGGATTTTGACCCAGCGACAATGAAGAAATGGCCGATATATGTTCAAGTCAGGATGGTGTGTGACTTGGAGGTGATGGTTTTCCCATGCTGCTGCTGCTCTTGTCCTTCTAGACGGTGGAGGTCGTGAGTTTAGGAGGTGCTGCTGAAGAAGCCTTGGCGAGATGCTGCGGTGCATCCTGTAGACAGTACACAGTCTGCAGCCACAGTGCGCCAGTGGTGGAGAGAGTGGATGTTTAAGCTCTGAAGCCCATCACCCTTCACTTGTAGCTCTCTTAGCTGCTACTCCATTTGTATCTAGGACTCGAGTTGCAGGCCACCAGGCTCTGTGATGTTGATGCAACCAAGATTCAATGAAGGGAAGGGAGAAGGACAAAAAACAGGAATGGACATGTCAAACCACAGACCCTTCTCTCCCCCCCCCCCACCCCCCCATCCGATTTCACGAAGGAGTCAATTCCAAGATGGGGTTGGGGGAGGGAGGGGGGTTAGAATGTAGTAAGTTAAACAACCCAAAAACACATCCCATACCCCCAATAAACAACTCACCCATCGGTAGCACTGACTGTGCCGTTCTGACACATGCACTTACTTCATGTATCACCTTCTGACATGGATGCGTCTGTCCGTTTTCGACAATTGGATTTGTGTGTCTGAAAAGTGATCACATTAAATCATTAGTAACACATCTCACATTCTATACAAGTGTTAAATATAGGAGGAGAAAAAAAAGACAATCATGGGCGCAGAGGGGAAATTAGTAACAGTATTCAGGATCTGTAGTCGGACATCCAGCTCACACCGAGTTAGCGCGGCTGGGCACAGATGGTAATGATAGCAAGATGGTCGGCTCATCGCACTGCTCCGTGTCAGGTCAGCTGGACATCGAGCGCTTTACCTCATTGAACACTCACATCGGTCACACCAAGTCACAAGTCCGCAGGGGTGTGTAAGTTGCGGGGGGGTGGGGGGGGGGGGGGGGGGCTGTGGTGAGCGCACATCATGACAGAAAGAATTTGGAAAGACGTTTCAAAGAGATCTCCCGGACTCTGAAGGAGGTGTTATTTTCCCAATTTTAATTGCTTCCTGGAAAATAAATAGCCTTTTCCTCACCGACTGGCAGTATATAAATAGATTTACTCCATCACATGCGACACTTATAGATAAATCTTCATACGCAATATGGGAAGCAGTTCTTTACTGTTACCATTTGTTTAAGGAGTAGCTCTTCATAGCAAAGCCCAAGAAATATATGAAACTATAGCATAATCTTTACTCATTTGCATCTTTCTTCACTAAATACCTCTGCAGCAATTATTTAGTATATTTAAACCCAACTGTTGCATTTCAGCATGTTTTGACCACTTTTCCACGGAAAAGATTTGGTGGGGGGGGGGGGGGCAACAAAGTGTTTCTTTTAAAGCTGGGTTTTTAAAGCAAAAGCAAAAGCCAGTTCTGACTCGGTTTCTCTCTCCACAGAAGCTGCCTGACCTGCTGAGTGTTTCCAGCATTTTCTGTTTTTAATCTTAAAAGCAATATGCATTCAAGTTGTTTTTTTTTTTAAAAAGGGTGGTTGATTCGCTCAACAGAAATTGGTCACCCAATACATAGCTGCAGCTCAGATTCACTCCCACTTGTAATGCACAAGGTCCAGCCACCTTTAAGGCTTTATATTACAAACTTTCCTTCTGGTAGTTAAGTGGGGAGCCCAAAAATAAAAAGCATTTTCAAAATAAATATTGTGAGCAATTTGACGAGTTCGCTGCCTTTTTCTGCTGGTAGCTGTTACCGATTTTTGATTCCAAGCTTTACATTTTTTTTAAATGGTGGCTATCATTCCTGCTTGCTAATTCATCGCTACATTCTCTGGCCTCTTGTGTATCGCTGATTTCCTTCGCTCCACCATTGGCGGCCGTACCTTCAACTGCCTAGGCCCTAAGCTCTGGAATTCCCTCCCTAAACCTCTTCGCCTCTTTAGCTCTCTCCCCTTCTTAAAATTTACCTCTTTGACCAAGCTTTTGGTCACCTTTCCTAATATCTCCTATGTGGCTCGGTGTCAGACTTTGTCTGATAATCGCTCCTGTGAAGTGCCTTGGGACATTTTACTATGTTAAAGACGCTAAATAAATATAAGTTTTTTTCCATTGTGATTTGTTGCAGTTTTATGAATATAAAATACAAGCCAATTGCATGCAAGTTTGCCAGAAGAAAAAAAAGTTACGTGCAACCAACAAGATACCCAGCGAAGGGGCGACAGCTCAGTGGAGCAATGGCGGCACTATAGAGGCTGCACAGTATAAATCAGTTATTAAATTCAACGGCACCAAATCATTTCACTTCTGTACAATCATTTAAATTGCTACCGACTGCACTGAGAGTGGAACAGTGTGTAGTTCCAAAGTAGGGTAAGGGTTAATCGCTTAGTGCAGTTTGTACAGCAGGCTAAGGGTTAATCGCGGTGCCCAGTTACAGAGTTTGTACAGCAGAGCAAGGGTTAATCGCTGTGTGTAGCTCCTGTTTTGTAAGGCAGTAAATGCTGGCAAGGTGCCCGAGAATGTGCAAACTGCAGGCACAAGGTTTATAAAGATTATTTTTATTACGACATCCCCCTGATGGATCAGCTGGTTTGGGCTGTGAGTAGCTGAGTCATACAAACCAGGAAGGTCCCAGGTTTAATCGCCACTGTGCTGGGTGAGCTGATCTCAGCTGGTTTGTAGCAACAAACCACAATGTTCCTACCCACATCCTGGGAACTGTGAGCAAGAGGGAGAGGGAGAGAGTGTGCAACTGGCAGATAAGGACATGGTTGTGATACCTCCATGGTTGAATATCACTGCATTGGCTGCACACAAGAATTAAGGTGCCACAGCAATCAGCACCCATGGAACTGTAGCCTTGCAAGAGTCAACACCATCAGGAGTGAGCAAGGAAAGATAATAAATCAGTGTCAACAACTTATATTTATATAGCGCCTTTAACGAAATAAAACGTTCCAAGGCACTTCACAGGAGTGTTATCAAAAAAAACAAAATTTGACACCAAGCCATATGTTGGGGCAGATGACCAAAAGCTTGGTCGAAGAGCGAGGTTTTAAGGAGCGTCTTAAAGGGGGAAAGAGAAGAGGAGGCGGAGAGATTTAGGGAGGGAATTCCAGGGCTTAAGACCGAGGCAGTTGAAGGCACGACCACCAATGGTGGAGCATTTAAAATCGGGGATGTTCAAAAGGCCAGAATAGGCAGAGTGCAAAGGTCTAGGGGGATTATAGGGCTGGAGGAGATTACAAAGATAGGGAGGGGCAAAGCCATGGAGGGATTTGAAAACAAGGATGACAATTTTAAAATTGAGGCATTGCTTAATGTAGGTCAGCAAGCACAGGGGAGATGGGTGAGCGGGACTTGGTGCGAGTTAGCACACGGGCGGCAGAGTTTTGGATGACAAATTTATGGAGGGTAGAACTAGGGAGGCCAGCCAGGTGTACGTTGGAATAGTCAAATCCAGAGGTGATAAAGGATGAGGGTATCGGCAGCAGATAAGTTGAGGTAAGGGCGGAGACGGGCAATATTACGATATCATCCTGTTCTTGATAAGACTATCAGTTTGACTTTGATACAGAGGTGGTGTGGGGGAAGAATCTTTGGCTGTTTCATTGCTGACTACGGCAGAATGTAAAACTAGCAACTGCACAGCTGTAGGGGATTGAGTAAGAGTGAAGTTCAGTACAGCACGCAGGACAGGGAGTGGATTCACAGTTCAAGAGCGAAGGTCCTGACTTCAGCCTTGCTGCCCTGGGGCGAGGCGTTTAGAGCGGGTGCAGGGAGCACAAGACAGAGTGCCAGTCCCAGGCCACCTGTGAGCAGAGCCACACTGTAGGAGAGCTACTGGCATGTGGAACATGCGTGGAGACCAGGAGAAAAGGAAACAGACCTTAAAAGGTGTGGGAGCTGTGCCAGTGAGGGAGCTCCAGGTCACTGAGCCTGCTGGTCACTGTGGAAAGGCTCAGAGAACTGAGAGGGCAGAGAAGCGATAATCGTAGCAGGCACCGTGACGGAGCCACACACTCGTGCCTCTTATCAACTGCCTCAAGCAGAGCCCTGCGAGTGGGTTACCCGCAGTATGGAAAAGGGAGGAACATCTTCATTACAGGGGGAAGCACATTCCTGCAGCTTGAAAAACAATGAGACAGTCTTGTGATTATGGCCATGATAGAACAGCTCACAAATCAATAATATGGATGTTGCTTCTTGACACTGATTAGTTTTGTGAACAGTGTTGCACGGATATGACAGCTGGATCGTGAACGTTGGAACTAAGATGACTGGATATGATCGAGTTCTGGTGCTATAGACAGAGGCTGCAAATTGACTGGACATGACTGACCAACGAGCGGGTCCTTCAACTAACACAAGGAGCAACTAGGCTGATCACCATGAGACAACATGTGAGCACGTTATTTGGGAGTCAGGAAAAGATATTGTGGTTTTACTGTCTTGAATATTTGATGGTAACAGATCAAGAACATGGGTCGACGATGTAAAGGAATGGGCAGGTGTAAGATCAGGGCTGGTACAACCCACGTGGGTACAGACTGGAAAGTATGGCATGCACCAGGGACGATGATTACTGGGATCTCAGTAGAGCATAATGGTGGCTGTGTGAAATAGTCATACTATGGCTACTTAACTGTGTTAAAAATAAAACCTGGAGATTTTGCTCTTGTAAATGTGAGCCATGTCTGGAGGGGGGATTTTGGATTGTGTAAGAACATAAGAACATAAGAAATAGGAGCAGGAGTAGGCCAATCGGCCCCTCGAGCCTGCTCCGCCATTCAATAAGATCATGGCTGATCTGATCCTAACCGCCAATCTACTATCTATCACAGAACCATCTCCTGCATCTAACAGAATTGCACACACGAAATAGGAGCAGAATCAGGCTACACGGTCCCTGGGCCCGCTCCACTACCCACAGGGCCATGACCGATCCGAACCTAGACTCATGTCCAAATTCCTGCCCGCTCCCCGTAACCCTTAATGCCCTTTACTTCTAGGAAACTGTCTATTTCTGTTTTAAATTTATTTAATGATGTAGCTTCTACAGCTTTTTGTGGCAGCATATTCCATGGACCTACCACCCTCTGAGTGAAGTAGTTCCTCCTCATCTCAGTTTTGAAAGAGCAGCCCCTTATTCTGAGACTATGTCCCCTAGTTCTAGTCTCACCAGTCATCGGGAACATCCTCCCCGCATCCACCCGATCCAACCCCTTCACAATCTTATATGTTTCAATAAGATCGCCTCTCATTCTTCTGAACTCCAATGAGTAGAGTCCCAATCTACCCAACCTCTCCTCATATGACCACCCCCTCATCCCCGGGATTAACCGAGTGAACCTTTTGTGTAATAGTGGGGTGAAGCCCTGGTGGGTACAGGTCTGTCACTGGTGGTGGGAGACAGCCCAGACGCTGGGTTAAGCACATTCCACAACACTGAAACGTACTGGCCTCAAGTGCGGGGTTTTAATCTGTTTCCTACAGCTTATTGATGCCGATGCATCAAACCAGTCCCGAGAGAATACTTTATCTTGTGTTTTTAGAAGTTTAATTTGTCAGACAGGGTTATAATAACAAGAGCTTTCCTTCTGCACTCTACTTTAGAAAGGTGGAGGTTTACAGCATTGCTACTACTTCCCATTAAAAATGACTTCAATATAAAGTGACCATCGCCGAGACAGATTATTATACAACAGGCTGCACGAGTGACTCCTCCCACAACAAAACTGAGGGGAGAGAGAGGGACGTATCTTAAAACAACTCATCTGATGAACATTTGAACTCCTGAGCCTCCACCAAGCCTGCTTTCAAGAGGTTTAACAGAAACAAAAATGGGCGAAATGCAAGTTGCTCACCATCTGAAAGAGCATTGTTAACGCTCTGGGTGGGGCCGACCTCAGTTGATCAGAACTGCTGTGCTGGAGACCCACGCTCAAATTGCTAACCTGTCTTCTCTTTCGGATGCTCAGTGACCATTTCATAGAATCACAGAATCTTACAGCACAGGAGGCCGCCATTCGGCCCAACTTGACTGTGCCGGCCCTTTGAAAGAGCTCTCCAATTAGTAGTCCCACTCCCCTGCTCTTGTCCCCATAGCCCTGCAAATTTTTCCTTTCCAAGTATTTATCCAATTCTCTTTGAAAGTTATCATTGAATCTGCTTCCACCGCCCTTTCAGGCAGTGCATTCCAGATCACAACAATTCGCTGCATAAAAAAGATTCTGTTCATCTCCCCTCTGGTTTTTTTTGTCGATTATCTTAAATCTGTGTACTCTGGTTATCGACCCTCCTTCCACTGGAAACAGATTCTCCTTATTTGCTCTATCTAAACCCTTCACAATTTTGAACGCCTCTATGAAATCTCCCTTTAACCTTCTCTGCTCTAAGGAGGACAATCCCAGTTTCTCTAGTGTCTCCACATAACTGAAGCCTCTCATCTCTAGTACCATTCTAGTAAATCTGCTCTGCACCCTCTCCAAGGCCTTGTCCTTCCTTCCTAAAGTGTGATGCCCAGGATTGGACACAATACTCCAATTGAGGCCTAACCAATGACTTACAAAGATTTAGCACAACTTCCTTGTTTTTGTACTCTTTTCTGCTTTTACTTCAGATTTCCAACATTTGCTTTTCTCTCTGACTGGTCACACACAAACTGCGCCATTACAACAGCATGACAGGGATTGTAACTGGGCCATTACAACAGTACGATAGAGAATGTAACTGCACCATTACAACAGTACGATAGAGAATGTAACTGCACCATTACAACAGTACGATAGAGAATGTAACTGGGCCATTACAACACGATAGAGAATGTACTGGCCATTACAACAGCATGACAGGGATTGTAACTGGGCCATTACAACAGTACGATAGAGAATGTAACTGCACCATTACAACAGTACGATAGAGAATGTAACTGCACCATTACAACAGTACGATAGAGAATGTAACTGGGCCATTACAACAGTACGATAGAGAATGTAACTGGGCCATTACAACAGCATGACAGGGATTGTAACTGGGCCATTACAACAGTACGATAGAGAATGTAACTGGGCCATTACAACAGTACGATAGAGAATGTAACTGGGCCATTACAACAGTACGATAGAGAATGTAACTGGGCCATTACAACAGTACGATAGAGAATGTAACTGGGCCATTACAACAGCATGACAGGGATTGTAACTGGGCCATTACAACAGTACGATAGAGAATGTAACTGCGCCATTACAACAGTACGATAGAGAATGTAACTGCACCATTACAACAGCATGACAGGGATTGTAACTGGGCCATTACAATAGCACTATAGAGATAGCAACTGCACCATTACAACAGGGTGAGAGAGAATGTTTTGAATAAACACAGCCGTACCTAAAAATAATAGCCAGCCGATCCAGCCATATGGTGGGGTCCGTAGCGAGGCCATTGCCGGGCTCTTGTGCCAGGAGCTGTAAGTAAAAGAAATCGTGCTTAGAACCTGAAGAGCCGGGGCTTGAACAGGCAGTGGGGGCGAGTCTGAGAGAGTGTTATTAGAGATGGAAAGCCCACCAGAAATTGGGTCTGGACCGTCCCCGACACCTGCAGCCAGCAGAGAGGAAGAGCAGAGTTCTGTGTCATGAGTTTGGGCTGGACTCAGGTGAAGGGGTAGTGCACTAACCATTGCCCATTTTCTGACTCTGCTCGCTTACCTTTTTCAGTGCCATGACTTGTACGGCACACAGCTCGCTGAGGCATTCGGTGATCTTCTCCAGTGGAAGCCGGCAGAGAACAAGTGCTGTGCCTGTCGCAAGAAAATAAAATTTATATAGTTAAAAAAAAAATATCACGGATACACATCGAACAATTCACGGCATTATAAATCAGCCCTCCACCCAGGTACTACCAGCCATACCTGCAAACCAGTTTTTGGGTCCTTTAAATACAGAATAGATTAAACATGTGGAAGTGACAAAAGCAGTGGTAGGTAATTTTAACCTAACCTGCTGGGCAGGAAACAGGTGGGTTCAGGTCAGCCGCCCGTTTTACACGTTGCCCCATATTACTCTCCATTGAACATGCCCATTTCCTGCCTAGTGTGTTATTAAAAAAAATACTGGAGGTAATTTTAATGTAAGGCACAAAAGGTGATCATCGGGCCCAACAAATCACATCCCTCAGTGGATAGATCTCAACCCCATCTAGCAGCCTTCTAGGCAGTTCTCTCAAACTCTACTCTCTGCAGAAACTAGACTTTTGGTTCCAATTACTTCACAGCAAGTGGCTGAGACCCTCCCCTCTGGCCCCTCAACTTTTGGGCCTGGACAGATACACAGAGGTACTTGAAGGCAGAGTTAGGTCAAAGCTGCCCCATTACATCAGCGAGGCCCAGAGTCTGGGTTTGCTGTACAGTAGTGCAACAACATTGAATTTGTTTCTTTAAAATGATTCTCCCCGCCCCACAAAGATGCCAAAGCAGATAAAAGACTTGCATTTATATAGCACCTTCCACGACCTCAGGATGTCCCAAAGCGCTTTACAGCCAATGAAGTACTTTGTTTTTGAAGTGCAGTCACTGTTCTAATGTAGGAAACGCGGCAGCCAATTTGCGCACAGCAAGCTCCCACAAACAGCAATGTGATAATCACCAGATAATCTGTTCTTGGTTATGTTAGTTGAGGGATAAATATTGGCCACAACATGAGGGAGAACTTCCCTGTTCTTCTTTGAACTAGTGCCATGGGGTCTTTTACATCCACCTAACGGGGCCTCATTCGAAAGATGGCATCTCTGACAGTGCAACATTCCCTCAGTACTGCACTGGGAGTGTCAGCCTAGATTATATGCTTAGGTCTCGGAGTGAGACTTGAACCCACAACCTTCTTATTCAGAGGCGAAAGTGCTACCAACTGAGCCACGGCTATACACACGTGTTAGTTCAGTTCAAAAATAAATTTAACACCAAACATAAGTGCAAACACAGTGTCCGGTGCTCACAGGCACTGCCTGAACGCTGATCAATGTTGTCACTAAGCTTATTTCACTTACTCTTACCAAGCGTTCTCAGTTCTAAATGCTCATTGCAGACGAGCCTGAAGGTACAAAATCTGTAAATTGTGCTGCTGGATATCTTCCCAGTGGAAGTAATAAGATTTCACACACCCACCGTCACACTTCGCTAAAATTCTAATTACAGCACCGCTTTCAAATTAATCTTTCCACTACTAAGTAAGTGGAGGCCTGACCATAATCAGTTGGTAATTCATATACTTTTTGCAATAGCAGGTTAGTCCTCTCCGAGTGATCGATCTGAAACGTTAGGGGAAATAATAAACCCTCTTATCTCTAGTTCAACACCTGTCTGTTAAATCCACCACTCAAACATCACTCACCTAATTGGGAGATTTACTAGACTTGTCCAGACAACCGGAGCAATGGGACAGAGAAGGAAAGAGGGAATTGGCAGCTTACAAACGTTACAGTGTGTATCGTTTTCAGACTTCGGTTAGGGTGCATACACATCTAGTACAACAGCCACTATCCAACGCGATGCCCAGTGTACATGATGCAAGTCATTCTCCAGATGAAGATTTCAAATACCTTTCAGGAGGCCGATGGCAGCTTCGTGCGAGAGGCTGAAGGTGTCGAGGGAACGAACGATTTCCAGGAGGCCCTCAAAGTGCTGAGTCATGTGATCGCGGCAGGAGGAGCAGATGTTTTGAATAGCTTTGGCTGATGCTGATGCGAGTGTTTTCTCCCGCAGTCCCTTCATTAAATAATTTAACACTGGATCTGCAGGGGAACAGCAAAACACAAGATTACTTTTGGGTTTATTTATTTATTTATTATACATAGAATTTACAGCACAGAAACAGCCCATTCGGTCGAACTAGTTGATGGTGTGGAGCATAAAGACCGGCAGCCTCCTCCCACCTTACTTCATCTAACCCTATCAACATATCCTTCTATTCCTTTCTCCCTCATGTACCTATCCAGCTTCCCCTGAAAGGCATCCATGCTATTCGTTTCAACTACTTCACATGGTAGCAAGTTCCAGATTTTCATCATTCTCTGGTAAAGAAGGTTCTCCTGAATTCTTTATTAGATTTATTAGCGACTATCTAATATTTATGGCCCCTAGTTTTGGACTCCTCTCCCCCCCCCCCCCCCCCCCACCAAGTGGAATCATCTCCACATCTACCCTATCAAACTACTCCATAATTTTAAAAGACCTCTATCTGGTCACCCCTCAGCCTTCTCTTTTCTAGAGATATTTTTAAAAGAAGATTTAACTGATAGAAAAACGAGCTGAAAGTGATCCCTGAAGTCTCCAGAGTTTAGCCTCCAAGTAGCTGACCCGTACAGGCTAAGTGCAGGCTTCAATTCCTCCACCTGTGCTGAGCTCTCTGATCTCAGGCGAACAAATAGTATGAGTTCTACCACTGGCAGAAGGGTCAGTAACCATGGTCCACAGATTTAAGGTAATTGACAAAAGAACCAAGTGGGAGTTGAGGAGAATTTTTTTTACGCAGCGAGTTATGATGATCTGGAATGCACTGCCTGAAAGGGTGGTGGAAGCAGATTCAATAGTAACTTTCAAAAGGAAATTGGATAAATACCAGAAAAGGAGAAATTTTCAGGGCTATGGGGAAAAGCGCAGGGGTTAGTGGGACTACTTGGATAGTTCTTTCAAAGAGCCGACACAGGCACAATGGGCCGAATGGCCTCCTTCTGTGCTGTATCATTCTATGGTTTCAGTGAGCCTGGGTTATTGTGGGGAGATGATCAGCCAGGGGGCTAGTCTAAATTTCAATCCAAAAAAAAACCCACTGAAGGTCTAAGAATTATGTACAATAATGCTATTTGACTATTTATTCACAATATAGACAACCGAAAGCAAGAAATACTCCCAACTATATAGTGTTTTATCAGTTGGAACACTTCAAAGTACTTCACACAATGAGACACTTTCTGGAGTGCAGTCAAGGGAGGTAAATGCAGCAGCCACTGTACACCAGTAACATCCTACAAAGAGCTGAGAGACCATAGAATTACACAGTATTTACAGCACAGAAACCGGTGTTTATGCTCCACACGAGCCTCCTCCCACTCTACTTAATCTAACCCTTACAACATATCCTTTGATTCCTTTCTCCACCATGTACTTATCTACCAGTTAACCCATTTCATGGCTGGTGTTGGTTGAAGAACACCAGAACTCCCTGCTCTTCAACAGCACCTTCCAAACCCGCGACCTCCTCCCACCAGGCAGAAAGAAAATGGCGTCATATCCCATACTGCGACAAAGACAGGCACAGAGCACACAAAAGCGGAACTTTATCCATCACAGTTGCTGTATAATGATTTTACACACCTAAGAATCTGGGATTTCTATCAACAACCTCGTTCAGTTCTCCGACCAGTTCAATGCTAGTGAATCGGACTGCAATGTGCACAGTGTCTGGGAGCTGGACCACAGCCTCAAGCACTTCAGCCAAGGTAGGGTTATTGTCGCTGCAATGACAAAAAAAGCACAAAGAATTAGATTAGCAAATAGGGATTTTGTTGGTCTATATTTAATCTTTTGCAATGGTTATACGAGTATTCTTACATAAAGTGCCTCATCGCGTCTCAAAAATCTATCCAAATCCTGTCAGATACACTGAATTTACTTTCAAGTGCAGTAAGTTATGTAGGGAAATGCAGCAACCATTTTACACACAGCAAGATCCCACTAACAGCAATTGGATGAATGACCTGTTTGTGTTGGTCTTGGTTGAGGGGGGGACACTGGGAGAACTCCCAACTATTCTTCGAATAGTGCCACGGGATCCGTAACATCAACTAAACAGGCAGATGGGACAGAGGGCCCGGCCCCTCTGTGTAACATAGCATCCCAAGAGGTGACCCTGTGACAAAGTAACACACCCTCAATACTGCATTGGTGTGTCAGCATAAATTGCGTGATCAAGTCTTGGGAATGGGACCTGAACCCACCACCTCTGAAATGCAGAGAGAAAGACAACTGAGACAAACTGACTATTAGAAAATCTCTCAAATTTCTTTGACTTTTTAAATTAAAGTCCCAATAGTTCTAGGAGCCGCAACTTCTCACCAGCCTGATAGAAGCACCTGAGCTGCCCGACCCCAGAAACTACTGGGAAATCCTCACAGCCGGTAGCCTGGCATTCATGGGGGGGGGGGGGGGGGGTCGCTCCACAATGGCCATCAGGCCAATTTAAAATGAGGCACCTCTTGTCTCCCACCCAAACACCCACTAATTCACTTTGACCATGAGTTGTAACAGCTGAGCACAAGCCTTTCTTCAACTAATGTCCACACATATGCACAATCCAGCAGGGAATCATGAGACAGCAATCAGGAATATGATCCGGACTGGTTTTTTTTTTAGGTAACAATGTAATCCTATCCCTATAATAACAGGTGTACCTTGAACAAAATGTACTCTCTCACTCGACTTCCCCTTCCGTTTCTTTTAGAAAAGGGGACTTCAAGGTAACCTAATAAAGTTCTTAAAGATTGTTAAGGGACTTAACAAAGCCGATCTTAGCAAATTGCTCACTGGGTCACAGGGCTCAAATCCCAGGAGACACAAGTTAAAAATTAAGTTAGGAGTAAGAAAGGCAAAACATTTTCACCCAAAGATTCACAGAGTCATGGAATAAGTTACAAGAGAAGGGCTCGAGAGTAAATAGTGAAAGATTATTTCCACTGATCAGTGGGACATGAACTCAGGATTAGTATCAAAAATGTAGAGGGGAGAGAAGGAATTTTTTCATACAAAGGGTCATTAGAATATATTACAAGTGGCTTGAAGCAGAGTCAATCACATTTAAGGGGGAAAATGAGAAAGAAAGATATTAAAAGGGATGAGGAAAGAGCAGGAAAATGACGGCTAGCCTGATGGGGAGCAATACAATGCTCCAAAAAGCACTCCTTCTGCAATGACATTTCCAGAATTCTATAATTCTATTCATTTTCCAACTACTTACGGATCTACGCTCTTCGCTATGGAAGCCATGATGAAGAGGACAGCTTCAGTGATCTCCCAGGATGGCCCACTGCCTTTCAGTGTAGAATAGAGCTTAGAAGATAAATAAGACATTACAATACCATTAAATAAAAACCTATACAAAAAAACTATTAGGAACATAGAAACAGGAGTAGGCTATTCAGCCCCTCGAGCCTGATCTGCCATTCAATTAGATCATGGCTAATCTGCATCTTAACTCTAATTATTTTACGATAATTTAAAAGAAATGGAACAGGTGACGGGCATTTTGCTCACAAATGCACTCTTTTCACAGCCCGTATACACTCTACACTATCATGGAATCTCGTCACCTATTTAGTCACCTTCCACATCCAAGTCTAGCCCTACGACCCTCCAAAAACTCTGCGTTGCTCTAATTCTGGCCTCTTCTGCATCCCCAATTTCCTTCATCCCACCACTGGCGGCCATGCTTTCATCTGTCTCGGCCTCGAGCTCTAGAATTCCCTTCCTAAATCTCTCCGTCTTTTCTCCTCCTTTAAAACGTACCTCTGTGGCCAAGCTTGTCCTAAAGTTTCCTTCCAAAATTCCCTAGATTCTAGAATGGTCCCAGCAAATTGGAAGGTCGCAAATGTAACCCCGCTACTCAAGAAAGGAGGGAGAGAAAAAACAGGGAACTACAGACCAGTTAGTCTGACATCAGTCATTGGGAAAATGCTGGAATCCATTGTTAAGGAATGGTATCAGGGCACTTAGAAATTCATAACATGATTAGGCAGAGTCAACACTGTTTTATGAAAGGGAAATCATGTCTGACAAATTTATTAGAGTTTTTTGAGGATCTAACTAGCAGGGTAGATAATGGGGAACCAGTGGATGTAGTATATTTGGATTTCCAAAAGGCATTCGATAAGGTGCCACATAAAAGGTTATTACACAAGATTAGGGCTCATGGGGTTGGGGGTAATATAGTAGCATGGATAGAGGATTGGTTAACAGACAGAAAACAGAGATTAGGGATAAACAAATCTTTTTCAGGTTGGCAGGCTGTAACTAGTGGGTGCTGCAAGGATCAGTGTTGGGGCCTCAGCTATTTACAATCTATATTAATGACCTAGACGAAGGGACCGAGTGTAATGTATCCAAGTTTGCTGCTGATACAAAGCTAGGTGGGACAGTAAGCTGTGAGGAGAACATAAAGAGTCTGCAATGGGATATAGATAGACTAAGTGAGTGGGCAGTAAGGTGGCAGATGGAGTATAATGTAGAGAAATGTGAGGTTAATCACTTTGGTAGGAAGAATAGAAAAACAGAATATTTTTTAAATGGTGAGAAACTTTCAAATGTTGGTGTTGAGAGAGATTTGGGTGTCTTCATGCAAGAAACACAGAAAGCTAGCATGCAGGTACAGCAAGCAATAAGGAAGGCAAATGGCATGTTGGCCTTTATTGCAAGGGGGTTAGAGTATAAGAGTAAGGAAGTCTTGCTACGATTGTACAGGGCCTTGGTGAGACCACACCTGGAGTACTGTGTATAGTTTTGGTCTTCTTATCTAAGGAAGGATATACTTGCCTTCAAGGCAGTGCAACAAAGGTTCACTAGATTGATTCCTGTGATGAGAGGGCTGTCCTATGATGAGAGATTGTGTAGAATGGGCCTATACTCTCTGGAGTTTAGAAGAATGAGAGGTGATCTCATTGAAACATACAAGATTCTGAAGGGGATTGACAGGGTAGATGCTGAGAGGTTGTTTCCCCTGCCTGGAGTGTCCAGAACTAGGGGGCATAGTCTCAGGATAAGGGGTCGGCCATTTAAGACCGAGATGAGGAGGAATTTCTTCACTCAGAGGGTTGTGAATCTTTGGAATTCTCTGCCCCAGAGGGCTGTGAATGCTGAGTCTGAGAGTATATTCAAGGCTGAGATAGATAGATTTTTGGACTCTAGGGGAATCAAGGGATATGGAGATCGGGCAGGAAAGTGGAGTTGAGGTTGATGATCAGCCATGATCTTATTGAATGGCGGAGCAGGCTCGAGGGGCCGTATGGCCTACTCCTGCTCTTATTTCTTATGTTCTTAAAGGCGCTATATAAATGCAAGTAGATGTTACTCCAACATGGACTCCATTCATCCATTTAATCTCCTTCCACAGCCCATGTACACTCTACCCTATCATGGGCTCTACCCACCTATTTAATTTCCTTCCACAACCGATGTACACTCTATTCTATCATGGACTCTATCCACCCATTTATGTCTTTACGCAGCACATGCACACTCTCCCCCAACACTCTTGGGCCTTGGAATGACACTGCTTTCATATGGATTCCCTTGTCCGCTGTAGTAAAGGAGGCATTAAACTCTATTTATAAATGGGTCAATGTCTGCTAAAATAGCAGGTAACAACACTTCATACACTAATGATTGCACAGTGTCATTTTGAGGCATTAATCCCTTGAGGGAGAATTCTCTCTTTATATTCCTAATTTTCTCTTCTCCTGAATGTTCCGACTCCTGCCAGCTTAGTTCCACTGGTGGCGGCCTTTCACCATTACCTCACCACAGCACCTTTCATGTGCGAGCCCAGACCACTGGCTCAGGGAGAGAAAAATCAGTCAGGGTTTCTTGACTAACGGCTATCCAGTGACCCCTGCTGGACAGGACAAATGTGGACATCTGGTGAGGGCAGGATCAGGTTCAGCCACCACAGCCAAATAGCTGTAACACCACTAACTAGGCTCACAGATGAAGGAGGATCAATCGGGAAAAGTACCTCAGCGTATGCAGCAACCACAGAATCGTAACCCAGCATTAGTCAGTACCTTCAGGAGTCAAACCTAAAGCACGCACACAATATTCCCCTTAAATTATGGTCCACGTTCAGACTCTTCCTGAACCTAGAGAACCTGGTGAGTCACCTGTGTGAAACATTCCATCGACCCAACCAGGAATATCACATCCTTCACAAGATCCGACACCCTCATTCGGAACTCCCCAAAGTCATCGGAGTCTTCTGGAATTCCTTCCTGCAGATAAAACAAATAGCACAAGGCTTCAAAATAATGAAGGCGCTGATGAGGTAGAAGTAAACAAGTTATTTAACTTGGACAATGATCACAGGGCTAGAGGACACAGGTATAAAATTCACAAGCCTTCACTAGGGCTAGAGATAAGAAGAAACCTCATTTCACTCCTGTAAGATAGTGAACAAGTGGAACAGACAGCAAGAGGGGGAAGTTGATTCAGGGTCAAGTGCCACCTTAAAAAAGCAGCTGAACTGATATCTGTTGAGAAGGGGGACTGAGGGGGAGAGAAATATCGATAGCACTACGTAATATATATATTTTTTCATACCCCCTCCTTCCACGGACTATGTGCAAATCTGCCCTATCATGGGCTATACCCACCCATTTAATCTCCTTCCACACCCCATGTACACTCGACCCTATAGTGGACTCTACCTATTTCATCTTCTGAAGTTCTACATAAATACACTTTGACTCCAAAAGTAATGAAGGAAAAAATCAAGATTATTCATCCATCCTACATTTCAACCGTTTAACCTGACCTGCTGCCCCTCCAGATTTTCTCACCTGCAGCCGCACAGGAACCACCAAGCCCCGTAGTGTATTTCACTGGCCATTATTGGGGGCAGGGGGCACCGGCACCAGTTGTTGAGATTGGCATCCTTCTAATTGTTGAATGCCAATCCAAAAGGGCCCGGCAAACGAACAAGTTGCTACTCTTTATTTAGATGCACCTGTCAGTACATCGCCCCAAACATGCTCATCCTTTTTAATGCTGCAAAATTAGCTCCCGAGTCACAGAGACTAAGAAGTTCTGGGATCTATGAACATCGCTGAGTCAATAAGGGCGCTACAATTGGCTTCAACAATTCTGAGAAAGGGATGAAAATAAAAACACAGTGTCCCCTACCCTGATCGCATTTGTGATCCCCTGCTGGAAACGGAGAAATGAGGATGTTGGGTGAGCACAAGATTGGGCTTAGGTTGGCGGTTACGCCCCCACAGTTGAACAGCACCTAAACACTCATTGTCTCGGCTCACACAGATAGAGGGACCAATTTGGAAAGGACTTCAAAAGAGATGGGCATATAACTGGAAACCCAGTAAGGTTATGTAATTAGTCCCTTTAATGCCGCAAAGATGCCATGTCTCCAGGCTACATCTCCCAGGTTACAAACAACACCGTGACAATCCCCCTCCTCCTAGTTATGAGCTCACTCTAGTGCACCCTCACCCAGATTCCACCAATATCCCATCTCAGGCGGCTACTCCGGTTAAAAAGGTCTCACAGGAATTTCTGAAAATCTTACGTGATCTGGTTCTAGCTGGCAGTGCCGGGCCAGGGCGTGAAGCAGCCGCTGGATGTATGGACGAAAGACGGCATGACGCGACGGGTCGCTCATTTTGTAGAGATGTTCTCCCAATCTGTACCAGAAGTTAAAGCTGATCTCCGCTACCTGGGTAAACAGAGGGGATTCAGCAACCAGAGAAACAGGACAGCGACCGCTTCAATACAGTTTACAGTTCCTCCGAAAAACCCATTTAGACAACGCAGAAAAACTAGTCAATGAGCTATGGACATTACTTATGAGGACATACATTCCTTCTGATCACGACCAGGATGCTCTCAATTCACCCCTTCAAATTACTCCTACCACTACCATCAGTGACAATTCTGTAATCACCTGTGCTTCTACTCCAGGACTTCAGCACAATCTAGGCCTACAATCTAGTGCAGTATTGAGCGAGTGCTGCACTGTCGGAGGTGTGGTCTTTCAGACCAGATGTCAATCCTAGGCACCGGCTGTCTGTTTAGGTGGATGCAAGCGATCCATTGGAACAATTCAACAAGAAACAAAACGTTTTCCCCGAGTGCCCTAGTGAACATTCCTACCTCAACCAAAAGCAGGTTATCTGGTCATGTCTGGTCACTTGCTGTTTGTGGGATCTTGCGGTGCTCAAACTAGCTGCTACAGTTTATGACAATAACAGTGACTTGTACTTCAAAAAGTACTTCATTGGCTGCAAAGTACTTTGGGACGTTCTGAGCATGTGAAAGGCACTATATCAATTGAAGTTCTTTCTTTCAACACAGTGTAGCACAGCTCAAAATTCTCTCTCCACATACAACCCATGCTTAGCAGGTCACAATCTATAATCGTACTGCTGCTTTTCCTCCACAGTTCTATTAGACACTGCATGAAAATGTCACAGTGGCCACCATTGTGCTTTACTATAGCGACAACACTATCATTGATCCAGTATAGGTCATACCTACGTCAATATTCCAACAGCCTGTTAACCTGAGTGGGCGACCGATGAGTTACTGAGCATCACTGCACCATTCACTGTAACGCTCTATGGATTACCCTCAAAACAAGACATGTTCTATCAATTCTCTGAATTTCTGTGTTTGTGCTGGTCTTCCTGTCCGAAGTAACCAACATCACTAAAAAACAGATTATCTGGCCATTTATCTCATGGCTGTCTGTGGGAGCTTGCTGTGCGCAAATTGGCTGCCGCATTTCCTACATTACAACAGTGACTATGCTTCAAAAGTACTTAATTGGCTGTAAAGCATTTTGGGATGCCCTGAGGTCGTGAAAGGCGCTATAGAAATGCAAGTTTCATCGCTCGTTCGTTTGTAAGTACTCAGATCTAAAACACACAGAGAAAAATGTTTCTTCAAAAAGTGTTGAGATTTCAATGGCTCAGCGTTTAATTGCACTGCAAGTTGTGAGACTCAGTCAGGAAGTCAGTCCCTGGTCTGTGGCGAGTTAGCTGATCTCAGCCAGCATAGTGAGGAGTGCACAACAATTCATTGCTGAGTAGAGATGAGAAAAGTTCAACAGGTTCTCCTACCCAATGACCCCCCTGCTGAAGGTTGCACATCAGGGGAGGACTGGATCAGGCTTCCAGGCTCACCCATGCAGTGTGGCTCCTTGGCAGGGGCACCGTAGGGCAGTTGATGCCAGGGGAAATGGGCCCGTCACATGTGCCTTCAGAAGAGGAGGGGGAAAAGTATAGCGTGACCCATCAAAACTGAAGCAGTAAAACCGTTGCCAGCATCTGCCCGCCATGCTGTGACCAGGCCGCTCTCCCTACCTCGTACTGCGCATGCCCTGCACAAATCAGTAGTAGTTCCAGTGTCCGCAGGTCTCCGAGCCCCTGCCCTGGGGTCTGCACGATCATCTCTAGAAACGTCTCACACAACTCGGTAAAAATCCGACAGTAATTCAGAACCCTGTGCAAAGGAAAGATGGCTAGAGATCAGAATGGGATGCAGAGTAAAATTTGGTCCTTTCAGTTTCCTCTTTAAAAATTAATCCATTAAATCAGGGAAGGACAGAGAGAAGTGCAAATGGGAAGCCCATTACAATCTAGAGGGCAATGTGACATATTCAGCACCCTGATGCCCTACTAATTAGAAACACTACATGGCATAGTATGAGGCCATCCAAAACACAAGGTCCCATGTGTGATCCCCAGTCGTCCCTGGGAGCAGCTGGGTGCTACAATTCGTTTAGTGCCTATGGGCTCGGGCGGTGAGAATCAGCCAACGTTCCCCACTCCACTGATCCTCCAGTGCAGAAAGCACATGCATATCGACCGAAGGCAAGACTTAGCAGCAAGGTTGTACACCGTCAAGGTTCATGTGTGAACGGCTAGTTGAGTTTTTAATCCATTCATGGAATGTTGGCGTCACTGGCAAGGTAGTGAGGTTGTGGTGGTGGGAAGTAGCTTGATAGGGCACTTCAGAGGGCAGTTAACAGTTAATCATGTTGGTATGAGACTGGAGTCACATACAGGCCTGATCAGGTAAGGACAGCAGGTTTCCTTCCCTAGTTGGGAAAATCAGACATTTTCTTTGTCACTTTTACTGATGCCAGCTTTTTATTTCCAGATTTTCTTTCTAAACTGAATTCAAATTCTCAAACTGTCATGGTGGGATTTGAACTCTCAAACTCTGAATTATTAGTGCAGCCCTCTGGATTACTAGCCAAGTAACATTACCACTACACTACTGTGGCATAGAGCCTGGGCAGAGCACACATGGATAAGGAGAGAGTGAAAACAAGCGAGTGTGCCAAAGAAAATGAGAGGGTGAGAGAGCAGGCACAAAGAGAGATGGCATGGGTATGTCTAGTATAGAGAGAGCGTGAAGAGCAAGAAAAGAGGGAGGAAAGTAAGATTGGGGGGGGGGGGGGTCAGGGAAGAGGGGTGGTAAGAGCTTAGTGAAAAATTATGCAGTGAAGGGAGGAGCAAAGAGTGCATTCGAGAGAGGGAGAGAGCGAGCGAGCGAGCGCAAAAGGGGGAGGGAGCTCACGCAAAAAGCAGCAGAAGGGGAGCGGCTGGCACACGTGCCTGATCAGCAGCCACCGCAGGCAGAAATCAACCACGTGAGTGCGGAAAGAAGGGGTGCAGAGCACGAACGTGGGGAAGGGGGAGAACTACAGCATGTGAGGGAGTGCAAGAGAACAAGCAAAAGTCAGCACATGACAAACAGACATGGCATAATACTGGCCCTATGACCACTTTGTTGCACTTCACATTTTATACTACTTTAGGGATATCCCCTCCAAGTCTTCCACCATCCCAGCCTGGACATATATCGGCCGTTCCTTCATCGTCGTTGGGTCAAAATCTTGGAACTCCCTACCCAAGGGCATTGTGGGTGGCCCTTCACCACACGGACTGCAGTGGTCCAAGAAAAAGGCTCACCACCTCAAGGGCCATCCCAAGAATATTTTTTAAAAGGGACAGACTGAGTAAGTAATAGAGCAAGAACCCAGGAAGTGTTTGGCTCAGCGAATGTTTGCAACTAAACGGCATGGCCAAACAGGAAGACACGAGATCAAACCCATTTCTTCTGAATTTTTTTTACATAGAATTTGTAATGAATATGATCGGGAAACATCAATAAGAGAAGAGAATACAATTCAAACTGACTGAAGTTTATAAGAACAGAAAGTGCTGGAACTGCAGAGCAGGTCGGTCAGCATCTGAATGAAAAGAGAGTTTAATATTTCAGATGTAGTTCTTTCAAAAGGGTTTGGCCATCTCCCAGTTTCTAGCTCTGATGAAGGATCTATACCTGAAACATGAACCTGTCTTTCGCTTTAAGAAGCTGATACACCTGCTCTGTATTTCCAGCCTCTGACATTTTTATTTCAGATTTCCAACATTCAGATTGTTTCCCCTTTCATTCTCAACTCAAATTTAACCTGCATACTACATGTTTTTTTCTGAATACACTTCTCTAAATATGCTAAGTTTAGGAAAAGTGGCACAGAGTGGTGCAGGGGACTTGAATTAGAGGGGGAGTGATTGCAGAGTTCCTTGGCACTGATAATAGCGTCTGCTGCTGTCAATTCCACCTCCCGCACACTACCACATTCAGTAATTGCTCTCTCAATTTCCCCCACCACCCTAATCCTTCCAAGGCCTTGGTCCACCTCATCACAGCAGTCTCCTCCCACCTCATACCCATCACTCTGCACTACTGTGTGCCCCCTCCACAACATCTGTCCCACCGTCTTTCACCCACACACCAAGGACTTTGCCCAAATCTCACCACCTTGTTACATCTCTCCCCACTTTCAAAATTCACCTCACATGTGCTGCCTTCGGTTACCTCCCCTAACTTTCTCCCATTTCCTGATGCTCGGTCTCTATCCCTCGCTGCACCCGCCCCCCACCCCACCAACTCCCCCGCCCCGACCCCCAGGACGTTAAGTTACACTGAAGGCGCTTCTCTTTTCTAAGTGAAAGTTGATGTAACCACAGGACACAGATTTAAGGTAACTGGCAAAAGAACCAGAGGGGAGATGAGAAGATTTTTTTTTACGCTGAGAATTGCTATAATCTAGAATGCACCTGCCTGAAAGGATAGTGGAAGCAGATTCAATAATAACTTTTAAAATGGGAATTGGATAAACACTTGAAGGGGAAAAATTTGCAAGGCTATGGGGAAAGGGCAGGGGAATGGGACTTAATTGGAGAGCTCTTTCAAAGAGCTGGTACAGGCCCGGTGGGCCGAATGGCCTCCTTCTGTGCTGTAGCATTCTATGATTCTATGTCAATAGAACTCAAAAGAAAACAAAAGCTGGAAAGATAACGAGAAACCTTCGCAGGAATAGAGAAAACCACTGGCTGATACAGACGGGCCAAAAGCTCACGCACTCGGCCAGATCAAACCGAGGGAGGCGGCAGTCATTTGTATTTACTGTCGGTGACAGCTCGCTTGCAGCAGTGCAGGGAGACACCACGTCCAGAGGTGGGCCTCATGCCCCAGAGATTCAAGCAATACGACCTCTATACGTCAGCACTGCGTCCGGCACCAGCTCTACAACACAGATGCAGGACAAGAAATTCAAGTCTGCTTTTACTTGCCACCATGCCCACAACAAAACCACTCCAATTTACATCAGGACCATCCAGTGTCTGAGGGACACAGGAAGCTGTGGTGCCGACGCCACGTTATAACAGAGCCTTACGATGATTACGTTTATGAGGTCCTTACTTATCGAGATCCTCACGTGCCACAGCCATGTGATATGCAGATTCTAGAGTTAGCACGCCCTGGAACAGGTGCAGAGCCAGAGGTAGGGTTGTCTCTACATTCTCAATGGCATAGAGCGCCGAACAGATACAGTCTGACGCAGCCTCGTGCAGGTTTGTCGAGGTATCATCACGTTGCTGAAACATAAAGACACTGCATCAGCATTCCTGGGTTAACATCGGAGAAACCAGCCAGGGAATCCCACTCCTGGTCAACAAACAGTGACCCTCACTGAAAAAGGTTGAGAGGGGATGCCGGGGTGAGAACAGGATTGAGCTCGCTTAAGATGCTCTCCCCAGTGGATGTCCCCTGCACCTGCAGAGTCATGTCCTAGCACATGTTAAACAGAGACACAAAAACTGTGGTGGTGGGGGAGGAAAAAGGACGATTCACAAACTACACAGGCAATGTGCCTCAATCACCTACCATGCGCCGACATGCTTGTGTTATAGGGCTCAAGTGCATCATTTGCACGAACGCTGATGATCTCAGCCAAGCAACTGAGATAAGGAGGAGCAGAGAAAAAAAAAGTCAAAGTGACCCTAGAAGGTAACAGGGTGCTGTCAGAGACATTTCCTTTTAACACAGGCATCATAGAGACATCAGAATAAGGGGGAACTTCTGACAACCAAAGACAAATATTTTAAACAAATTTCTGGCACGCAGAGTCTCACTGGGTTACAGTTCCAGAGTCACCAGTTGTGTTCCAGTACTATGTCAGCAACTAGTCATCATGAAGGAGTCTAAACAGTTAAATGCCAGTGGGCCATTTGACTGTTGAACCAGGCCCTGTCCTCACTTAATGTCCACACTGACCACCTTCCAGCAGGAGCCACTGGGCATCAGTCAGGGACCCTTCGTAACTCAAGGAAACTGAGGCCAATTGCAACACCAAACAGGTCCTCGAACTCAGATCAGCTAATTGGGCATTGAACCTGGGTCTGTAAACAATGCCCACGCGTACCACACCTTTGCAAAGTTTTTCCTCAGTGAATTTGCTTTGTCAGCTGCCTCACTGCGAACCTAATGTCTCATCTTTCAAAAATTACAGCCTGTTCAGGTCCCATTAAACCATTACACCCGTGTGAAATCACTCTTGTTCATATATTGCTTGCTATAATACAGTAATTTTCAAACAATGCAAAAGGGATTTCAGTTCAATGCACACGAGTCCTTCAGACTTGCTCTGCGTCAGTGAACCATACAGATTACGACTGGGCAGCTCGCCCTGAGGCACTCACCAAAACCTGAAAAAGGATTAGTAGCAGGCGGTTATTTGCCATGAAGTTGCTGTCCAACACACCCAGGTTAAACCAGCTCCCCAAGCACCGGAACACCTTCATCAGAGTCTTCTCCTCGTTGCCGCTACGTTCTGTACAGGCTGTCTGGGGAAAAAGAGACAGCCATTATAGATTTTCTTTACAAAGCAACAGGTTTTCCTCCTCGGCTGAAGCTGCAGATCCATGCAGGTGTTACAACTACACAGATGCTGGCTGCACTCCGGTACCTCAACATGGTCATTACTCATGTACGAGTCTTGACATTTCGTGCTGGGCAAGCTGTTCAACCATTGGGGGTGGGTCATCCTATCTTTACCCAAAGTTCTCACACACACACACTTTGTAAAGCATAGGAACAGGATTACATAGAATATACAGCATAGAAACAGGTCATTCAGCCCAACCAGTTCATGCCGGCGTTTATGCTGCACTCAAGCCTCCTCCCATCCTTTCCCATCTAACTCGATCAGCATAACCCTCAATTCTCTTCTCCCTCATGCGCTTATCTAGCTTTGCTTTAAATGTATGAATTGCTAGTCGCCTCAACAACTCCCTGTGGTAGCGAGTACCACATCCTAACCACTCACTGGGTAAAGAAGGAGAAGGCTATTCAGCACCTCCCCCCCACCCCACACCCCCGAGCCTGTTCCGCCATTCAATTAGATTATGGATGATCTGTATCTTAACTCCATCTACTTAACTCCTGGGAGAGGCAAAACATTTACCCGTCCTGGTTCCGTAACCCTTAATATACTTGCCCAATAAAAATCTATCAATCTCAGTTTTGAAGTTTTCAATTGACCCCCAGCTTCAAGAGCTTTTTGGGGGAAAGAGTTCCAGATTGCCACTACCCTTTGTGTGAAGAGGAGCTTCCTGACATCACCCCTGAACGGCCTAGCTCTAATTTTAAGGTTATGCCGTCTTGTTCTGGACTCCCCCAGCAGAGGAAACAGTTTCTCTCTATCTGCCCTATCGAATTCTTTAATCATCATAAACACCTCAATTAGATGACCGTTTAATCTTATATACTCATGGGAGTGCTTTTTCAATTTCTGTGTTAGGATCGACTGCAAACATTAAACTTCCAGGGACCCCTGTAAAATATGACACTCGCAAGGACTCCCAGCAATAGGGACACCACAACTGGCTTCAGCACCTCTGCATTAGAAAGTGAAGGGAAAAAAATCAGGAAGGAAAATCAGTCAGGGTTGCTGATCGTGGTTCAGTGACTCTGAGCTTTACATTTAAAATCAATTGATATTGTATGATACTCAATTTAGCACCACTCCCAGCTCTGAAACCCATGGCTCTGAACAGAAACCGGTCTCCTTCCGCAGGTGTTGACCAAAAGGGAATTCAGAGCTGCTCCCTCTTATGTGCTCTCCAGCAAGAGAGGAAAAGGAAGGTTATTGGGAGTTGGGGTCATCGCAGTAATGGCAAAATAGAAGTATTGGCTTTATAGATTTTCTTCTCTTCCTTTGGGGAAATGTCTGACCTCACACTGCTGGCAGGAGTTCTCCACGTGCGGGATCACGGGCACAGGCCTGTGTCTGATCACCTCAGGCTGCAACCCTCAATCTGCTTCAGGGTGGCTCTTGGCAAAACACTGATTGGGACAGTGGCCCTCAACAAAAGGTGAGTAACAGCACCCGAGTATTGTACAGCACAAAGTGCTCGTCAGTTGTAACCCGAGTTTGGAAAGACAGAATCTTTATCTGTATTGCTGGGAGATTTTCACAGTTCAACAGGATACAGTCTGCAAGTTTCACATAGCCAGTACAACACTACATATAGTACGCACTTCCATTATCAAACTACCCCACAGTAGATTCTCAATACTACAAAGTGAAGTTAGAAAGACAGGTTATAGGGGAGGCTCTTGGCTCAGTCAGGGGGAGAGAGGGGGGGGAGGGAAGAGAGGGGGGGGGAGGGAAGAGAGAGGGGGGGAGGGAAGAGAGCGAGAGCGGGGGGGGGGAGGGAAGAGAGCGGGGGGGGGAGGGAAGAGAGAGGGGGGGGGAGGGAAGAGAGAGGGGGGGAGGGAAGAGAGAGGGGGGGAGGGAAGAGAGAGGGGGGGAGGGAAGAGAGAGGGGGGGAGGGAAGAGAGAGGGGGGGAGGGAAGAGAGAGGGGGGGAGGGAAGAGAGAGGGGGGGAGGGAAGAGAGAGGGGGGGAGGGAAGAGAGAGGGGGGGAGGGAAGAGAGAGGGGGGGGAGGGAAGAGAGAGGGGGGGAGGGAAGAGAGAGGGGGGGAGGGAAGAGAGAGGGGGGGAGGGAAGAGAGAGGGGGGGAGGGAAGAGAGAGGGGGGGGAGGGAAGAGAGAGGGGGGGAGGGAAGAGAGAGGGGGGAGGGAAGAGAGAGGGGGGGAGGGAAGAGAGAGGGGGGGAGGGAAGAGAGAGGGGGGGAGGGAAGAGAGAGGGGGGGAGGGAAGAGAGAGGGGGGGAGGGAAGAGAGAGGGGGGAGGGAAGAGAGAGGGGGGGAGGGAAGAGAGAGGGGGGGAGGGAAGAGAGAGGGGGGGAGGGAAGAGAGAGGGGGGGAGGGAAGAGAGAGGGGGGGAGGGAAGAGAGAGGGGGGGAGGGAAGAGAGAGGGGGGGAGGGAAGAGAGAGGGGGGGAGGGAAGAGAGAGGGGGGGAGGGAAGAGAGAGAGAGAGAGAGAGGGAAAGAAAGAGAAAGAGAAAGAGCTTGCATTTATATAACACCTTTCACAACCTCAGGACGTCCCAAAGTTTTGAAGTGTAGTCAGTGTTGTAATGTAGGAAATGCGGCAGCCAATTTGCGCACAGCAAGCTCCCACAAACAGCAATGTGATAATGACCAGATAATCTGTTTTAGTGATGTTGATTTAGGGATAAATGTTTAAGTATAGTTAAAGGCAAAGCAGTTTAAAATAGTAAGTTCGGGAGAGGGTGGCAAAGAGAGAGAACTACCTTGCAAGGTCACAAAGAAGGGAAAAATAGAAGGGAAAGTGGTGACTGAGCAGTGTGAATAGGTCAGAGTTGCAGTGTTTATACGCAAATATACAAAGCATTTGAAATAAAGTCAGGGAACCAGAAGGACAAATTAGAATATATGACGCAACCTAGACAGAAACTTGGCTTCTGACAGGACAGGACTAGAAATAAAATATTCCTAGCTAGAAAATTGTCAGAGAGACAGAAAAGAATAAAAGGGCGGATGGATGGCCTCTTTGACAAGATACTGCATCACGGCCAATGCTGGAAACATATACACCCCAGCAAGAGACAGCCTCGGGAAAGGAGGTGAGAAAACTTTCAGAATGGGATCCAGAGCGCACCTCAATGATTTAAAATACCTTTGGACACAATTGTTTTAAGAATTCATTCGGATACAATTTGAAATTTACAGTTAATTAGGTTGAAGGATTTAAATTCAGGCGAGCAAGCATTTCAGCACCAATGAAGTGGCAATGAGGGGATTTGAACTGCTATTTTCAAACAGATTTTATTTGGAGGCAAAGTATTTCTGCCAGGGCAGGAGAACCCGTGGTAACACATTCAGGCACGAGCCCTGCACCCGTCACTGCAAAGGGGGCACAATACTCCCCATGAAACGCCAGGTATCTTCTGACACTATTTTTTGGACCAGCTTTAATTTAACAGGCAAATAAACAAAACGCGAACATATTCAAATTCAGTCACGCATATATTTGACAAGTTATACTGCAACAACCCACAGGCCCGAAGAGCACTGCCCAAGGGCAACTGGATAAAGTATGCAAATTTCACATAGCCATAACAACACTACATACAGTGCGTGCTTCCCTTATCAAACTACCACACAGTACATTCTAAATACTACAAAGCAAAGTTAGAAATGGAGGTGCAGTCGGGGAAGGAGACTCTCGGCTCAGTCAGCGAGAGAGAGAGCTCTCTCTTTCTCACATAAACATCTCCACAGGCAACGTGCCTTTCCTGCTCGCTGAGGTGTGTACAACTCCTTGCTTAGCTTGAGGACTGAATTATGAGGAAAGATCGGAGAGGCCCGGGTTCTTTAGCCTTGAGAAGGTGTGACTGAGAGGGGTTGTGATTATGATGTTAAATCAAAATGAGCTCATCCAAAACTCTGCTGCCCGTATCCTAACTCGTACCAAGTCCCTATCACCCGTGTTTGTTGACCAACATTGGCTCCTGGTCCAGCAACGTTGTTTATAAGGCCTCGCTGTTTCCCTACGTAACAGTAACTATGGAAAGCAATTCATTGGCTGTGAAGATGCTTTGGGATGTCCCGAGGGCATGAAAGGTACTATATAAATGCAACTTCTTCCTTAAATATAAAACTGTATGAGACGAGAAGCCTTTGTATTCGATTGACACCTCCTTTGGAAGAATGGATGCCAAGGTTAATCGTTGACAGCACAGCTAATGCGTAGAAATTAGACAAAGAAGCAACTTACATTACTCTCCCTTTACCCATCACGCTGAGCCACACAGACGAGGAAGCCAGAGTGCCAGCCAATGTTCCCTCTAAATTGTCTTTGTTGTGCGCGGCCTGTTTATTTCAATGCGCGGTCCCTTTAAATTTCTGCGCATGCGCAGTATTTTAAATGGAGAAGCTTTGTGAGCGGCCTGTGTGGTACTTTGCAGACTACTGCGCGGCCACACTGCGAGCAGATTAGATGGCACATTGGTGCCAGCTGAGTTGGTACGACTGACTTCAGTGCCCCAGTGCAAGGAAGGTGGAAAAATTGGGCAAGGTTCCCGCTCCTGGTCTCTACCAAAGTCACTCCTGCTGGAGTTTTAAGAACATAAGAATTAGGAGCAGGAGTAGGCCATACGGCCCCTCAAGCCTGGTCCACCATTCAATAAGATCATAGCTGATCTTCGACCTCAATTCCACTTTGGGTGAGGACAGAATCGGGTTTGGTTCGGATTGGCCTTTCCTCCCCCCACCCCGCCCCCCAATGGTAGAGCAGCCTGCTGATACTCACCGCCTACGCTTGCACTTGACGAATAGCCACTTGGGTGAAGTACCGGAGAGCCCCTTCAGGAGAGGAGGGGAGAAAATGGGCAGAAAAAGAAAATGAAGAAGAAGTACTCCCTCTAACCATTCCTTCCCCTCCAGGTATTAACATTATATACATACCAGCAGGGATACCACTGTGCTTGAGGAGTACGCCAGGTCCTCGATTATTTCAGTGCGGCGGTTGGCTCCAATTCGAAGGGAGCGACTGTGAACCTCCTCTGGGAGCACGGTCAGGATTTCCAACAGGAAGGAAAGGGATGAAGGGTCATTGCCATACCTGAAATTAAAGGGATGAAGGGTCATTGGCATACCTGAAATTAATGGGATGATGGGTCATTGGCATACCTGAAATTAAAGGGATGATGGGTCATTGGCGTACCTGAAATTAAAGGGATGAAGGGTCATTGGCGTACCTGAAATTACGGGGATGATGGGTCATTGGCGTACCTGAAATTAAAAGCAGACAGAGGCAGCCAATTTACCCAAGTGTATGGACAACCACACAGCACCTGCCTCCCACAAAAGTGATGACAATTTGATAAACATTCAATTTTTTTCTCCCATATGAATTTTGAGACCTAAATGTAACCGTTTAAAAGCATATTTCTCAAGCGTCACCCGCATGAAAATATTGCAGCTTTTGGCGGAGAGAGATCTCTTACAGGAGTACACGCTTCCGAGTTATCGCCACACTTTCACTGAAGTGCTGAGCCTGAAATCACACAGTGTTCGCTTTGCACTGGGAAAAACACCCAGCAGTACAGGAGTGCCTTTTTTTCCTCACTTTTCTCTTGACGTACATGCGGCTCCTGGACGGGATGCAGGAACAGGTTGCTGCTCACCCACCACCTTCCCAATGAAACGGTACGTGGATGGGGGAAGGAACCGTGTGAAACAGACTTGAAGTAACAGGGATTGTCTTTGTCCCATCACTGTCGAGGAGAGAAGCAGCTCCTTCTGCTCTGACATTAACATGACCCAAAACCATAGACACCTACTTTTCAGTTAGCATTTGTACACATCCTTTCCACGAGGCCATTTGCAGGGCAAGATCCGCAATCGCCAGCGCCAGCTGAAGAGAAGGGAGAAAGAAATTGTGTTTCAGAAACTGTAACCTGGCATACAAACTCATCGGTTCCCTAATTCTGTAAAGAGAAACTCTCAGGAGCGGCGAAAGTTTAACCATCTTCACCATCACTGTCCACAGTCCACTGACACGGATTCTGGTCCACGGTTCACCATACGGCAAATTCTGAATCCGACCACGCGGTCAGCTGAGAGGGGCCAAACCCAGGCCAGCTGAGAGAGAGGCCAAACCCAGGTCAGCTGCATCTCCAGAGGGGTGGAGAGAAGTTGAGGACGACAATTCAGCAGGGTAAGAGTTTCTCTGTGTGACCGTAGAGAGTCACGGTTTGCTTGTCAGGGCTAACAATTCCTTACTGTTGAAATGTACAGAGTTCCGCATAATTTAGCAGGGCGAGGGTCACAGTGTTTGCTAAAGGAAATTGGGGAGTGGGGGGGGGAGGGGGGGAGGAACCTTACAGAAACAATTCACACTGGGGTGAGTTACAATGGAACCGTGTGCCTTTGTGCAAAACACTGTTCTCTGATGTGCGTTCTGTACTTGTAACATGTCTGGTGCGATCTACGGCTTCTTAAATCTAGCTCTTTAAATCAGTTATGGGGCATCTTATTGCAGGTGAGTTTTGAGACCCCGGTTCGATGCACAGTGCAACATCACGTGGCGCATTTTTATGCCTTTGAGAAACTGCCGCGCTGGGCGAGGACACGATCAGGTCATGGTCACAGTCAAATAACACCTCAGCACTGCCCAGGCCCATGGAGAACAGAGACCAGAACGAGGAAAGCACCACCCTGCATCAGTCAGGGACTTCAGACAAGCGAGGAAGAAAAGCGAAAAAGAAATTTTTGAATAAACGTGACGATGGCCATGAGATCAGTTTAGTATATCCCCCATTAATACTTATACGTAGGATACTTAACTTTTAGAAGAGATAGACAAAATGGAAAAGGAGGAGGGGTAGCCCTGATAATAAAGGATGCGATAAAAACAGTAGAGAGAAAGGATCTTAGCTCGAAAATCAAGAAGTACAATCAGTTTGGGTGGAGCTAAGAAACAGCAAGGGGCAGAAAACATTGGTGGGAGTTGTTTATAGGCCCCCAAACAGTAGTTGTAATGTAGGGCACAGTATAAATCAGGAAATTAGAGGCACATATAACAAGGGTAATACAGTAATCATGGGGGACTTTAATCTACATATAGACTGGGCAAACCAAATTTGCAGCAATAGTGTAGAGGACGAATTCATGAAATGTATGCAAGATAGTTTTCTAGATCATTATGTTGAGGAACCAACCAGGGAACAGGCTATTTTAGATCTAGTATTGTGCAATGAGAAAGGGTTAATTAACAACCTTGTAGTAAAGGGGCCTTTAGGGAAGAGTGACCATAATATGATAGAATTTTATATTGAGTTTGAAAGTGACTTAGTTAAATCCGAAACTAGGGTCTTAAATCTAAACAAAGCAAACTACGTAGGTATGAGGGGTGAGTTGGCTAAGGTAGATTGGGAAACTACGTTAAAAGGTATGACAGTAGACAAGCAATGGCTAGCATTTAAAGAATTAATACATAATTTACAACAAATGAACATTCCTTTAAAGGCACAAAAACCCCACAGGAAAAGTGGTCCAACCGTGGCTAACAAGAGAAGTTAAAGATAGTATTAAATCAAAGGAACAGGCTTATAATGTTGCCAAAGAGTGTAGTAAGCCTGAGGATTCGGAGGATTTTAGAATTCAGCAAAGGAGGACCAAGAAACTGATAAAGAAAGGGAAAATAGAATGAGAGTAAACTAGCGAGAGATATAAAAGCAGACTGTAAAAGCTTCTATAGGTATGTAAAAAGGAAAAGATTAGCGAAAGTAAATGTGGGTCCCTTACAGGCTGAGACAGGAGAAATTATAATGGGGAATAAGGAAATGGCAGAGAAATTAAACAAATATTTTGTGTCTGTCTTCACGGAAGACACAAAAAACTTCCTAGAAATAGTGGAGAAACTGGCGAGAATGAGGAACTGAAAGAAATTAGTACTGTATTAGTAAAAAAAAATACAAGAGAAATTAATGGGACTGAAAGCCAATAAATCCCCTGGGCCTGATGGCCTACATCCTAGGGTTTTGAAAGAGGTGGCTATAGAGATAGTGGATGCATTGGTTGATATTTTCCAAAATTCCATAGATTCTAGAACGGTTCCCACGGATCAGAAGGTAGCAAATGTAACCCCACTATTTAAGAAAGGAGGGAAAGAGAAAACGGGGAACTACAGACCAGTTAGCCTGACATCAGTAGTAGGGAAAATGCTAGAATCTATTACTAAAGGACATGGCAACAGGGCACTTAGAAAATAAAAATAGGACTGGGCAGAGTCAACACGGATTTATGAAAGAGAAATCGTGTTTGACGAATCTATTAAGAGTTTTTTGAGGTTGTAACTAGCAGAATAGATAAGGTGGAACCAGTGGCATTCAGAAGGCATTCGATAAGGTGCCACACAAGAGGTTATTAAACAAAATTAGGGCTCATGGGATGGGGGTAATATACTAGCATGGATTGAGGATTGGTTAACGGACAGAAAACAGAGAACAGGAATAAACGGGTCATTTTCGGGTTGGCAGGCTGTAACTAGTGGGATACCGCAAGGATCAGTGTTTGGGCCTCAGCTATTCACAATCTATATCATTGATTTGGATGAGGGGACCAAATGTAATATATCCAAGTTTGCTGATGATACAAAGCTGAGTGGAAATGTAAGTTGTGAGGAGGATGCAAAGAGGCTTCAAGTGGATATAGACAAGTTAAGTGAGTGGGCAAGAACATGGAATATAATGTGGAGAAATGTGAAGTTATCCACTTTGGTAGGAAAAATAGAAAAGCAGAGAATTTTTTAAAGAGAGAGAGATTGGGAAATGTTGGTGTTCAGAGGGACCTGGGTGTCCTTGTACACGAATCACTGAAAGTTAACATACAGGTCCAGCAAGCAATTAGGAAAGCAAATGGTATGTTGTCCTTTATTACAAGAGGATTTGAGTATAAGAGTAAAGACGTCTTACTGCAATTATATAGGGCCCTGGTGAGACCACACCTGGAGTATTGTGTACAGTTTTGGTCTCCTTACCTAAGGAAGGATATACTTGACAGAGAGAGTGCAACGAAGGTTCACCAGACTGGTTCCTGGGATGGGGGGATTGTCCTATGAGGAGGGATTGAGTAGACTAGGCCTATATTCTCTAGAGTTTAGAAGAATGAGAGGTGATCTCATTGAAACATACAAAATTCTGATAGGGTTCGACAGGGTAGATGCAGGGAGGAGTTTCCCCTGGCTGGGGAGTCTAGAACCAGGGGTCACAGTCTCAGAATAAGGGGTCAGCCATTTAGGACTGAGATGAGGAGAAATTTTTTCAATCAGAAGGTGGTGAATCTTTGGAATTCTCTGCCCGAGGGTTGTGGAGGCTCAGTCATTGAGTATATTCAAGACAGAGATCGATAGATTTTTGGATATTAAGGGAATCAAGGGATTATGGGGATAGTGCAGGAAAGTGGAGTTGAGGTAGAAGATCAGTCATTATCTTACTGAATGACGGAGCAGGCTCGAGGGGCCAAATGGCCTACTCCTGCTCCTATTTCTTATGTTCTTATATAACATGTAGCATAAAATTCAGGGAGTGAGGCTTGTCTACTCCTCCATAGTCAACAACTCACCTGTGTAACAATCACAGGAGAGACGTCCTTCAAGTTTTGAATGTGGGTGAGCAGCGAGTCTCGCAGAGACGGATGTGTTTCAGGGGGAAGTTCATTAAAAGACGTCTGAATTTTCATCTTCATCGTCTGCGCTGCGAAGTAGCAGAGCTCCACCTCTTGCTGCAACTGCAGCAACTGATCCGCAATCTCCCAGGCATACATCTGGAGAGAAGGAGCGAAAAGAGAGGATGGGGAGGGGAGGAGGAGCAGGAGAGTGGGGGGGAGGGTGGGGGCGGGGGGGGGGGAGGGCAGAGCGGGGGGGGAGGGCAGAGCGGGGGGGGGAGGGCAGAGCGGGGGGGGGGGGAGGGCAGAGCGGGGGGGGGGGGGAGGGCAGAGCGGGGGGGGGGAGGGCAGAGCGGGGGGGGGGGGAGGGCAGAGCGGGGGGGGGGAGGGCAGAGCGGGGGGGGGGGGGAGGGCAGAGCGGGGGGGGGGGGGGAGGGCAGAGCGGGGGGGGGGGGGAGGGCAGAGCGGGGGGGGGAGGGCAGAGCGGGGGGGGGAGGGCAGAGCGGGGGGGGGGGGAGGGCAGAGCGGGGGGGGGGGGGAGGGCAGAGCGGGGGGGGGGGAGGGCAGAGCGGGGGGGGGGAGGGCAGAGCGGGGGGGGGAGGGCAGAGCGGGGGGGGGGAGGGCAGAGCGGGGGGGGGAGGGCAGAGCGGCGGGGGGAGGGCAGAGCGGGGGGGGAGGGCAGAGCGGGGGGGGAGGGCAGAGCGGGGGGGGGAGGGCAGAGCGGGGGGGGGGAGGGCAGAGCGGGGGGGAGGGCAGAGCGGGGGGGGGAGGGCAGAGCGGGGGGGGAGGGCAGAGCGGGGGGGGAGGGCAGAGCGGGGGGGGGAGGGCAGAGCGGGGGGGGGAGGGCAGAGCGGGGGGGGAGGGCAGAGCGGGGGGGGAGGGCAGAGCGGGGGGGGGAGGGCAGAGCGGGGGGGGGGAGGGCAGAGCGGGGGGGGGAGGGGCAGAGCGGGGGGGGGGAGGGCAGAGGGGGGGGGGAGGGCAGAGCGGGGGGGGGAGGGCAGAGCGGGGGGGGGAGGGCAGAGCGGGGGGGGGATGGCAGAGCGGGGGGGGGAGGGCAGAGCGGGGGGGAGGGCAGAGCGGGGGGGGTAGGGCAGAGCGGGGGGGGAGGGCAGAGCGGGGGGGGGAGGGGCAGAGCGGGGGGGGGAGGGCAGAGCGGGGGGGGGGGGGGATGGGCAGACTGCGGGGGGGGGGAGGGCAGAGGGGGGGGGGGAGGGCAGAGCGGGGGGGGAGGGGCAGAGCGGGGGGGGGGAGGGCAGAGCGGGGGGGGAGGGCAGAGCGGGGGGGGAGGGCAGAGCGGGGGGGGGAGGGCAGAGCGGGGGGGGGAGGGCAGAGCGGGGGGGGGGAGGGCAGAGCGGGGGGGGGAGGGCAGAGCGGGGGGGGGGGAGAGGGCAGGGGGGGGGGGAGGGCAGAGCGGGGGGGGGAGGGCAGAGCGGGGGGGGGAGGGCAGAGCGGGGGGGGGAGGGCAGAGCGGGGGGGAGGGCAGAGCGGGGGGGGAGGGCAGAGCGGGGGGGAGGGGCAGAGCGGGGGGGAGGGCAGAGGGGGGGAGGGGAGAGCGGGGCGGGGGGGAGGGCAGAGCGGGGGGGAGGGCAGAGCGGGGGGGAGGGCAGAGCGGGGGGGGAGGGAGAGCGGGGGGGGGGGGGGGGGGGAGGGCAGAGCGGGGGGGGGAGGGCAGAGCGGGGGGGAGGGCAGAGCGGGGGGGGGGGGGGGGGGGGGAGGAGAGAGCGGGGGGGGGGGAGGGCAGAGGGGGGGGGGGGGGGGGGGCAGAGCGGGGGGGGGAGGGCAGAGCGGGGGGGGGGAGGGCAGAGGGGGGGGGGGAGGGCAGAGGGGGGGGGGAGGGCAGAGCGGGGGGGGAGGGCAGAGCGGGGGGGGGGAGGGCAGAGCGGGGGGGGGGAGGGCAGAGGGGGGGGGGAGGGCAGAGCGGGGGGGGGGGGGAGGGCAGAGCGGGGGGGTGGGAGGGCAGAGGGGGGGTGGGGAGGGCAGAGCGGGGGTGGGGAGGGCAGAGCGGGGGTGGGGAGGGCAGAGCGGGGGTGGGGAGGGCAGAGCGGGGGGGGGGGAGGGCAGAGCGGGGGGGGGGGGGAGGGCAGAGCGGGGGGGGGGGGGGAGGGAGAGGGGGGGGGAGAGAGAGAGGGGGGAGAGAGAGGGGGGGGGAGAGAGAGGGGGGGGAGAGAGAGAGGGGGGGAGAGAGAGAGGGGGGGGGGAGAGAGAGAGAGAGGGGGGGGAGAGAGAGAGGGGGGGGAGAGAGAGGGGGGGAGAGAGAGGGGGGGGAGAGAGAGGGGGGGAGAGGGAGGGGGGGAGAGAGGGGGGGGAGAGAGAGGGGGGGGAGAGAGAGAGGGGGGGGAGAGAGCGGGGGGGAGAGAGAGAGGGGGGGGGGAGAGAGCGGGGGGGGAGAGAGCGGGAGGGGAGAGAGCGGGGGGGGAGAGAGGGGGGGGGAGAGAGAGCGGGGGGGGAGAGAGAGAGGGGGGGGGAGAGAGAGGGGGGGGAGAGAGAGAGGGGGGGGGGGAGAGAGGGGGGGGGGGGGAGAGAGAGGGGGGGAGAGAGAGGGGGGGGAGAGAGAGGGGGGGAGAGAGAGGGGGGGAGAGAGAGGGGGGGAGAGAGAGGGGGGGAGAGAGAGGGGGGGAGAGAGAGGGGGGGAGAGAGAGGGGGGGAGAGAGAGGGGGGGAGAGAGAGGGGGGGAGAGAGAGGGGGGGAGAGAGAGGGGGGAGAGAGAGGGGGGGGGGAGAGAGGGGGGGGAGAGAGAGGGGGGGAGAGGGGGGGGAGAGAGAGGGGGGGGAGAGAGAGGGGGGGGAGAGAGAGGGGGGGAGAGAGAGGGGGGGGAGAGAGAGGGGGGGGAGAGAGAGGGGGGGGAGAGAGAGGGGGGGGAGAGAGAGGGGGGGAGAGAGAGAGAAAAAGAAAATTGCAATGGAATCATGCTGTGCAGACCATGGGACTCTCAATTCAGTCAGGGCCTCCCAAAGACATCTCATTGCACTGCAGTTTCAGGATGGAAACACAAATTTCAGGACAACTCCTTCCATTTTATCCCATCTTTACTTTAACAAGTACTTAAAATAAAATAAACTGGATTTGTTTCTCATGGCTCAATTTTCATCGGAAGGAGTTCAATACAAATTTGTGCGCATTAACCTCATGCGAAGCACAGTTGTGCTGGTAGATATCGACGTGACAATGATGTGGGCTGTATTTTTGCAATAAACAGACACGATGCCCATGAAGGTAATGCCATTGGGCGAATAACCAATGTGCAGCACATTTAAAGCACTGCCCTTTCATACACAATGAACGATTTCAGCACAAGGCTGCCATTCAGCCCCTTGTTCCTGTGCCATCGGCCCCAATGGATCAAACATTTAACTCCCTTGTAAATGTCCCGATTGACTCTGTTTCACTTGCTCAAAAGCTGGTTGAGAAACTACCTCCCCTGTTATGCTTACATCTCCAATGTTTAAATTTAAAACCTGCTAACAGGAACGTTCTGCCGATGGTGGAGACCATTAAGATCAGGGAGGACTGGCTCGCACTCCAGCCACCAGCTCACTTTATGGAATAAGGACAAGGAGGGGCATCCTGCCGTATCGGAGTTCATCCGGCTGGAAAAACCAAGTCAAGCTCATCAGAGCATCCACCTGCTTCTTAAATGATCCCATGCTTTTTGCCTCCATAACTTTAGCTGGGAGTGCCTTCCCTAAGCTGTCCACTAAGTGTGAAGCAGAACTTCTCAAAATCCAGAGACGTGAGCACAGAATCTAGGTTTGACATTCCCAATGCAGTTCTGAGGGAGTGCTGCACTGTATGAGATGCCGTCTTGCGGATGAGATGGTAAACCAAGGCCCCATCTGCCCTCTCAGGTGGACAGAAAAGATTCCACCGGCTTATTTCGAAGAAGAGCAGGGGAGTTCTCCCCAATGTCTGAGCCAATATTTACCCCTCAACCAACATAACTAAAAACAGATCATCTGGTCATTATTTCATTGCGGCTTGTGGGATCTTGCTGTGCTCAAATTGGCTGCCATGTTTCCTACATTACAACAGTGACTGCACTTCAAAAGTACTTCATTGGCTGTAAAGCGCTTTGGTACGTCCGGAGGTCGTGAAAGGCGCTATATAAATTTCTTTAACAGTCTTAAATTTGATTGTCACAAAACAGTTCTCCAGAGTTACTTTAAGTATGCACCAGTACAATGGAGATCAGGGTTGTACTCCCTAGAATTTAGACAGTGATGGGGTGATTTGATCAAAGTTTTCAAGTAATTAAGGGGGACTGATAGGGTAGATAGAGAGAGAGAAACTACTTCTGCTGCTTGGGGAGTCTAGGACTAGGGGACATAGCCTAAAATTTAGAGCCAGCTCTTTCAGGAGTGAAGTTAGGAAACACTTCTACACCCAAAAGGTGGTAGAAGTTTGGAACTCTCTTGCACAAACGGCAATTGAGGTTTGGTCAATTGTTAATTTTAAATGTGAGATTGTTAGATTGTTAATCAAAGGTATTAAAGGATATGGGGCAAAGGTGGATGCATGGAATTAGGTCACAGATCAGCCATGATCAATGTTCCCTCTAATTTTTTTTCATGCACGGTCCCTTTAAATTTGCTGCGCAGCCACGCATGTGCGGTATCTTGCAGCAGCTTGTGAGTGGCCTGCGTGGGACCTCCCAATTGGTGGGCAGCCACGTACCCACGCAGCTTAGTGGGAACATTAGCCATGATCTCATTACAACAACAAGTATTTATATAGCGCCTTTAACGTAGTAAAACATCCCAAGGCGCTGCACAGGAGTATTATGAGACAAAAAATTTGACACTGAGCCACATAAGGAGAAATTAGGGCAGGTGACCAAAAGCTTAGTCAAAGAAGCAGGTTTTAAGGGGCGTCTTAAAGAAGGAAAGAGAGATAGCGAGGCGGAGAGGTTTAGGCAGGGAATTCCAGAGCTTGGGGCCTAAGCAACAGAAGGCACAGCCACCAATGGTTGAGCGATTATAATCAGGGATGCTCAGGAAGCAGAATTAGAGGAGCGCAGATATCTCGGTGGGGGGGGTGTTGTGGGGCTGAAGGAGATTACAGAGATAGGGAGGGGCGAGGCCATGGAGGAATTTGAAAATAAGGATGAGAATTCTGAGATCGAGCCACTGCTTAACTAGGAGGCAATGTAGGTCAGCGAGCACAGGGGTGGTGGGTGAACAGGAATTGGTGCGAGTTAGGACACAGGCAGCCGAATTTTGGATGACCTCAAGTTTACGTAGGGTAGAATGTGGGAGGCCAGCCAGGAGTGCGTTGCAATATTCAAGTCTAGAGGTAACAAAGGCATGGATGAGGGTTTCAGCAGCAGATGAGCTGAGGCAAGGGCGGAGACGGGCGATATTACAGAGGTGGTAATAGGCGGTCTTTGTTATGCTGCGGATATATGGTCGGAAGCTCATCTCAGGGTCAAATATGACACCAAGGTTGCGAACAGTGTGGTTCAGCCTCAGACAGATGTTAGGGAGAGGGATGGAGTCAGTGGCTAGGGAACGGAGTTTGTGGCGGGGACCGAAAACAATGGCTTCGGTCTTCCCAATATTTAATTGGAGAAAATTCCTGCTCATCCAGAACTGGATGTTGGACAAGCAGTCTGACAATTTAGAGACCGTGGAGGGGTTGAGAGAAGTGGTGCTGAGGTAGAGCTGGGCGTCATCAGCGTACATGTGGAAACTGACACTGTGCTTTCGGATGATGTCGCTAAGGGGCAACATGTAGATGAGAAATAGGAGGGGACCAAGGATAGATTCTTGGGGGACACCAGAGGTAACAATGCAGGAGTGGGAAGAGAAGCCGTTGCAGGTGATTCTCTGGCTACGATTAGATAGATAAGAATGGAACCAGGCGAGTGCAGTCCCACCCAGCTGGACGACGGTGGAGAGGCGTTGGTGAAGGATGGAGTAGTCAACCGTGTCAAAGGCTGCGGACAAGTCAAGAAGAACGAGGAAGGATAGTTTACCTTTGTCACAGTCACAAAGGATGTCATTTGTGACTTTGATGAGAGCCGTTTCGGTACTGAGGCAAGGGCGGAAACCTGATTGAGGGATTCAAACATGGAATTGCGGGAAAGATGGGCAAGGATTTGGGAGGCGACAACACGTTCAAGGAAGGGAAGTCGCAGAGGCAACTGAACGGATGGTCTCAATCTTAGAGACAAAGAAATCCTCACACTTGTCGGAGGTGAGGGTGGAGGAGACAAGGGAGAGAGGTTTAAAAAGATGGTTAGCAGTAGAGAATAGGAGCCGGGATTTATCTTTGCATTCCAGAATGATTCATTGCCATTGAATGGCAGAACAGGCTCGACGGACTAAATGGCCTACTGAACTGAGGACAAGAGGAAGCTGAACATTTGTACACACAGGATGTGGTTTTTTTTGGTTCTGTGAAATACCTTCATTCTCCCTGCACAGGTCTCACAGGCCTTATCCTTTGAGCAAATGGCTTATGCTCGGGCACCTGCCAACGCTATCTCAGATTTCCTCACTCTCCTTTAGTCTTTTCACCCTCCGCCACACAGGGGAAGGTGCTTGACCTCAAATTGGGACTTCACCGCACTGGGACTCCCAACCCAGAGTAGACATTAATGCAAGGGCGCTGGCTAGCAAGGGATACAGAGCCCAATTAGTGCAAAAGAGCTGGATTGGCTTCAGTAGAGATACAATCAGTAACAGTGTGCTGGCTGGAAGGAGTTCCCAAATCTAACGTTTAGAAGCTGGTTTAACATCAATTAGAGATACAGGCAGTACACAGGTTGCTGGCTGGGATGACGGCGAGCCCAAATCTCCCGGCAACTCATCGATGAAGATGGTCATCAGTTGCGACTGTGCAGAGTCATATTGAGCCATTCGGGGTATGCAGGATAATTTCACTGTTTCATCCTATCAGCCAATTCTTCCAACTAGGCTATCTGCATTGCTTTTGCCAAAATATCAAGAGCACAAAGAAAGAAAAATGGATGTCGAGGGGAAACGACTCATTTCAGTCAATTTAAAAAGCAGGTACTGATGGCAAGACTCCCTTTCAAGAGTTGACAGCGCAGAGGTGAAGCTACATTTGGAATCACACTGCAAACTCAACAGTCCTGGGAATGTAGACTACTAATGAGATGGAAGTCTCTCTCACTGCCAGCTGGAAGGGTCCAACATGGTCTGACCTTGGCGTGCATTCAGCCAGGCTCCTGATAAACACAGGATCAGAAATGGAACACAAAACAGACAGAAACAGCCTCACTCAAAGACCAGGAGGAGGGTTAGTGTAGGAAACTGAAAAGGTGGGGAGAGGTTCCTTCGAAGGGGAGGATTGAGCTACACTCTTTCGGCTGAATACAGGGAGGTTTACGCTGCATGGCCCCTCCCCAGAAGGGCAGGACTGAGATGGGTAATTTGTAGTATCAGAGCTGCACCCACATATTAAAGTCCACACCATGCCACCCACATGCTAGATTTTTGTAAGTAGCTGAACAGTGCATCAACATCACTACGTGGCATCACAAGAGGCCACTAGGCTAATGAGGACAGAGCAGTCGGTGAATGGAGTTGAGGCAGAAGATCAGCCATGATCTCATTGAATGGTGAAGCAGGTTCGAAGGGCCGAATGGCCTACTCCTGCTTCTATTTCTTAGTTACGAAAAACAGATTTCAGGAAGCCTAGTGATTACGATGCTGGACTAGCAACTGGGAGATTGGGAGTTCAAATCCCATGATGGCCAGTTATGAAACTGAATTCAATAAACCTGGAAAGCAGGAAATGGAACCTTCTTCCCCGACCCGATCTGACTCTAGTCCCATATTATGTGGCTGATTCTTAATGCCCTCAGAGCAACTAGGGGTGGGCAATAAATGTTGCCTACCTTGTGAATATCGCTCACATCCTAAGAACAAATATTTAAAAATCCTGATTATGTATAGGGTGGAACAGGAGAGGGCAATCTATAAAATCAAGCAGTGAAATTGTTATCTATTTTTAACTCCCCTCTCTAAAGCGACTTGGGACGTTTTCTACATTGAAGGTTCGGAAAGCTACAGGTAACCAAGGCTGTGCGCTCAGACAATTTCCGTCAAAGGGTGCTGGTGGAGCTGGATGAGGGGCATACCCCACACTCGCTGGAATCAGGAAGCGTTCCCATGGATTGGGATACGTGAAATGGGATCGCTAACATTGAAAAGGGGGCAAGTGGTGGTCCTTCAAATTACAGACCTGAACTCAATTGTGGGGAGAATGCTTGAGACATTGATAAAGGATAGTCTAAGGGGTCAGCTGGAAGGTCAGGTTCTGGTTAGGGAAAGCCAGCACGGGTTCAGAAGGAGTAGGTTGATTCTGACTGATTTACTGGTTTTATTTGAGGTTACAGATCTGGACATTTGACACTGTCCCACATAACAGACTGATTTGCAAGGTATGTGCCCACGAGAGAGATGGCAAAGTAATAGGCTTAGATTGATGCATGGCTGGAAGGTAGACAGCGAAAGGTGGTGGAACGTGAGAGGTGCGAAAGTGGAAACAAGTGCCAGTGGAGTCAGTGATGGGGCTGGTGTTTATAAATGTCTGCGGACGACACCAAATTGGGTTCACTGGCCAATGACGCCAACCAACGTGCCATAATCCAAAGAGATCAAGACCGGCTGGGTGAATGGGTGGTAAGATGGCAACGGAGTTCAACAAAGAGAAGAGTAAAGCAAGAATATTGAATGGCAATGTGTTTCAGATAAGAACAGAGAAGAAATTGGGGGATGGGTTTGCTGAATAGGTCATTAACAGTGTTGGCAGGTGGCCAAAAAATTAAATAAAATATTGGGATGTAGGTCTAACAAGGTAATGCTGAAGTTGCATCTGTTCTTGGTGAGGCCACATTGGGAGGACTATGTTCAGTTTTGGTGGCTATATTAGAGGAAAGCTTTAGAATTATTGGAGGGATTTTAGGGGAGAGCTACGAGGCTGATCCCTGAACGTTGAGGGCTGAATTATGAGGAAAGATCATCTACCCTGGGTCTTTACTCGAGAGCAGGAGAGTTTCGCTAAAGCTCGTTAAGATTTTCGCAGGCACGAAGATCCTGGAAACTTCTTCGGTCAGGCACAGGATTCGAGAACTCGGGAGTTTAACAGAAAATAGCAAATTTTGGCAACAGCTTTTTTTTTAAGTAAGGTGGGTGTGGAAGGAATTAGCAGCAGGGGTGGCAAAACAGCAAATGGACACGGTGAATTCCTATTCGGAAAGGAGATATAAGGCTATTTGTCCCAGAATCACAGTAAGGAGTCCGATTAGAGGTTTGGAACGGAGCTATGGTCTTCCCCCGCCCAGAACATCACTTTATCACTGGGACTGTGAGCCTCCCCAGTTATGGGAGCGGAGGGCGATGGGCTCCGTCAAGAGTTGTTGAAGGCAACAACAGACAAAACCAAGCTGGAGGAAAATAAATTAGAATTCCCTTGGCCCAGCATACTTCAAGACTTCTGATATCTAAAGCCTTACTTCCTTCTAGGTTGGCTTAGGTGCATTACTCAATCGCCAATTTAAAAAAAGAGGATGTGATTTCAACAGATCAGAAATTTGACATCGTCATCCTCCTCCCAGAAGCGGATGCAATCAGCTGGGCCCAGCAATGCTCACCACAAACAGGTCAGACAAGTTCACACCCCGCGGGTGAGAGGGTCTTACATCCAGAATGGTTGTACCGTGATCAGCAACGCAGGCAGTATAACAGCATAAAGGGCCCAGTGATTGCTGGGTTTTCACAGCAGCCATTAGAGTTAAAGCAGACTGTAGCCCTCCATTCTATTGGTCCTTCAACCGGCCCAATGGCACACTGTAAAATGGGGAGAGCGACACTAGTGAGTCAGAGGCCTCCAATGAAGTGTCTCTTTTCTTCAGTGTCCTATCACCAACTTAAAATCCTGTGGAGATATTTTACCTCAACCGGGGAAAGGGTTGGGCAGACTCTTTCCCAAACAAGGAAATAAAATGATGGTGGGAGGGAATGCCAAAATGGAACTGATCACGTAGCAGTAACCAACATTCATTCAACACACAATACCCTCTATTTTGACACCTTCCCAAGTTAATTTCCAATTTTCAGACAAGCTATAAAATTCTGCTCAGTACAATGCCCTCTGACATAAAATGATTCATCGTTTCATTTTGTTCATGTCGTAAAGCACATTTTCTTTTCCACACTTGCATCAGTCTTCGGAATCTTGCACGTCACTCATACAACGGTGAAGGGAGCAAGCTGTAGACAGGGAGTCATATGGCCAGCAGTGAGATATGGATACACTCACACAACTGAATATATTCCTCAGTGAAGAAACAGTTTCACACTGCACCGAGAGACTGAGACACAAGTTATTTTGCAACAAGCAAACAGGAGAACGACAGTACGAGCACACTCCCCTATGTCACATTACTCCGTAACTGCACAACACACCCTCCCCAACTCACACCATTCTTCACCTCACATCCCCCCCACCACCGTACAAAACACACCTTTCCCACTTCATACCCTCCCCACCCCATATCACCCCATTCGCCTTGTACAACATGGGCAAGTACATAATGGGTTACATACAAAGTAAAGTTCTCTCTATGCTAGTCCATCAAACACTTCCAGGGCAGGTACAGCATGGCTTAGATACAGAGTAAAGCTCCCTCTACATTGTCCCATTAAGTTTACTATACTGATACCAATATGACGTAGGGTAAATTTCTGCATTTTAACAGGCCATAGGTTTTATTTATCATCTCAAATTGGTCCCAGCATTACTGACAGACCTGTTCCCACTCACGTTACACAGCTCGAAGTGCCCTTTGCAGACACAAGCCAAGTTTAGAGGGACAATGTACAGCTGAACTGCAAGGTATTCTTCACTGTTCAAATGAACACAGTTTACATGCCCATTACACTTCAGCAAAACCCGATTGCAAACACTGCACTAGAAGCAGTGCCAGCAAGCCAGAACTGGTCATGCTAGTTCTTACCTGTTCAAAGATCTGACGTGAGCAGTTATGACTCATATGGCGACCATGGGAGCAGCTTAGCATGACACTCGAAAAATCAAGATTGCAACAGTGTGCACATTACAGGTCGCACAACACCAGGTTATAGTCCAACAGTTTTATTTGAAATCACAAGCTTTCGGAGCTATCGTTGCTCCTTCCTCAGGTGACTTCACCTGAGGAAGGGGCCACATAAGCTCCGAAAGCTTGTGATTTCAAATAAAACTGTTGGACTATAACCTGGTGTTGTGCGACTTCTCATTTTTGTCCACCCCAGTCCAACACCGGCATCTCCGCATCATGACCACATTACAGGTGACAGGCGACTGCTGCAAGCATCGTAAAGACAACAGCCGGAATTTTGCCTATCTCGACGGGTCCGGTGCGGGTGGTGGCCATGGTGGGTCACAACCCCGCTGCGAGCTCCATCCCGCTGCTGAAAGCGAACTAACATTAATAGGGCCTATTAAGCCCGCCCAGTGTGTTACCTGGCCCAATTAAATGGAGCGGGTCTGGTGACGCCATTCATGAGGCGTTTTCAGCCGGGATCTTTAAAGGGGCCATGGCCACATTAGATTTGACGTTTAATCTAACAGTGCTGTCAGTGCACGACAGCATTGGAGTGCTGCAAACACGGACAATGACGGCACAGAGGCAGCGGGCTGCACCCAGGTCCTCTTCCCTTCCAATGGGCGGAAGAAACCTCCCCAGGAGACCAAAACAGCCTGGTTGCAGAGGAGGTCACAAGCAGGGATGTGTTGAGGAGGACCTGGGTGCAGTGCCGCCAACGTTTCAATGATCCCAGTAGATCACGAAACGTTACTGCAAAGCCACACTCAACCTCATCCTGCTGTGCCTCTCATCACATCCCCATCACTCTGCCTTCCCGACCCTACTCCTGCACATCCTTACTCACACCAACATACCCACCCATCCCCCTCTCTCTATCTACATTATCACATCCCCATCTCACTAGCCACCCCTCACACTCACCCTCATCCTAGTCCAATCATACCAACTAACAACACACAAGGGTAGCCACTTGGGTGTTTTATCCAATGTTAATGTAAAGTTTCTGTTAATGTGGTGTCAAACATAAAAATCTTTATTTTCAACACTTTCCAGTCTTGGACAGATTTGTGTGCACCTTTGGAAGTGGCTTAATGAGTTGCAGTGAATGGTGAGACATAATGGTATCCCCCACAATAGTGATGAGTGTGAAAGGAATGGCTAGGTCATTGTAGGGATGCTTTATGGTGTTGGTGTGGGGTGGTGCCAACCTGGCACATCATATGGCAGCCACATGGGTGTAGAGCGTAAAGTTAACTAAATCTGGCCACGATGAGGCCATCCCTGGCCTCCCGGGCAGCAATGTGCTCGGGTGCTGATGCCCTGTGCAGCTGATCGTGGTCCAATTCTGAGGACCAAGGTGAGACAGTATAAACGGCACCCATGTTGATGGAATAGATGGCAGGTGAAGTAGAGATGACAGAAGCGATCTGTCAATGGTGAGAGAGTTCTTCCAATGAGGTGAGACTGGATGGAGATTTTCCGGAAAGACTTGCAGCCTGCAGAATCTGTGCTGGAAATGGACTGAGCAAGAGCTTCTGCCCGAGGACAGTGATCATTTGTCAGGTGGGAGCTTTCACTGTACATTTGATGCTGTCAAGTAATCAGCTGGAGCAATGGCCACGGAACTCCCGCCTCAGGTTGACAGACATGCTTCCCGAGCTGCGTGGTTGCCGTGGCCATGCAGTTAAAAAAATGTTTTAAAGGTTTTAAAAGCCTGTTAAGGGTCTGACAACTAGTTGTTAATCATGTCAATTGGGCCGCCCGCCGCTGCTGGTCGGGTTAGCTCCGCGATGATAGACGCATCTGGGGGAAAGGCGCGTGGTGGGCGAGACGACAGCGGATTCCCAACCCAGTCAAAAACAACAACTTTCCCTCCCAACCCGATACCAATCGCGCCCGCTACCACCCCGGAAAATTCCAGCCAATGTTTTAAAAGCATTTTGCTGCAGTGTACAGTGGTGTGAACCACTGGTCTGCTGTCTCAATCCCAGAGAACCTCTCCTCTGCAAATCGTCAAGTGCCCTGCAGAGCTCGAGTTCCCCGGGAGCCTGCTGGGGACCTTTCAGTTCCCTGGGAGCCTGCTGGGGACCTTTCAGTTCCCTGGGAGCCTGCTGGGGACCTTTCAGTTTCCCGGGAGCCTGCTGGGGACCTTTCAGTTTCCCGGGAGCCTGCTGGGGACCTTTCAGTTTCCCGGGAGCCTGCTGGGGACCTTTCAGTTTCCCGGGAGCCTGCTGGGGACCTTTCAGTTTCCCGGGAGCCTGCTGGGGACCTTTCAGTTTCCCGGGAGCCTGCTCATAAGAACATAAGAATTAGGAGCAGGAGTAGACTATATGGCCCTTTGAGCCTGCTCCGCCATTCAATAAGATCATGGCTGATCTTCGATCTCAACTCCACTTTCCCGCCCGATCCCCATATCCCTAGAGTTCAAGAATCTATCTGTCTCAGCCTTGAATATACTCAATGACTCAGCATCCACAGCCCTTTGGGGTAGAGAATTCCAAAGATTCATAAGCCTCCGAGTGAAGAAATTCCTCATCTCAGTCCTAAATGGCCGACCCCTTACCCTGAGACTATGCCCCCTAGATCTAGACTCTCCAGTCAGGGGAAACAACCTCTCAGCATCTACCCTGTCTATCCCCCTCAGAATCTTATAAGTTTCAATGAGATCACCGCTCATTCTTCTAAACTCCAGAGAATATAGGCACAATCTACTCAATTTCTCATCATAGGACAACCCTCTCATCCCAGGGATCAATCCAGTGAACCTTCGTTGCACTGCCTCTAAGGCAAGTATATCCTGTCTCAGATAAGGAGACCAAAACTGTGCACAGTACTCCAGGTGTGGTCTCACCAAAGCCCTGTACAATTGTAGTAAGACTTCCTTACTCTTGTACTCCAACCCCCTTGCAATAAGGGCCAACATGCCATTTGCCTTCCTTATCGCTTGCTGTATCTGCATGGTAACTTTGTGATTCCTGTACGAGGACACCCAAGTCTCTCTGAACACCAACTTTTAACAGTTTCTCACCATTTAAAAAATATTCTGTTTTTCTATTCTTCCTACCCAAGTGAATAACCTCACATTTCCTCACATTATACTCCATCTGCCACCTTGTTGCCCACTCACTTAACCTGTCTATATCCCTTTGCAGGGAGCCTCCTCACAACAACTTTCCCTCCCAACCCGATACCACCCCGGAAAATTCCAGTCAATGTTTTAAAAGCATTTTGCTGCAGTGTACAGCGGTGTGAACCACTGGTCTGCTGTCTCAATCCCAGAGAGAACCTTCCCCTGCAAATCGTCAAGTGCCCTGCAGAGCTCGAGTTCCCCGGGAGTGTCCTCCTCACAGCTTACTTTCCCACCTAGCTTTGCATCGTCAGCAAACTTGGATACATTGCACTCGGTCCCTTCATCTAAGTCACTGATATAGATTATAAATAGCTGAGGCCCAAGCACTGATCCTTGTGGCACCCCACTAGTTACAGCCTGCCAACCCGAAAATGACCAGTTTATCCCTACTCTCTGTCTTCTGTCCGTTAACCAATCCTCTATCCATGTTAATACATTACCCCCAACCCCATGAGCCTTTATCTTGCGTAGCAACCTTTTATGTGGCACCTTATCAAATGCCTTTTGGAAATCCAAATATAGTACATCCACTGGTTCCCCTTTATCTACCCTGCTAGTTACATCAGGGCTCAGGACCTTTCAATTCCCTGGGAGCCTGCACGGGACCTTTCAGTTCCCTGGGAGCCTGCACGGGATATCGGATTTAATGGCAGGGGTCGTTGAGTAATGATCAAGAACAGGAACCCTGGCTGATTTCCCCCTCCCTGGCCCAGCACCAGAGCCATTTGCAGTTCCCTGTGAGATCAGCACAAACCAGGGACCGAACCTAGGAATGCCCTGCTCTACATGGCTCAGAACCAGAAGACACATCGCCTAGAAGAGATGATCCCAGCAGACAATCCAACAGTTGTACAGAGTGGGGCAGTGGACACATCGCACGAGCAGGCAAATCGAGGTGGGAAAAACCAGCAATATCACAGCGATCGTTAGCACGCAGAATCCCTAAACACCTCAGCTGTGGAGCGCATTCTTTGTTGCTTCCTTAGAAAACACAAAATTAATTCCTTTGCTGCAAGTGGGGAGAAATAAATTAAAGCCTTTCTCTCAAAACCCACTGAGGCAAAGGCAAGTTAAAGTAAACACTTAATTACATCACATAGCATGAGGCAATGTGAAGTGCCCAGAATGCTCTCAGATTACACACCCTATAATGTAATGCGACTTTTCTCTGACTCCCAAACTCAACATTAAAACTAAGTAACTTTGTATTATTACATATCAGAAAAAGGGTTACCTTTCAGCAAATATTCTTAATGTTTACATTACTTTTGGATAAATTTAATCTTTTTTTTACTTGCTTTTATATAGCGTATTTCACAACCTCAGGACATCCCAAAGTGTGTCACAACCAATGAAGTAATTTTGAAGTGTAGTCACTGTTGTAATGTAGGGAAATGCAGCAGCCAATTTGCACACAGCAAGCTCCCACAAACAGCAATGTGACAATGACCAGATAATCTGTTTTTAGTGATGTTGGTTGAGGGATAAATATTGGCCAGAACACCGGGGTTGACTTCTTTCAAACTGTGCCATGGGATCTTTTACATACACCCGAGAGGGCAGACGGGGTCTCGGTTTAGCGTCTCATCCGAAATACGGTACCCCCGACAGCACTGCAGTGAAGTATCAGCCTGGATTATGTGCTCAGGTCTCTGGAGTGGGGCTTGAACACACGACCTTCTAACTCAGAGGCAAGAGTGCTACCCACTGAGCCACGGCTGACAGCTAAAAATTGTACCATTTCTTGCCATCTGAACATGTCACACCAAACAGGGTAACCAACTCTCCAGCCAACACAAACATTATCCATCCAATTGGAGATTAACCATCCTGACACACAATCCTGACACACAATCCTGACTCGGATATATATCGCTGTTCCTTTATTGTCGCCGAGTCAAAATTCTGGAACATCCTTGAGGAAGTACCATCAGCACAGGGGCTGCAGTAGTTGAAGGACAAGGCCACCAGCACCTCGTACTCAAGACAACAAATGTGGCCTTGTCAGCATCGTCCACATCCCAAAAACAAATAAGACTTGGACCTGAAGTCTCAACACACATCAAACTGTGGTGAAACTGCAAGCCTGTGAGTCAGATCTGAAAGAATCCAAATAATTACTGAATTCTAATAGACTAAATCAACTTCTTTTTTTTTTAAAGAGATACAGATTCTCATTGATCCTCCATCCTTGTCGTCAATAGTTCAATCGAAGATTTGAAACAAGCAAGAAAATTATTAAAACGGGGAGCCGGTTTAATGCTGGGTTTGTTTTAATTAACAATTTTTTTAAGTTTGGAAATGCTGCAGACTTTGGGAGTGTGACTCCTCAGTAAAGTTTAATCCTTTAAATATTAAATATTAAATTACTTATATTAAAGTGGAACTCGTTGCATTTGGTAAAGATTTCAAACTGTTTTCCTCTCCTCTGGCCTATTATAACGATCTAGGTTTATTTTCATTTGTTACCAGTTTAATCCTTTAGATAAATATTAAATATCAAGTTATTGATATTAAAGTGGCGGTTACTGAATTTGTAAACTGTTCCATCTCCTGGTTCAAAATATCCCAGTGTCTCATGTTATTACAAGTTGATCTTTTGCACACATTAAAATATAAAATTACTGAAGGGAAGCTAAAAATAACTGAAAGTTTGAAGCTCTGCTGATTCCCTCTCCTCTGGATCCTGTATTAGCATGATCCTGGTTTACTTTCACTTTATTACAAATTTAATCCTTTAAATATTAAATTACTTATGTTAAAGTGGAGCTCACTGAGCGTGAAGTTTTTAAACTGTTTTTAAACTGTTTTCCCTCTCCTTTATTAGAACGACCCCGGTTTATTTTCACTTGATTATATTTAATATTTATCTAAAAGATTAAACACAAAGTTATTGATATTAAAATGGAGCTCACTGAATTTTAAGACTGTTCCTCTCCTCTAGCTCTGGTATCAAAATGATTCCAGATGCTTTTCACTCTGATTAAATATAAAATTATTGATATTAAAGTGGAGCTCACTGAATGTGACTTTTTTTTTTCCAAACTGCTGTTCTCTCCTCCAGCACCATTAGAACGTTTCCGGTTTAATTTTAACTTGGTGACAAGTTTACATCTTTAGATAAACATTAAATATAAAATTACTGATAATAAAGTGGAGCTGATTGAATGTGGTGAATTTATAAACTGTTTGCCTCTCCTCCGGTTCCAACATCAAAAGGATCGCCAGATAATTTTCACTTGGTGACAAGTTTAGATAAATATTAACTATGAAGTTATTGAGATTAAGGTGGAGCTGAAAATCCCGGCTGACGTTCACTTGGTGACAAGTTTCCTTTTTGACTCATTGAGCCGGTTTTGATCTCAAATCCTTGACATTAAAGTGAAGTTGCTTTGAATTTAATAAACTTTCCAAACTCGCAGCTCCCCGTTTCCCCCTCCTCCTCCCCCGGTGCCTGTTGCCGGCTCTCGGGGGCTGGGGCTCGGCCTCCACCTCCCTCTTCCCCCGACTGTGCCAGACCCGCAAGGCCCCGGGTTGAAGCCTGGGGCTCGATTATCGCGCTCCCCCTCTCCCTCTCCTCCTTTGCCTTACCGATCTCTGGAACTCGCCGAGCCAGACGGAAGCGCGCTCCTTGCCGGCCGGGTCCGGGTCATGGTAAAGCGCCTTGACGGCCTGGTAGACGACGGTGAGCGAGGGCCTGTCCCCGGCCATGGCGCCTGCGGCCCCGCTCGGTGCTCGGGCTCCGGCACGCTGTGGACGGGACGGTGGGACTAGAGGCCGATCGATCCCCGGCGGGGCGCCGCTCCGTTCGCTCGGGGAATTTGATTCAAATCCGAATTAAATTCTTCTCTAATTTTAAATCGCCTCACACAGTCTCGCCGCCGCCGCCATTGAGCCCGCACCGGAACTCGGCCTCACACAACAAGCGCTCCGATTGGAACACCCACCCCCTCACCCTCGGGTTCCCCACAGACAGGAAGCTGCCGGGGGAAGAGAGAGACCTTGAAACACTTGGACTCCTGGCCCCCTCTCTTCCCCCAAACAACACCTCCCTAATTTCCATTCCAATTATGTTTTGAGTGTGGAACACCCAGACCTGCCAAGTACCACTCATTTGGATATGATAAGAACATAGGAAATAGGAGCAGGAGTAGGCCATTCGGCCCTTCGAGCCTGCTCCGCCATTTAATGAGATCATGGCTGATCTTCTGCCTCAATTCCATTCACCGGCCTTATCGCCATATCCCTTGATGTCCCTTACTAGTCAGAAATCTATCGACTTCTGTTTTGAATATACCCAATGACTGAGCCTCCACAACCCTCTGGGGAAGAGAATTCCAAAGATTCACCACCCTCTGTGTGAAGAAATTTCTTCTCATCTCAGTCCTGAATGGCCTATCCTTTATCCTGAGGCTGTGGCCCCTGGTTCTAGGACTCCCCAGCCAAGGGAAACATTCTCCCAGCACCTACCCTATCAAGCCCTGTAATAATTTTGTATGCTTCAATGAGATCCCCTCTCATTCTTCTGAATTCAAGAGAATACAGGTTTAGTTTACTCAATCTCTTCTCATATGACAGTCCCGCCATCCCAGGAATCAATCTCGTGAACCTTCATTGCACTCCCTCTATGGCAAGTATATCCTTCCTTAGGTAAGGAGGCCAAAATTGTACACAGTACTCCAGGTGTGGACTCACCAAGGCCCTATATAATTGGAGTAAGACGTCTTTACTCCTGTACTCAAATCCTCTTGTAATGAAGGCCAGCATACCATTTGCCTTCCTAATGGCTTGCTGCACCTGCACCTTCACTTTCAGTGACTCATGTACAAGGACACCCAGGTCCCTTTGAGCATCTGCATTCCCCAATCTTTCACCATTTAGGAAATACTCTGCCTTTCTGTTTTTTCTACCAAAGTGGATAACTTCACATTTATCCACATTATATTCCATCTGCCATGTTCTCGCCCACTCACTGAGCCTGTCGAGATCCCCTTAAAGCCTCTTCACAACTGACACTGCCACCTAGCTTTGTGTCATCAGCAAATTTGGAAATGTTACATTATGTCCCCTCATCCAAATCATTGATATAGATTGTGAATAGCTGGGGCCCAAGCACCGATCCTTGCAGTACCTCACTAGTCACAGCCTGCCATCCTGAAAAAGACCCGTTTATCCCTACTCTTTGTTTTCTGTCTGTTAACCAATTCTCAATCCATGCTAATATATTACCCCCAATTCCATGTGCCCTAATTTTGTTCACCAACCTCTTGTGTGGGACCTTATCGAAGGCCTTCTGAAAATCCAAATACACCACACCACCGGTTCCCCTTTGTCTACTCCACTAGTTACATCCTCAAAGAACTCCAATAGGTTTGTCAAACAGGACTTCCCTTTCATAAATATGTTTTTGAAGAATAAGTAAACATGATTCCCCTATAGTTGAATAGCCTGCCAACCCATGGAAAAATAGCCACTTGAGAAAACAGAGTGCTGCCAGCACCTGTGGTACCATAATGCAACAGAAAAGGAGAGAAAACTGGATGTTAAAAAGAAAGGCTTGCATTCATTTAGCACCTTATTGTGGGGGAGTGCAGAACAAGGGGTCATAACCTTAAAATTAGAGCTCGGCCATTCAAGAGTGATGTCAGGAAGTACTGCTTCACACAAATAGTAGTGGAAATCTGGAACTCTTTCCCCCAAAAAGCTGTTGAGGTTGGGGGCCAATTGAAACTGTCAAAATTGAGATTGATAGATTTTTGTTGAGTGAGGATATTAACAGTTATGGAACCAAGGCAGGTAGATGGAGTTAAGATACTGCTCAGCCATGATCTAACTGACCAGCAGAACAGGCTAGAGGGGCTTAATGGCCTCCTCCTGTTCCTATGTTCCTTGTCATATCCGTCAGAGTTTCAAATATTTAATTCCTTTAAAGGGCGGTGACTGTTATTATCTGCATTTAAGTGTCTGCTTGGTTCAGTTAATAGCACGTTCACCTCGATTTAGAAGGTTGTGAATTCAAGCCCCACTCCAGACTTCAGTACATAACCTACATGGATACTAAATGTGCATGCATCTCCAATTAGAATCATAGGGATAGAAATTCGTTATAGCCAAGAAATGGGCAGTGTTTAGACTAAAAATGGTTAAGAAGCGCCAGTTGAAAATCGTCTAGGCTGCATGAAAAATTCGTCCTCACTCCTCATTAAAATGATTGCAGTCATGATTCTCGTCTAAAAACCCAAGCTCATTGGCATTACACTGAAAAGATGCATTAATTGGTCCAGGCAGCGGGCGGTCGAGGGGGTCGTTCGGCCTGATTGCCTGCCTCTCTTCCGCGGCCATGTTCGCGCCCGGGTGGCCCTGGAGATGGAGCACGCGGTGTCCGCCGGCACGCTCGAGTTTTTCCGCGACCGGTGGGCGCCGCGGGGACTGGAGTGCATCGTCACCCCGGACTACCAAATTTTAATTTAATTTGTTAAGTTTCCTTTAAAGTTTACTGATTTACAGATATTTGATTTGGTACCCATCAAAAGAGTACACTGAAAAGATGCATTAATTGGTCCAGGCAGTGGGCAGTCGAGGGGGTCATTCGGCCTGATTGCCTGCCTCTCTTCCGCGGCCATGTTCGCGCCCGGGTGGCCCTGGAGATGGAGCACGCGGTGTCCGCCGGCACGCTCGAGGCCTTCCATGACCGGTGGGCACCGCAGGGACTGGAGTGCATCAGCACCCCGGACAACGTAATTTTAATTTAATTTGTTAAGTTTCATTTAATGTTTTAAGTTTAGTTACAGTCTATTTGTTTATGGGTTGCTCAAAAGAGTACACTGAAAAGATGGACCAATATCAGGGGCAGTCCAAACTTAAGTTTTTTGTTTTCCATACAGACTGCAGCCTCTGCCACATTTGACCCCTTGTGACCCCACCTCATTGTCTTTGTTGTATTTTGCTATCGTCTTTGATGTAATGTTTTCCTGACTGACCTGGTTGGACACCATCCACACCTTTGATTGCCGTGACTGTCTCTCTGCTGAGGTGTGATAAAGGGCAGTTAGAAAGATTAACTGTAGTCGTCTGGCAGTGTTCTCTGACTATATATGCTGTGCCCATATGCATTTCTTCACTTCACCTGACAAAAGAGCAGCGCTCTGAAAGCTTGTGATTTCAGATAAAGCTGTTGGACTATAACCTGGTGTTGTGCGACTTCTCACTTAAGTAATGATTGGCACAGGCTTTTTTCATCACCTAAAGGGGAGGTTCAGTGATGCTGCAGCACCTCATTCTCAGCATTGTTGGGTGTACAGCTGCCTCAACAGCCTTAAGAAGGACAAGAAGAAGGAGCACTTATTTACAAATCCTGATGGCAGATCGCCGCCCCAGGGAGAGAGCCCAGAGGTTTTCTGATGAAGCTTTGGAGGCATTGGTTTTAGCGATGGAGAGAAGGCGGGCAGTCCTGTACCCACCAAGTGTCCCGCACTATGTGGAGGGAGGTGGCACACCATGTCACGGGCAGCACTGTGCTCCCCAGGACCCACACCCAGTGCAGGAAGAAGTTTAACGAGCTCACACGGGTGGTCAGGGTGAGTGAAGGCTTCAACAAGTGCTAAATACCACCATCTGTACCACAAGCGTCACACACTGCTCAATGCACCACACCCCCAGCACTCATCCACCAACAATCTCTGCCTAGCAACACACACACCCACATCTCACACCTTGCACACAATGACAGCTATTCAACTACAGGCAGTCACAAGGGTCATTAGTTATTAGAATTCATGTGATATGTGTGATATGTTTATAGATAAATTTATTAATTGTATTTAGAATATTTTGTGGTCTCTCTCATTTCAGCTTTGCGCCCAGGAGGACGCTGTGATATGGTGTGAGACAGGGATTGTATGATGGGGATGTGGTGAGCTACAGGGATCTGTGGTTTCATTCATGCGAATTGGAGTCTGATGAGCCGGTCACGGACAGCCCGTCCAGAAGGCTGACTGTCTCGCCGCCTCCTCCCTCCCTCCTGTTTCTCCTCCTCTTCCTCCTCCTCATCCTCCTCTGCTTCGTCATCCTCCTGAGGTAATCCCGCAGCCGCCATGACTGAGGAAATGTTGTGAGCAGAAGCTGTCAACGAATAATGAGTGACTTCTGCACTTGAATCAACACTCCTTGTCACCAAAAAAAAACTTGAAATAACTAAAGAAACTTGTTTCAATTGCAGGAAGAAGCGAACAGCCGCTGAAACTGCGGAACCATGTTAGGTGCAGCTGACTGGGGATGGTGCCTTTAAATAGCTGCTGCTTCCTGCTGGTAGACGCCAGCACACCCTGTCATTGTTCTGCGCTGCCGTTAAGGTAAGTGGTTATAACGAAGTTGGGAGATCGGACGTCCAGTGAGCGTTGCACACTCACTGACGTTACGATCTCCGTGATGGCGAGGTCCCCGGCAACACCGATATGGCGTTCTGCGCTGAGACCGGCATCAGCTGTCAGTAGAGCTGTCAGCAGCGTTTTAGCGCCATCTCGTGGCGCTAACGTGTGGCGCAAACCACACAACTTCTCTCCCATAGAATCATAGAATGGTTATGGCACAGAAGGAGGCCATTTGGCCCATCGAGCCCGTGCCAGCTCTCTGCAAAAGCACTTCAGCTAGTCCCACTCCCCCGCCCTTTCCCCGTAGCCCTGCAAATTTTTTTCCTTCAGATATGTATCCAATTCCCTTCTGAAAGCCACGATTGAATCTGCCCCCACCACCCTCTCAGGCAGTGCATTCCAGATCCTAACCACTCGCTGCATAAAAAAGTTTTTCCTCATGTCGCCTTTGGTTCTTCTGCCAACCACCTTAAATCTGTGACCTCTGGATCTCGACCCTTCCACCAATGGGAACAGTTTCTCTCTACCTACTCTGTCTAGACCCCTCATGATTTTGAACACCTCTATCAAATCTCCTCTCCACCTTCTCTGCTTTAAGGAGAACAACCACAGCTTCTCCAGTCTATCCACGTAACTGAAGCCCCTCATCCCTGGAACCATTCTTGTAAATCTTTTCTGCACCCTCTCTAAGGCCTTCACATCCTTCCTAAAGTGCGGTGCCCAGAATTGGACACAATACTCCAGTTGAGGTCGGACCAGTGTTTTATAAAGGCTCATCATAACTTCCTTGTATTTGTACTCTATACCTGTACTTATGAAGCCCAGGATCCCGTATACTTTTTTAGCCGCTTTCTCAACGATTTGTGCACATATACCCCCAGGTCTCTCTGTTCATGCAGCCCCTTTAGAATTGTACCCTTTAGTTTATATTGCCTCTCTTCGTTCTTCCTACCAAAAATGTATCACAAATGAAGGCATCATTTCAATAAAAATATTAGATTGTGTCACAATCAAACACAGATGGCAAAGGGAAGGGGGGGGGATGAGAGAGGAGGAAGGGGAGGAAGGGGGAGGAAATGGAAGGGAAGGGGAGGGGGGAGGAGAGAGGAGGGGGAGGAGAGGGGAGGAGAGGGGAGGGGGGAGGAGAGGGGAGGAGAGAGGAGGAGAGGGGAGGGGGAGGAGAGGGGAGGGGGAGGAGAGGGGAGGGGGAGGAGAGGGGAGGAGAGGGGAGGGGGAGGAGAGGGGAGGAGAGGGGAGGGGGAGGAGAGGGGAGGAGAGGGGAGGGGGAGGAGAGGGGAGGAGAGGGGAGGAGAGGGGAGGGGGAGGAAATGGAAGGGAAGAGGAGGGGGGAGGAGAGAGGAGGGGAGGAGAGGGGAGGAGAGGGGAGGGGGAGGAGAGGGGAGGAGAGGGGAGGGGAGGGGAGGGGAGGGGAGGGGAGGAGAGGGGAGGGGGAGGAGAGGGGAGGGGGGAGGAGGGGGAGGAGAGGGGAGGGGGGAGGAGAGGGGAGGAGAGGGGAAGGGGGAGGAGAGGGGAGGGGGAGGAGAGGGGAGGGGGAGGAGAGGGGAGGGGGAGGGAGGAGAGGGGAGGAGAGGGGAGGAGAGGAGAGGGGAGGAGAGGGGAAGGGGGAGGAGAGGGGAGGAGAGGGGAGGAGAGGGGAGGAGAGGGGAGGAGAGGGGAGGGGAGGAGAGGGGAGGAGAGGGGAGGGGGGAGGAGAGAGGAGGGGGAGGAGAGGGGAGGAGAGGGGAGGGGAGGAGAGAGGAGGAGAGGGGAGGGGAGGGGGAGGAGAGGGGAGGAGAGGGGAGGGGGAGGAGAGGGGAGGAGAGGGGAGGAGAGGGGAGGGGAGGGGAGGGGAGGGGAGGGGGGAGGAGAGAGGAGGGGGAGGAGAGGGGAGGAGAGGGGAGGGGAGGAGAGAGGAGGAGAGGGGAGGGGAGGGGGAGGAGAGGGGGGGAGAGGAGAGGGGAGGAGAGGGGAGGAGAGGGGAGGGGGAGGAGAGGGGAGGAGAGGGGAAGGGGGAGGAGAGGGGAGGGGGAGGAGAGGGGAGGGGAGGGGAGGAGAGGGGAGGGGGAGGAGAGGGGAGGAGAGGAGAGGGGAGGAGAGGGGAAGGGGAGGAGAGGGGAGGAGAGGGGAGGAGAGGGAGGAGAGGGGAGGGGAGGAGAGGGGAGGAGAGGGGAGGGGAGGGGGGAGGAGGGGGGAGGGGGAGGAGAGGGGAGGAGAGGGGAGGGGAGGAGAGAGGAGGAGAGGGGAGGGGAGGGGGAGGAGAGGGGAGGAGAGGGGAGGGGGAGGAGAGGGGAGGAGAGGGGAGGGGAGGAGAGAGGAGGAGAGGGGAGGGGAGGGGGAGGAGAGGGGAGGAGAGGGGAGGGGGAGGAGAGGGGAGGAGAGGGGAGGAGAGGGGAGGAGAGGGGAGGAGAGGGGAGAGGAGGAGAGGGGAGGGGGGAGGAGAGAGGAGGGGGAGGAGAGGGGAGGAGAGGGGAGGGGAGGAGAGAGGAGGAGAGGGGAGGAGAGGGGAGGAGAGGGGAGGAGAGGGGAGGGGAGGAGAGAGGAGGAGAGGGGAGGGGAGGGGGAGGAGAGGGGAGGAGAGGGGAGGAGAGGGGAGGAGAGGGGAGGAGAGGGGAGGAGAGGGGGAGTTTGGCAGTAACATCACGAAAACTAAGGGAGCTGGAATACAACGGGGAGGAAGTGATGCGTCAGTTGTGCAGAGCCTTGTTCCGACCTCACCTGGAGCAGTGTCTTCAGTTTTGGACACCAAACCCAGGAATGATATATTGGCCTTGGAGGAGGTACAACGCAGATTCACCAGAATGATACGGGGCTCAGTGGAAGCACTCTCGCCTCTGAGTCAGAAGGTTGTGGGCTCAGGCCCTACTCCAGAGGCTGACACTCCAGTGCAGTACTGAGGGAGTGCTACACTGTTGGAGGTGCCGTCTTTCAGATAAGATGCTAAAGGCCCTGTCTGCTTTCTCAGGTGCACGATAAGATCCCATGGCACTATTTCAAAGAAAAGCAAGGGATTTATCTCGGTATCCTGGCCAATATTTATCCCTCAATCAACATCATTAAAAAAAACAGATTATCTGGTTATTATCACATTGCTTTGTGGGAGCATGCTGTTAATTGGCTGCCGCGTTTCCTAAATTACAACAGTGACTAAAGTACGAAAAATTCAAAAATGGGTTTAGAATGCATGTACGTAAACGCACAAAATGTGGTGAAGGTTGCTGACCTATAAGCACAATTAGCCGTGTGGTAATATGGTGTTATGGCAATAACGGAAACGTGGCTTAAAAACGGTGACGACTGGGCTCTTAATATTCAAGGGTACAAGGTGTTCTGAAAAGATAGGGAAGGAAAAAAGGGAGGTGGGTGGCATTGCTGATTAAGGAAGATATTGTACTGTTGGAAAGAGAGGATGTTCTTGAGGGGACAAGGACAGATCCATTTGGTTAGAGTTGAGGAGCAAAAAGGATATGATCACGCTATTGGTGGTATTCTATAGGCCTCCAAGGAGCTGAATTCCAGAGGTGAGGTGAGAGTGACTGCCCTGGACATCAAGGCAGCATTTCACCAAGTGTGGCATCAAGGAGCCCTAGTAAAATGGGAATGGGAATCGGGGAAAACTCTCCACTGGCTGGAGTCATAACTAGCACAAAGGAAGATGGTTGTCGTGGTTGAAGGTCAATCATCACAGCCCCAGGACATCACTGCAGGAGTTCCTCAGGGCAGTGTCCTAGGCTCAACCATCTTCAGCTGCTTCATCAATGATCTTCCTTCCAACATAAGGTCAGAAATAGGGCTGTTCGCTGATGACTACAGTGTTCAGCGCCATTCACAACTCCTCAGATAATGAAGCCATCCATGCCCGCATGCAACAAGACCTGGATGACGTTCAGGCTTGGGCTGATAAGTGGCAGGTAACATTCGCGCCACAGAAGTGCCAGGCAATGACTATCTCCAACAAGCGAGAGTCTAACCACCTCCCCTTGACATTCAACCGCATTACCATCGCCGAATCCCCCACCATCAACATCCTGGGGGTCACCATTGACCAGAAACTTAACTGGACCAGCCACATAAATACGGTGGCAACCAGAGCAGGTCAGAGGCTAGGGATTCTGCGGCGAGTGTCTTACCTCCTGACTCCCCAAAGCCTTTCCACCATCTACAAGGCACAAGTCAGGAGTGTGATGAATACTCTCCACTTGCCTGGATGAGTGCAGCTCCAACAACACTCAAGAAGCTTGACACCATGCAGGACAAAGCAGCCCACTTGATTGGCACCCCATTCCACCACATAGATACATACCTAGATACATAGAAGATAGGAGCAGGAGTAGGCCATCCGGCCCTTCGAGCCTGCTCCGCCATTTAATGAGATCATGGCTGATCCTCCAATTCAGTATCCCGTCCCCGCCTTCTCTCCGTAACCCTTAACCCCTTTTGCCTGTAGAAATATATCTAATTCCCTCTTAAATATATTTAATGAGCTGGCGTACACTGCCCTCTGTGGCAATGAGTTCCACAGGTTCACCACCCTCTGAGTGAAGAAATTCCCCCTCATTTCTGTCCTAAATGGTTTAGCCCTTATCCTTAAATTATGTCCTCTAGTTCTGTTCTCACCCGCCAAGGGAAACATTCCTTCTGCATCTAGTCTGTCTAGACCTGTCAGAATTTTACACACTTCTATGAGGTCCCCTCTCAATCTTCTAAACTCCAGTGTGTACATCCCTAAACTACATAGTCTCTCCTCATAGGTCAATCCCGCCATTCCTGGTATCAGCCTGGTGAATCGCCGCTGCACCCCCTCCATGGCAAGAACATCTTTCCTCAGATGAGGCGACCAAAACTGTACACAGTACTCGAGGTGTGGTCTCACCAGTGCCCTGTACAGCTGCAGCAAGGTATCCCTGTTCCTGTATTCCAACCCTTTTGCTATGAAGGCCAGCATACCGTTTGCCTTCTTGACCGCCTGTTGCACCTGCATGCTCGCCTTCAGTGACTGGTGTACAAGAACACTCAGGTCTCTCTGTACTTCCCCCTCTCCCAATTTATTGCCATTTAAATAATAATTTGCCCTCCCGTTCCTGCACCCAAGGTGGATAACTTCGCACTTGTCCACATTATAGTGCATCTGCCATTTATCCGCCCAATCACCCAGTCTGTCAAATCGCTCTGGAGCTTCCTGGTCTCCTCCTCTGAGCCCACCCCCCCTCCTAGTTTAGTGTCGTCTGCAAATTTGGAAATGCTGCATCCGACTCCCTGATCCAGGTCATTAATGTAAATTGTGAACAGCTGGGGACCCAGGACAGATCCCTGTGGTACCCCACTTGTTACTGCCTGCCATTCAGAAAATGAGCCGTTTATTCCAACTCTCTGTTTTCTATCTGACAGCCAGTTCTCTATCCACGTCAATACTTTCCCCTTTATCCCATGAGCTTCAATTTTCCATGCTAATCTTTTATGTGGGACCTTGTTGAAGGCCTTTTGGAAGTCCAGGTACACCACATCTACTGGCTCTCCCCCATCTATTTTACCAGTTACTCCCTCAAAAAATTCCAATAGATTAGTCAAGCACGATTTACCCTTTGTAAATCCATGTTGACTCTGTCCTATCCTGTCCCCATTTGCTAAGTGCTCCGCTATTTCATCCTTAATGATGGACTCCAGCATTTTGCCCACAACTGATGCCCACCACCTTAAACATTCACTCCCTCCAACTCCGGCTTACCGTGTCTGCAGTGTGTACCATCTACAAAATGCACTGCAGCAACTCGTCAAGGCTTCTTGGGCAGCACCTCCCAAACCGGCGACCTCAAAACTGAGATGAGTAGGAACTACTTCACTCAGAGGGTGGTAGGTCCATGGAATATGCTGCCACAAAAAGCTGTAGAAGCTACAACATTAAATAAATTTAAAACAGAAATAGACAGTTTCCTAGAAGTAAAGGGCATTAAGGGTTACGGGGAGCGGGCAGGAATTTGGACATGAGTCTAGGTTCGGATCGGTCATGGCCCTGTGGGTAGTGGAGCGGGCCCAGGGACTGTGTAGCCTGATTCTGCTCCTATTTCGTGTGTGCAATTCTGTTAGATGCAGGAGATGGTTCTGTGATAGATAGTAGATTGGCGGTTAGGATCAGATCAGCCATGATTGGCCTACTCCTGCTCCTATTTCTTATGTTCTTATGTTCTTATGTTCCGCCTAGCAGGACAAGGGGAGCAGGCGCATGGGAACACCACCACCTTCATGTTCCCCTCCAAGTCACACACCATCCTGACTTAGAAGTATATCGCCGATCCTTCATCGTCGCTGGGTCAAAATCCTGGAACTCCCTCCCTAACAGCACTGTGGGAGTACCTTCACCACACGGACTGCAGCGGTTCAAGAAGGCGGCTCACCAGCACATTCTCAAGAGCAACTAGGGATGGGCAATAAATGCTGGCCTTGCCCGTGACGCCCACATCCCATAAAGAAATTAAAAAAAATATGAGGACAGGTTGCATAGACATGGCTTTTATTCTCCTAAGTTTCGAAGGTTGAAAGATTAACTAATTGAGGTCTTTAAAATGAATAAGGGATTCGATAGGGTAGATATAGAGAAACTATTCCCTGGATAAGGAATTGGCTTAAAGACAGAAAACAGCGAGTTGTGGTAAATGGAGGTTTTTCAGACTGGAGGATGGTAGACAGTGGTGTTCCCCAAGGGTCAGTGCTGGGGCCACTGCTTTTTTGATATATATATGAATGACCTTGATATTGGAATACAGAGTAGAATTTCTAAATTTGCCGATGACACCAAACTTGGGGGTGTGGCAAACAGTGAGGATGATACCAATCGACTGCAACAGGACATAGAAAGGCTAGCAGAATGGGCAGACAAGTGGCAGATGGAATTTAATACAGAGAAGTGTGAGGTGATGCATTTTGGCAGAAGGAACAGGGAGGGGCAATATACACTTAATGGCACAGTTTTAAAGAGTGTGCAGGGACAGATGGACCTGGGAGTTAATATGCATAGTCTCTGAAGGTGGCAGGACATATTGAGAGAGTGGTTAGCAAAGCATATGGGATCTTGGGCTTCATAAATAGAGGTATTGAGTACAAAAGTAGAGAAGTTATGCTGAACCTTTATAAAGCGCTGGTTAGGCCACAACTGGAGTATTGCATCCAGTTCTGGTCACCACACTTTAGGAAGGATGTGAAGGCCCTTGAGAGGCTGCAGAGGAGATTTACCAGAATGGTTCCGGGGATGGGGGATCTTAGCTACAAGGACAGGTTGGAGAAGCTGGATTTGTTTTCATTAGAGCAAAGGAGGTTGAGGGGTGATTTGATAGAGGTGTACAAGATTATGACAGGCTTGGATAGGCTAGACGACGAAACCTGTTCCCACTAGTTGATGGTACAAGGACTAGGGGACACAGATTTAAGGTTTTGGGCAAGAGATACAGGGGGATGTGAGGAAAAACATTTTTACACAGCGAGTGGTGAGGACCTGGAAGTCACTGCCGACAGAAGTGATGGAAGCGGAGACAATCGGGCGGAGAAATTTGGTATCGCCCCATTTGGGGCGCAATTATCGGCCGGGCGCAAAGTTTAGCGCCTGGCGCTAATTAACACCTCCGACTGCAAACTTGGCTTCTATCGCCCCTGGAGGTGATTGGAGCGCTAAATCAGGCGCTACACACCTCTCTTAAGGCGCTAACGCCGAGGAGCGAGGCGCTACCTCAGAGCGCTGGCGAAGCTCATGTGATGTCAGTCAGCAATGGAACACAGACACACTGGCGCCGGCCAGTTCTTAAAGGGGAGGGTTGATCTTGCTCTCCATCCACACCCTGCTCATTGCAGCCTTGAATCTCGGCCTGGAGAGACCTGTACATCAAATCTGCTGGAAAGAACAATGGAGAGGCCCAGGGAAATTGACCAGACATTTTGCGGCGGCACTAAACACTACCGCCACGATCTCCTGCGCCCGCAGATCGTGACGTCAGTCGAGCGTGCAATACCCCAGTAGCGCCCCGGACCGGATATTGAATGGCGCCCCGTGCCTTTCCGCCTGCCGCTAGCAACGACAAGTTGAGGGGAACGTTTTGCAGTCAGGAAGGGACTGGGGGAGCACTATTTAAAGGTGACCGCTTCCTGCCTTTTTTTGTCGGTAACATTTTTGCACCATGCATTCTAAGAGAGAGAGAGAGAGAGAGAGAGACACTTCTGGAGAGATTCAACGCTGTGTGAAGGAGTTTTGGGTACTGAGCAGCACTTTGCAGGTTCATTTTGATTTGACCTTCCTTGCATTGATTTAGAAGAGACTTTGGGGGCTGCACTCTGAGCTCCTTCCCTGGGAATCTCCATTGTTCTTTCCATCAGAATTGATGTACAGGTCTCTCCAGGCCAAGATTCAAGGCTGCAATGAGCAATGAGTGGGTGGAGAGCAAGATCGACCCTCCCCTTTAAGAACTGGCCGGCGTCAGAATGCCTGTGTTCCATTGCTGACTGACAGAAGAACATAAGAAATAGGAGCAGGAGTCGGCCATATGGCCCCTCGGGCCTGCTCCGCCATTCAATAGGATCATGGCTGATCCGAACCTAGACTCACCTCCACTTCCCTGCCCGCTCCCCATAACCCTTAATTCCCTTATCAGCTAGGAAACTGTCTATCTCCGTTTTAAATTTATTTAATGTCGCAGCTTCCACAGCTCTCGGAGGTAGCAAATTCCATAGATTTACTACCCTCTGAGTGAAGAAGTTTCTCCTCATCTCAGTTTTGAAACGGCAGCCCCTTATTCTAAGATTATGCCCCCTAGTTCTAGTCTCACCCATCAGTGGAAACATCCTCCCCGCATCCACCCGATCAAGCCCTCTCACAATCTTATATGTTTCGATAAGATCGCCTCTCATTCTTCTGAATTCCAATGAGTAGAGGCCCAACCTACTCAACCTTTCCTCATAAGTCAACCCCCTCATCTCCGGAATCAACCGAGTGAACCTTCTCTGAACTGCCTCTAGAGCAAGTATATCTTTTCTTAAATATGGAAACCAAAACTGTATGCAGTATTCCAGGTGTGGCCTCACCAGTACCTTGTATAACTGAAGCAAGACTTCCCTGCTTTTATACTCCATTCCCCTTGCAATAAAAGCCAAGATTCCATTGGCCTTCCTGATCACCTGCTGTACCTGCATACTAACCTTCTGTGTTTCATGCACCAGGACCCCCAGATCCCTTTGTACTGTAGCACTTTCTTTCCATTTAGATAATAACTTGCTCTTTGATTTTTTCTGCCAAAGTGCATAACCTCACACTTTCCAACATTATATTCCATCTGCCAAATTTCCACCCACTCACTTAGCCTGTCTATGTCCTTTTGCAGGTTTTTTATGTCCTCCTCACTCACTGCTTTTCCTCCCATCTTTGTATCGTCAGCAAACTTGGATACATTGCACTTGGTCCCCTCCTCCAAATCGTTAATATAGATTGTAAAGAGTTGGGGTCCCAGCACTGACCCTTGCGGAACACCACTAGTTACTGATTGCCAACCCGAGAATGAACCATTTATCCCAACTCTCTGTTTTCTGTTAGATGGCCAATCTTCCACCCATGCCAGTATATTACCCCCAATCCCGTGATTTTTTATCTTGTGCAGTAATCTTGTGTGGCACCTTATCAAATGCCTTTTGGAAGTCCAAATACACCACATCCACTGGTTCCCCTTTATCCACCCTGTTTGTTACGTCCTCAAAGAATTCAAGCAAATTTGTCAAGCATGATTTCCCCTTCATAAAACCATGCTGACTCTGTCCGATTAAATTATGCTTATCCAAATGTCCTGTTACTGCTTCCTTAATAATGGACTCCAACATTTTACCAACCACAGATGTTAAGCTAACTGGTCTATAGTTTCCAGCCTTTTGTCTACCTCCCTTTTCAAATAAGGGCGTTACATTAGCAGTTTTCCAATCTGCTGGGACCTTTCCCGAATCCAGGGAGTTTTGGAAAATTACCACCAATGCATCCGCAATCCCTACCGCTGCTTCTCTCAAGACCCTAGGATGTAAGCCATCAGGTCCAAGGGATTTATCCGCCTTAAGTCCCATTATCTTACCGAGTACCATCTTCGTAGTGATTTTAATCGTGTTTAGCTCCTCCCCCCCATAGCCCCCTGTTTGTCCAGTGTTGGGATATTTTTAGTATCCTCTGCTGTAAAGACTGATACAAAATATTTGTTCAGCGTATTTGCCATCTCCGTGTTCCCCACTACTAATTTCCCGGTCTCGTCCTCTAAGGGACCAACATTCACTTTAGCCACCCTTTTTCTTTTTATATAACTGTAGAAACTCTTGCTATCTGTTTTTATATGTTTTGCTAGTTTACTTTCATAATCTATCTTCCCCTTCTTAATTAATCTTTTAGTTATTCTTTGCTGGCTTTTAAATGCTTCCCAATCTTCTATCCTCCCACTAGATTTGGCTACTTTATATGCCCTTGTTTTCAGTCGGATACTATCCTTTATTACTTTACTTAGCCACGGATGGCTGTCTTTTCTTTTATGCCCCTTTTTCCTCAGTGGAATATATTTTTCTTGAAAGTTGTGAAATACCTCCTTGAATGTACACCACTGCTCCTGTACCGTCTTACACCTTAATCTATTTTCCCAGTCCACTTTAGTCATCTCTGCTCTCATACCTTCATAGTCTCCTTTATTTAAGCTTAGTACGCTGGTTTGAGATCCAACTCTCTCACCCTCCAACTGAATCTGGAATTCAACCATGTTATGGTCACTCATTCCAAGGGGATCCTTTACTAGGACATTTTTTATTAATCCTGTCTCATTACACAGGACCAGATCTAAGATTGCCTGCCCCCTGGTTGGTTCAGTAACATACTGCTCAAGGAACCCGTCCCTAATGCACTCTATGAACTCTTCCTCAAGGCTGCCCTGCCCAATTTGATTTGTCCAGTCAATATGAAAGTTAAAATCTCCCATGATTATAGCTGTTCCCTTATTACAAGCCCCAACTATTTCCTGATTTATACTCCGACCAACAGAGTTACAACTGTTAGGCCTATAGACTACGCCCACTAGTGACTTTTTCCCCTTATTATTCCTTATCTCCACCCAAACTGTTTCACTATCCTGATCCTTTGACCCAATATCATTTCTCACTATTGCAGTGATTCCATCCTTTATTAACATAGCCACCCCACCTCCCTTTCCTTCCTGTCTGTCCTTCCCAATAGTCAAATACCCCTGGATGTTTAGTTCCCAGTCATGGTCACCTCGCAGCCATGTTTCTGTAATGGCCACCAGATCATACTCATGTGTAGTTATTTGTACCGTCAACTCGTCTATTTTGTTTCGAATGCTGCGTGCATTCAGTTAAAGAACTTTTAAACATGTTTTGTGACAATTTATTCCTGGTTTTACCCCCTTTACTACTTTACCTTTATCTTTATATATTCTGTCCCTTCCTGACACGCTCTGGTTTTTAATTTCCCCACTGCTAATTTGCTCTATTGCCTTCTCCGCTGACATTTTTATTCTTCGCTCTCTTGAAACCTCCCCCCACTAATTAGTTTAAAGCCCTCTCTACAGCCCTAGTTATTCGATTCGCCAAGATTCTAGTCCCAGCACTGGCCAAGTGAAGTCCGTCCCAACGGAACAGCTCTCTCCCGTCCCAGTACTGGTGCCAGTGTCCCAAGAAGCAAAACCCATTTCTCCCACACCAGTCTTTGAGCCATGCATTTAACTCTCTGATTTTATTTACCCTAGCCAAATTTGCTTGTGGCTCAGGTAGTAATCCAGAGATTATTACCCTTGTGGTTCTGCTTTTTAATTTGGCCCCTAGCTGCTCATACTCCCTCAGCAGAACCTCTTTCCTTGTCCTATCTATGTCGTTGGTACCAACATGGACCACGACAACTGGATCCTCCCCCTCCCACTCCAAGTTTCTCTCCAGCCCAGAGGAGATGTCCTTAACCCTGGCACCGGGCAGGCAACACAACCTTCGGGACTCTCGCTCTCGGCTGCAAAGAACCCTATCTATCCCCCTTATGATACTATCCCCTATCACTACAACATTTCTTTTTACTTCCCCCACTTGAATGGCCCCCCGTTCCACGGTGCTGTGGCCAGGTTGCTCATCCTCCCTGCAGTCCCTGCTCCCGTCCTCACAGGGAGTAAGAGCCTTGAACCTGTTGGACAAGAGCAAGGGCTGCGGCTCCTCCAATACTACCTCCTGGATCCCCGTACCTGCCTCACTCATAGTCACACCCTCCTGTCCCTGACCATGGACTACATCTGAATTAGTTAATCTAATTGGTGTGACTACTTCCTGGAACACAGAGTCCAGGTAACTCTCCCCCTCCCTGATGTGTCGCAGTGTTTGAAGCTCGGACTCCAGCTCATCAACACGGAGCCGGAGTTCCTCGAGCAGCCAACACTTACTGCAAATGTGATCACCGTGAGCATCAATGGTGTCCACCAGCTCCCACATATTGCAGCAGTAATACATCACCTGCTCTCCCATTCTATGTAATTAATTAAATTTATTAATATTTTTTAAATACCCTCTGCCCCACCTGATGAATATGACACCTTAGAAACTATAAACCACAGAGTTTAAGTTTAAAAAGAGAGAAATACTCACCAACCAATTACTTACCTGCTTTCTGGTGACGTCACACCTCGATTATTTTTAACTCTCTCCCTCCCTCCGAGTTCGGAGACTGGTCCCGCCTTACCTGGTCTCTGGAGCCTTTTAAACCCTCTGCCGCCGCCTCGCCTCACGCAGGTCCGCCGCCGCACCAGGAAGCTGACAAAGATGGAAAAAGGAAGGAACACCTCCCTCCCCGCACTCCCTCACTCACCAAACTCGCAGCTTAACACTCTGTTGCAATCTGCACTCCATGACAAACTGCACTCTAGCCTCCCCTATTTATACTGCTGAGATTTAAATAAGTGAGCTCTCTGGCAGTTACAGAACCAGATTAGACCAGTTAATTAATTAATTACTCTCACCTGCTCTCCAGCATAGAGCTTGCTTCGCCCTGCCCAAGCCTGGAAGAAACTTAAAACTTGAAACAGTAAATTTAAATGCTAATTGCAAGCACACAAGACTAGAATTTATAAAAATAAGAGATTAACCTTTAAGATTTACTCCATCACATGAGCTTCGCCAGCGCTCTGAGGTAGCGCCTCGCTCCTCGGCGTTAGCGCCTTAAGAGAGGTGTGTAGTGCCTGATTTAACGCTCCAATCACCTCCAGGGGCGATAGAAGCCAAGTTTGCAGCCGGAGACGATAATTAGCGCCAGGCGCTAAACTTTGCGTCCGGCCGATAATTGCGCCCCAAACGGGGCGATACCGAATTTCTCCCCCTATGACTCTGGTGGAGGAATCCAGAACAAAAGGGCACAATCTTAAAATTAAAACTAGGCCATTTAGGAGTGAAATCAGGAAGCACTTTTTCATACAAACAGTAGTAGAAATCTGGAACTCTCTCCCCCCAAATGTCTGTGGCTGCTAGGTCAATTAACATTTTTAAGACTGAGATCAATAGATTTTTGTTCGGTAAGGATTACATTGAAATACATCGAGTCTACAGACAGAAACAGGCCATTCAGCCCAACTGGTCTATGCTGGAATTTATGCTCCACACGAGCCACCTCCCACCCTCTTCATCTCACCCTATCAGCATAACCTTCTATTCCTTTCTCCCTCATGCTTATCTAGCTTCCCCTTAAATGCATCTATGCTATTCGCCTCAACAACTCCCTGTGGTAGCGAGTTCCACATTCCAACCACTGTCTGAGTAAAGAAGTTTCTCCTGAATTCCTTATTGGATTTATTAGTGACTTTCTTATCACAGAATCACAGAATCCCCACAGTGCAGATACAGGCCATTTCGGCCCATCGAGCCTGCACCGACACATATCCCACCCTATCCCCGTAACCCCACGTATTTAATCCCCCCTAACACTAAGGGTCAATTTATAATAGCCAAATCAACCTAACCCACACATCTTTGGACATATATTTATGATCTCTAGTTTTGGACTCCCCACAAGTGGAAATATTTTCTCTACATCTACCCTATCAAACCCTTTCATTATCTTAAAGACCTCTATCAGGTTACCCCTCTCTTTTCTGGAGAAAAGAGCCCCAGTCTGTTCAGCCTTTCCTGATAAGTATATCCTCTCAGTTCTAGTATCACCTTTGTGAATCTTATTTTCAACTTTCCAATGTCTCTATATCCTTTTTATAATATGGAGACCAGAACTGTGCACAGTACGCCAAGTGTAGTCTAACCAAGGTTCGATACAAGTTTAACATAACTTCCCTGCTTTCCAATTCTATCCCTCTAGAAATGAACCCAGTGCTTGTTTTTTTATGGCCTTGTTAACATGCGTTGCTACTTTTAGTGATTTGTGAATGTGTACCCCCAGATCCCTTTGCTCCTCTACCCCATTTAGAGTCTTATTATCCAAGCAGTATGAGGCCTTTTTATTCTTCCTACCAAAATGCACCACCTCACACTTATCTATATTGAAATTTATTTGCCAATTGTACGCCCATCCTGCAAATTTCTTAATGTCTTCTTGTATTTTGTCGCAATCTTTCTTGTGTAAACTGCACTCACCAATTTAATGTCGTCCACAAATTTTGAAATTGTACTTCCGATTACCGAGTCCAAATCGTTAATGTAATTTGTGAACAGCTGTGGTCCCAGCACCGATCCCTGTGGATCACACTTCCTACCTTTTGCCAGTCTGAGTGGCTACCTTTAACCTCTACTCTCTGTTTTCTGTTTTGTAGCTAGCTTGCTATCCATTCGACTACCTGTCCCCTGACTCCACATGTTCTGATCTTAGCGATGAGTCTATTATGCGGTATGTTAGCAAAGGCCTTTTGAAAATCCAAATATATTACATCTACTGCATTACCTCTATCTACTCTTTCTGTTACCTCTTCAAATAATTCAATAAGGTTGATCAAGCATGACCTTCCCTTTACAAGTCAGTGCTGACTACTCTTTATTATATTTTCGGTTTCTAGATGTTTTTCTATTACATCTTTGAATAAATATTATCTGATCATTTATCTCATTGCTGTTTGTGGGATCTTGCTGTGCATAAATTGGCTGCCGCGTTTCCTACATTATAAAAGTACTTCATTGGCTTCTCCGACAGCACCTCCCAAACCCCGTGACCTCTACCACCTAGAAGGACAAGGGTAGCAGGCGCATGGGAACACTACCTCCTCCAAGTTCCCCTCCAAGTCACACACCATCCTGACTTGGAAATATATCGCCGTTCCTTCATCGCCGCTGGGTCAAAGTCCTGGAACTCCCTCCCTAACAGCACTGTGGGAGTACCTTCACCAAATGGACTGCAGCGGTTCAAGAAGGTGGCTTACCACCACCTTCTCAAGAGCAATTAGGGATGGGCAATAAATGCCGGCCTTGAATGAATAAATAAAAACTTGTGGGGGAGTCCAAAACTAGGGGCCACAAATATAAGATAGTCACTAATAAATCCAATAAGGAATTCAAGAGAAACTTCTTTACTCAGAGAGTGGTTAGAATGTGGAAATTGCTACCACATGGAGTTGTTGAGGCGAATAGCATAGATGCATTTAAGAGGGTACAAAGACTTACTGCAGGAAGCTCCCGTGATGGTTCAGTGAGTAAATTCACCGCGTTGCACGACACTGAATCATACAGACCCTGAGGGACCAGCTTTGATCTCTGGCCTGTGCTGAGTTAGCTGATCTCAGGTAGTACAGCAATTTGGGGCATTGCAATTTGCCTCAATGCCCCTGGGTTAGAAAGAAGCTTGGTCAGCCATAGCACTCACTCTTAGTTGCACTCTTGACCCTTACTGGACAATGGATATGTGTGGACGCCAGGAATACAATTGGGTATGGCTGCGATGACTTCCATGGTTGAATAGGCTGCCACCCGTCACTGTCTAGGTGCGCACATGAAGAACAGTCACTTGGGTAAGTTCTCAGAGGGGTCACACACCTGCACAGCAGGACTCCAACAAGAGACATGAGGCAGAAAATCGCGGGGGTGGGGGTGAGAAGGACACAGATGGACAAGGTTGGCTTTCTGTACCTAAGAACCTGGGGGGAACACAAGGCTGGTTGATATTGGATTTATTTGAGAAGGTTGGAGCGGCGAAAGTAGAATTATACAGGAAAGAAACTTTGTGAAGTAAAATAATAAGTCAAAATCATGATTTATGTCCATCCAGTGAGAGAGAGAAAAAACAGGACTCATCCGGGATTTAAACCGGGACCTCTCGCAATTTCCACCTTGCCGGTTCCACTAAGCGAGAATCATGCCCCTAGACCAATGAGCCCTTCTCCAGATATTTAGCTTCTCTCTCTCTCTAAGAACAGCCACGTCTCTGCGACCTCAGTGCACACAGCAGCTGTAGGGAGGGATGCTCGGGTGACAGAGGCACAACCTCTGCATAGAGCCGGCCCAGAGAGAGTCAGTGGCCATAGTATTCTCACCGAGAAGGACTTAGTCTAACTCTCGTCATCCCCACCCCGCCCTTCAGACACAATGACACCCACTGATTGTTCCTATAAAGTGCAGGATAGCTGTGTGTTTCTAAAAACCATATAGCTGTGTTTCTGTGTATTTATACAGTCCAGATTCCCTTTAACAGATTTGATGATTAACTTCATGAGGTTATTCACAGTTGGAAAAGTTCTATAATTTGCATTTTAAACCAGTAAAGAAAAGAAAGACTTTCATTTGTATAGCACCTTTCACAATCTCAGGACATTCTGAGGTGCATTGTTTACATAGGAAACAAGACAGCCAACTTGCATTGTGATAATGACCAGATCATCTGTTTCAATAGTTATTTGAGGGATAAATATTAACCAGGAAGAACTCCACTGCTCTTCTTCAAATAGTAGCATGGGATTTTTAACATCCACCTGAGAGAGCAGACATCTCATCTGAAAGACAACACCTCCAGCAATTTAGCACTTGCTCACTATAATACCAACCTAGATTATGTGCTCAAGAGTCTGGGGGGGGGGGGATTTGAACCTATGGTTTTACTTACATTAATTACTTAGAAATAGAGAGTGCTACCCACTGAGCCACAGCTGGCACCTGAAGCCAAAATATTTAGGCCGGCTATTTAACCATGGAAGGCACCACACCCAAACCTGATCCTATCCTCGCTTGAAGTCTGCACATGTGCACTGTCCAGCAGGGATAGCTAAGCAGCAATCCGGAGCAGGAAACCTTGGCTGATTCCCCCCACCACCACTTCTCTAGCATAGATACGGTGAGACTAATTTTAGGACCCCAAATACGAGCTGGTTCAGATCAGCCAACTCAGTACAGACTAAAGTTTGTACTTTGCAGTCTGCACGTCTCCGTTATATGTTGCCCAGCTGATGAGGAACATGTGTGTGCTGCTTCTGCTGCTGGGTGTCTGTGTAACCCGAGCCTCCCTCCCTACAGCTCCTGTGTACAACATGAAGTAGCAGAGACGTGGCAGTTCTGAGAGAGACAAGTTAACATTTTTTACACAGAACCAGAAGAGGGCTCGTTGGTCTAGGGGCATGATTCTCGCTTAGGGGAAAATCCTGCAATTCTGAACTGCGAGAGGTCCCGGGTTCAAATCCCGGACGAGCCCTATTTTTGGTCTGACGAAAGAAATATTCAGCATTTTAAAATAATTTCTTACTGATCTTCCATCTATCAGAGGCTTGCTGTTTATTCGTGTTTAGAGATCAGTCCCACAGCTGTAACCCGTTTGTCAGTTTTTTTCCCTTCCCCTCCTGCACGCTCCGACTCTTGCTGGGGTACAGGTCCGCCCGACAGAACCTTGCCCAAGCGGCCAGTCTTCATGTGTGAGCAGAAACGTAGAATGTCAGCAGGTGGAGGGCATCACAAACCAAGTCTGATCCTGTTCGGTTCGAATCATAGAATCGTTACAGGACAGTAGGAAGCCATTCGGCCTGTCAAGCAGTTCTGAGAGAGACAAGTTAAAATCTTTTACACTGACCTACAAGAGGGCTCGTTGGTCTAGGGGCATGATTCTCGCTTAGGGGATAAATCTCCGAATTCTAAACTGCGAGAGGTCCCGGGTTCAAATCCCGGACGAGCCCTAGTTTTGGTCTGATGAAATAAATATTCAGCATTTTAACATAATTTCAGCCTGCAAGAGCACTTTAGCTAGTCCCACTCCCCCGCCCTTTCTCCGTAGCCCATGATGGAATCTGCCTCCACCACCCTTTCAGGCAGTGCATTCCAGATCCTAACCACTCGCTGCGTAAAAACGTTTTTCCTCATGTCGCCTTTGGATCTTTTGCCAATCACCTTAAATTTGTGTCCTCTGGTTCTCGACCCTGACGCCAATGGGAACAGTTTCTCTCCATCTACTCTGTCCAGACCCCTCATGATTTTGAACACCTCTATCAAATCTCCTCTCAATCTTCTCTGCTCTAATCCCAGCCTCTCCAGTCTATCCACGTAACTGAAGTCCCTCATCCATGGAACCATTCTTGTAAATCTTCTCTGAACCCTCTCTAAAGCCTTCACATCCTTCCTAAAGTGCGGTGCCCAGAATTGGACACAATACTCCAGTTGAGGCCGAACCAGTGTTTTAAACAGGTTCATCATAACTTCCTTGCTTTTGTACTCTATGCCTCTATTTATAAAGCCCAGGATCCCATATCCTTTTTTAACTGCTTTCTCAACCTGTCCTGCCACCTTCAATGATTTGTGTACCTACACCCCCAGGTCTCTCTGTCCCTGCACCCCCTTTAGAATTGTACCCTTTAGTTTATATTGTCTTTCCTCGTTCTTCCGACCAAAATGTATCACTTCGCACTTTTCTGCGTTAAATTTCATCTGCCACTTGTCCGCCCATTCCTACCAGCAAACTGGGCTCGTCCGGGATTTGAATCCGGGACCTCTCACAATTTCCACCTTGACAGTTCCCTTAGCGAGAATAATGCCCCTCGATCAAAGAGCCCTTCTCTGTGGGTTTGAGTCCCACTCCAGAGACTTAAGCACATAATTTGACCTGACACTCCCAGTGCAGTACTGAGGGAGTGCTGCACTGTCAGAAGTGCCGTTTTTCGAAGGAGATGTTAAACTGAGGCTCCGTCTTCCCTCTCAGGTGGACATAAAAGATTCCACGGCACTATTTGTAGAGGAGCAGGGAAGTTCTCCCCGGTGTCTTGGGCCAATATTTATCTCCCAACCAACACCACTGATACAGATAATCTGATCATTTATCTCAATGCTGTTTGTGGGAGCTTGCTGTACGCAAATTGGCCAATTGTAGCACTGTAGCTCCTCCCCTAACTGAGGTCTGCTAACTCAGCACAGATTGCAGTCCTGACAACAAGGAGAAACTTTCCAATGGCAGGAGGGTCGGTAACCAGAGGACACAGATTTAAAGTAATTGCCAAAAGAACCAGAGGGAAGATGAGGAGAGCTTTCTTTACGCAGCGACTTGTTATGATCTGGAATGTGCTGCCTGAAAGGATGATGGAAGCATATTCAATATTAACTTTCAAAAGGGAATTGGATAAATACTTGAAAAGCAAAAAAAACTGCAGAGCTATGGGGAAAAAGTAGGGAAGTGGGACTAATTGGATAGATCTTTCAAAGGGCCGGCACGAGAATGGTGGGCTGAATAGCCTCCTTCTGTGCTGTATGATTCTATGATTCTAACATGGAACCCTATGGTTCAGTACCACACCAAGAGTTATTTTACCCACTAGACCACCAGGGAAGCTATCATTAACCCTTTCCTTCACTTTCAGATGCTGACATGACTGCTGTGAATTTCTAGCTTTTTGCGTTTTCTTCACCCCCCCTCCCCCATACAAGAGCTCCCCTTCGGAAGCCCTGACTCTTCCTAGGATACAGTTATTAGGCTTTCTCCAGGATTTTTTTTATTTACACTGAATAAAAATGTCAGCCTCCATAAGCAGTCAGTCTTCCTAAGAACTGATACTTGCATTTGTGCAAAATGTATCTAAGATAGTAGTCTGTGGGTGAACACTGAACCTTTTTACTGCTGGAATATGCACTAAAAGTAATACCAGTTGCCACCATTTACTCCTGATCTTTCTGACTGATGGAAAGCACAACCCAACAGACTATTACTTCAGGCTAAGACTACTACAATCTATTTATTAAGACATAAGAGTAAACAGAAGCAAAATGTATACCAGCAGTTTTAGATAGATTATACAACTTCACTTTACCTTACATCGTCTGTTCTAAAACAATAAAGCTCCAGATCCCTTAAGAAGTTTCCTACTGGCCTCACCCTTGGAACAGTGGAACAGTGAACTGAAAATATTGAAGGATAAAGGCTACCAGTCCAGGTCATATGCTTGTCTTCCCTTTCATGTGCAAGCTAATACAAAGAACATTTTGAAAAGTACCTTCACAATCAAAATTGACAATCAAATTAAATTTTAAAAGCATAATTTTGAATCACAGAGTCGTGACTCAAGTAATTCACACACCGTCAGGATGAAGGACAACTGTGAGAGTCTTGCTTATGGGACCCTTTCATGGGTCAGCTATTACAGAGGCTGATAATAATTGCAAATGTAACGGACTGCGAATATAGGCAGCTGATAGCCGAAGTGATCAACATGAATTCTTTCTATTAGCTGGGTGCACTTTCTGTCTTCCAGCATTTAAAAGCAAGACTTGCATTTATATAGCACCTATAGTGTCAAAATAGTGTCATGGGATTGTTTACATTCACCTGAGAGGGCAGACAAGGCCTCAGTTTAACATTATATCCAAAAGGCAGCACCTCCGACAGTGCAGCACTCCCTCAGTACTGCACTGGAGTGTCAGCCTAGAATAAGTGCTCAAGTCTCTGGAATGGAGCTTAAACCCACACCCACCTGACTCAGAGGTGGGACTGCTACCAACTGAGCCACGGCTAACACCACAACATAATCAGCGGCGAGGCATCAACACATTAGACTACGATATGGATTCCCCACCTTCCTCCCAACAAAAAATCTTTCTTAGAAAATAGTCACAGAAGATATTTTAAAGTGGTACAAGTATTAAATTGTTTGTACTGTTTCCCAGTCAGTTGATACATTTAAGTTTTTGTTTATATACAGGATAGCATCAGAGTTGAAAAGAGAGACTTCAGAAACACCACTCACCCAGTGGCCAGAGCCTGGAACTATGTTGCGATACACAGTGTAGAGGGAGCTTTACTCTGTATCTAACCCGTGCTGTACCTGCCCTGGGAGTGTTTGATGGGACAGTGTAGAGGAAGCTTTACTCTGTATCTAACCCGTGCTGTACCTGCCCTGGGAGTGTTTGATGGGACAGTGTAGAGGGAGCTTTACTCTGTATCTAACCCGTGCTGTACCTGCCCTGGGCGTGTTTGATGGGACAGTGTAGAGGGAGCTTTACTCTATATCTTACTCGTGCTGTACCCGCCCTGGGAGTGTTTGATGAGACAGTGTAGAGGGAGCTTTACTCTGTATCTAACCTGTACTGTACCCGCCCTGGGAGTGTTTGATGAGACAGTGTAGACGGAGCTTTACTCTGTATCGAACCCATGCTGTACCTGCCCTGGGAGTGTTTGATGGGACAGTGTAGAGGGAGCTTTACTCTGTATCTAACCCGTGCTGTACCTGACCTGGGAGTGTTTGATGAGACAGTGTAGAGGGAGCTTTACTCTGTATCGAACCCATGCTGTACCTGCCCTGGGAGTGTTTGATGAAATTGAGAGGTCGCACAACACCAGGTTATAGTCCAACAGTTTTATTTGAAATCACAAGCTTTCGGAGCTATCGATTTGCTCCTTCCTCAGGTGAAGACAGTGTAGAGGGAGCTTTACTCTGTATCTAACCCATGCTGTACCTGCCCTGGGAGTGTTTGATGAGACAGTGTAGAGGGAGCTTTACTCTGTATCGAACCCATGCTGTACCTGCCCTGAGGAGAGTTTGATGGACAGTGCAGAGGGAGCTTTACTCTGTATCTAACCCGTGCTGTACCAGCCCTGGGAGTGTTTGATGGGACAGTGTAGAGGGAGCTTTACTCTGTATCTAACCTGTACTGTACCCGCCCTGGGAGTGTTTGATGGGACAGTGTAGAGGGAGCTTTACTCTGTATTTAACCCGTGCTGTCCCTGCCCTGGGAGTGTTTGATGGGACAGTGTAGAGGGAGCTTTACTCTGTATCTAACCTGTACTGTACCCGCCCTGGGAGTGTTTGATGAGACAGTGTAGACGGAGCTTTACTCTGTATCGAACCCATGCTGTACCTGCCCTGGGAGTGTTTGATGGGACAGTGTAGAGGGAGCTTTACTCTGTATCTAACCCGTGCTGTACCTGACCTGGGAGTGTTTGATGAGACAGTGTAGAGGGAGCTTTACTCTGTATCGAACCCATGCTGTACCTGCCCTGGGAGTGTTTGATGGGACAGTGTAGAGGGAGCTTTACTCTGTATCTAACCCATGCTGTACCTGCCCTGGGAGTGTTTGATGAGACAGTGTAGAGGGAGCTTTACTCTGTATCGAACCCATGCTGTACCTGCCCTGAGAGAGTTTGATGGGACAGTGTAGAGGGAGCTTTACTCTGTATCTAACCTGTGCTGTACCTGTCCTGGGAGTGTTTGATGAGACAGTGTAGATGGAGCTTTATTCTGTATCGAACCCATGCTGTACCTGCCCTGGGAGTGTTTGATGGGACAGTGTAGAGGGAGCTTTACTCTGTATTGAACCCATGCTGTACCTGCCCTGAGAGAGTTTGATGGGACAGTGTAGAGGGAGCTTTATCTATATCTAAACCGTGCTGTGAACAGAATGTGAAAGGAGTTGATCAGGAAGGTATCTTCCCTCTTCACACCAGTCAGATGGCAGTTTAAGACATAATGTGGTGGAAATGAAGCAGTTTGGGACATCCTAGGAGACGTGATGAGGTGCTATATAAATGCAGGGTCTTTCTCTTTAAAGGTCCTCTCACAGGCAAAGACCGCCCATCATTACATCCCTAAAGAGACTGGTGCTGCCGATAGGTGTCTGAGTAACCCGAGCCTCTCTTCCTGTGTGCAGGCTGAGGATGCAGAGACGTGGCATTTTTCAGAGAGAGAGAGATGTTAAATATCTGGCAAACCATTAGAGTAGGCTTGTTGGACTAGGCGTATAATTCTTGTTTAGGACTATTTGTATGTTAAAAATGAGAGAGGTTCCAGGTTCAAATCCTAATGAAGCCCTTTTTTAAAACTTTACTTTGTTCTCTGTGAAAGGGGTATTAAAAAATAGTTTTCTGTTTCGAAAAGAAAATCTAATTTTCATTGTCAGCTTGAAGACAGTCAGTCTTGTTATACACACAGTCAGTGCTGTGACACTCAGTCTTGTTATACACACAGTCAGTGCTGTGACAGTCAGTCCTGTTATACACACAGTCAGTGCTGTGACAGTCAGTCCTGTTATACACACAGTCAGTGCTGGAACACTCAGTCCTGTTATACACACAGTCAGTGCTGGGACACTCAGTCCTGTTATAAACACATTCAGTGCTGTGACAGTCAGTCCTGTTATACACACAGTCAGTGCTGGGACAGTCAGTCCTGTTATACACACACAGTCAGTGCTGGGACAGTCAGTCCTGTTATACACACAGTCAGTGCTGGGACACTCAGTCCTGTTATACACACAGTCAGTGCTGGGACAGTCAGTCCTGTTATACACACATTCAGTGCTGTGACAGTCAGTCCTGTTATACACACAGTCAGTGCTGGGACAGTCAGTCCTGTTATACACACACAGTCAGTGCTGGGACAGTCAGTCCTGTTATAAACACATTCAGTGCTGTGACAGTCAGTCCTGTTATACACACAGTCAGTGCTGGGACAGTCAGTCCTGTTATACACACAGTCAGTGCTGGGACAGTCAGTCCTGTTATACACACAGTCAGTGCTGGGACACTCAGTCCTGTTATACACACAGTCAGTGCTGGGACACTCAGTCCTGTTATAAACACATTCAGTGCTGTGACAGTCAGTCCTGTTATACACACAGTCAGTGCTGTGACAGTCAGTCCTGTTATACACACAGTCAGTGCTGGGACACTCAGTCCTGTTATACACACAGTCAGTGCTGTGACAGTCAGTCCTATTATACACACAGTCAGTGCTGGGACACTCAGTCCTGTTATAAACACATTCAGTGCTGTGACAGTCAGTCCTGTTATACACACAGTCAGTGCTGGGACACTCAGTCCTGTTATAAACACATTCAGTGCTGTGACAGTCAGTCCTGTTATACACACAGTCAGTGCTGGGACACTCAGTCCTGTTATAAACACATTCAGTGCTGGGACAGTCAGTGCTGTTATACACACAGTCAGTGCTGGGACAGTCAGTGCTGTTATACACACATGATGCGGAGATCCCGGTGTTGGACTGGGGTGGACAAAAATGAGAAGTCGCACAACACCAGGTTATAGTCCAACAGATTTATTTAAAATTATAAGCTTTCGGAGCTGTTGCACCTTCGTCAGGTAAATGTACAATGAGGGAATCTACAGTATTACACAGTATATAAACACAGGAAGCAATTTGTCTGCAGAGATACAATCTTTCAGGGAGGCATTACATCAAAGACACACCAGAGCACAGCCAAGACAATGAGATGGGTCACAGGGTATATAAACACAGAAAGCAAAAAAAAAAACCAACAAAAAAACCCCCCCAAAAAAAGGTTAAAAGCTCAACTGCAGACGGCAGGATTTGACACGTTGGACCCCCTGTGACCCATCTCATTGTCTTGGCTGTGCTCTGGTGTGTCTTTGATGTAATGCCTCCCTGAAAGATTGTATCTCTGCAGACAAATTGCTTTCTGTGTTTATATACTGTGTAATACTGTAGATTCCCTCATTGTACCTTTACCTGACGAAGGGGCAACAGCTCCGAAAGCTCGTAATTTTAAATAAATCTGTTGGACTATAACCTGGTGTTGTGCGACTTCTCATTGTTATACACACAGTCAGTGCTGGGACAGTCAGTCCTGTTATACACACAGTCAGTGCTGGGACAGTCAGTCCTGTTATACACACAGTCAGTGCTGGGACAGTCAGACCTGTTATACACACAGTCAGTGCTGGGACAGTCAGTCCTGTTATACACACAGTCAGTGCTGGGACACTCAGTCTTAAGTCTTAAAGAATGAGCAAAGTTGAATTTACGGAGCACCCTATCACATTTCTCAGGATGTTGCAAAGTGCTTCCCAGCCAATGGATTACTTTTGAAGTGAAACACTGTTGTTGTGCAGGCAAACATGGCACAGACAGTTAATGAGACGACTAACCAGTAATTTGTTTTTTTTGGTGGTTTCAGTTGAGGGAGAATGTTGGCCAGGACACCGGGGCTTTTCATATCCACCTGAACTATTGAATGAGGAAGTGGAGGCATCAGCTTGTCGTCTCATAAGAACGACTGCAGCTCAGTCTCCTACTCTGTTCCAATGAAGCTCAACCTAAGCTCGAGGAACAGCACCTCATCTTTCTATTAGGCACTTTACAGCCTTCTGGGCTCAACACTGACTTCAACAATTTCAGATCAGAACCACTGCTCCCATTTTTTCAGACAGCAGGTGCTGGCAATGATTCTGCTATTGCCATTTACAGTTTCTTTTCTTTTCCCATTGCCACGCCCTTTTGCCTTGCACCATCATCCCTTTTGTCATTTAATCACTCCTGCCCTTTTCCTGCCTCTGTACTCGCTTATAAACTGTTAAATCTCTAACTTCTCCCAGTTTAGACGAAAGGTCATCGACCTGAAACATTGACTCTGTTTCTCTCTCCACAGATGCTGCCTGAGCTGCTGGGTTTTTCCATCATTTTCTGTTTTTATTTCAGATTTCCAGCATCCGCAGTATTTTGTTTTTGTTTCAAAAAACAAGTACTAATTGGATAGCTCTTTCAAAGAGCTGGCACAGGCACGATGGGCCAAATGGCCTCCTTCAGTGCTGTATCATTCTATGTCCATTATTGTTCCGTTTCATCATGAATTGTACATATGTATGAAGTGTTGGTAATTTTGTTTGCGATCCTCTACATTAAAAGAGTGACCAAAAGTGTCAGCCCCAACACCTAATGGTTAAAAGTTTGAGTTTAAAACTGGTCTGGAAGATCTCCAAATACTGGGGTTGGGTCAGAATGAAAGGCTGTATTTTTCTCTCTGTTTAAGCAATATGAGAAGCTCATGCAAGACATTTACAAGAGAAGGAAATCATTGAATTTGCCTTGTCAGAAACCAGAGTCTTGTTTTTGAAATCAACACTGTCGGAAAGGTTTCGGCCTTGGCCACACTACTGAGAAAACTAAAAAGGGATAACCGTTGCACGCTGGGAATACCTTTAGCAAGCCATTCTGGAAGATGTCCCGATTTAAAGTCATTGGTACCAGATATTGAACCTTCGGCCCTCTCAGATGGACGTAAAAGATCCCATGGCACTATTCAAAGAAGAGCAGGAGAGTTCTACCAGTGTCCTGGCCAACATTTAACCCTCAACCAAAACCTAAAACAGATGATCTGGTCATTAACTCAGTGGTGCTTCTGGGAGCTTGCTGTGCACAAATTGGCTGCAGCATTTTCTACATTCCAACAGTGACTACACTTCAAAAGTACTTCATTGGCTGTAAAGCGCTTTGGGACATCCCAAGGTTGTGAAAGGCAGGATATAAAAAGTTTTTTCTTTCTTTTTAAATCAATAGATTGATTGTGTTACTTGAACAGATAGGGTCAACTAGAACTTGCATTTATATAGCGCCTTTATCATAGTAAAATGTCCCAAGGCGCTTCACAGGAATGATCAAACACAATTTCACACTGAGCCACATAAAGAGATATTAGGACAGGTGATCAAAAGTTTGCTCAAAGAGGTAGATTTTAAGGAGCATCTTAAAGGTGAGGAGAGAGGTGGAGAGGTTTAGGGTGGGAATTCCTGAGCTGAGAGCCTAGACAGCTAAAGGCACGGCTGCCAATGGTGGGGCGATGGAAATCGGGGATGCGCAAGAGGTCAGAATTGGAGGAGTGCAGAGATCTGAGAGCTTTGTAGGGCTCCGGAGGTTAGAGATAGGGAGGGGGAAGCCATGGAGGGATTTGAAAACTGATGAGAATTTTAAAATTGAGGTGTTGTTGGACCGGGAGCCTATGTAGGTCAGCGAGCACAGGGGTGATGGGTGAACAGGACTTGGTGCGAGTGAGGGAAATTAAAAAAAGAGTTCTACTTGGAGTCTTTCCTTTGTTAATCTAATTGAAATCAGGGAATTATCGTTCTGACATCTCTAACTAATCTCATGAGACAACAGAACAGGGTCCATGTGATTGAATTGTTCAGCTTCATCAGTGAGAATGGTGATTAAAAACTCTACCTACCCAGAGTGCAAATTAAAAAGTGCAAAAAACATTTTAAAACTATGTACAGCAGCTCAAATGTTGTTATTTCAGTCCAGTTTCTAATCCATAAATCCATGTGATTGAATTGTTCAACTTGGTTGGTGAGTAATGGTCACATGCCCTTGTGGGATTTGCTTGGGATATTTGAGGCCGTGTGTTCCCATCCATAGCCGAAGGTGACACCAAGTGGTGAAGAACTTTGGAAGCAGGTCTCCAAAGCCAGAAAAATGTTAGGACTGGAAGTTGGTAAACCAGGATTAAGTGTTTAATCAAACAGAAGTTAAAAATGGCAAATAATGTCACAACTGGAGTTTAATAGCTTACATCTTAGCACAGAAAGTAATAACAGTGCAGAGGAATAACGCATGAGACAAGTTAGTTGAGCTAGGACGAGAAGACGAGGAATAGAGCTAAATATTGGTTACAGGCAATCTCTGAAGTGATCCTGAATATTCCAGAGGAAGGCAGACTGCCCAAAGGACCAGGATTTATGTTTTATGCTTCTGTCACAGGGAGTTGGCACTCCAACTTACCAGTGATATGTTGAATGCAGAACACAAACTAAACTGTGGCAAATTCATACTGCAGCCTCGGGATATTGGAGTACGAATTACTCAGCAGAACCTAGCTAATGCTTAGAGAGCGGTATAAAGTTACTGTTGTGCCTATGAACGTTTAGGTTCCATTGATTGATATTAAGTATCCAGCCACTGTAACGTAATCCTCAATATTTAACCAGGATGATGTTAATTGTATCGTAGAAGTTGTGAAATAGTGTTTGTTGATGTGTCCCTGGATCTAACTTCATCTTTGAATACTCTGGCAAGGAGTTAGTTACACTGAGTCATAGAGTCATAACGGCACAGAAGGAGGCCAATCGGCCCATCGAGTCCGTGCCGGCTCTCTGTCGAGCAATCCAGTCAGTCCCATTCCCCTGCTCTATCCCCGTAGCCCTGCAAGTTTATTTCCCTCATGTGCCTATACAGTCTCCGCTTGAAAACATTGAGTGTGTGTGTGTCCGCTTCTACCACTTCCGTCGGCAGCGAGTTCCAGGTCCTCACCACTCGCTGCGTAAAAAGGTTTTTCTTCACATCCCCCTGTATCTCTTGCCCAAAACCTTAAATCTGTGTCCCCTAGTCCTTGTACCATCAACTAGTGGGAACAGCCTTTCCCCGTCTAGCCTATCCAAACCTGTCATAATCTTGTACATCTCTATCAAATCACCCCTCAACCTCCTTTGCTCTAATGAAAACAAATCCAGCTTCCCCAACCTGTCCTTGTAGCTAAGATCCCCATCCCAGAACCATTCTGGTAAATCTCCTCTGCACCCTTTCAAGGGCCTTCACATCCTTCCTAAAGTGTTGTGAGCAGAACTGGATGCAATACTCCAGGTTCAGCATCACTTCTCTACTTTTGTACTCAATATCTCTATTTATGAAGCCCAAGATCCCATATGCTTTGCTAACCACTTTCACAATATGTCCTGCCACCTTCAGGGACCTATGCACATTAACTCCCAGGTCCCTCTGTCCCTGCACACTCTTTAAAACTGTGCCATTAAGTGTATATTGCCTCTCCCTGTTCCTTCTGCCAAAATGTATCACCTCACACTTCTATGTATTAAATTCCATCTGCCACTTGTCTGCCCATTCTGCTAGCCTTTCTATGATCTGTTGCAGTCGATTGGTATCATCCTCAATGTTCGCCACACCCCCAAGTTTGGTGTCATCGGCAAATTTAGAAATTCTACTCTGTATTCCAATATCCAGATCATAGATAGATATATATCAAAAAAAGCAGTGGCCCCAGCACTAACCCTTGGGGAACACCACTGTCTACCATCCTCCAGTCTGAAAAACAGCCATTTACCACAACTCGCTGTTTTCTGTCCTTAAGCCAATTCCTTATCCAAGCTTCCACTGACCCACCTATTCCGTGAGCCTCAATTTTGTTAACCAGCCTTCTATGTGGTACTTTGTCAAAAGCCTTCTGAAAATCCATGTAGACAACATCCATTGCATTCCCTTCATCAATCCTCCCTGTTACTTCATCAAAAAATTCAATTAGATTAGTCAAACATGATCTGCCTTTTACAAATCAGTGTTGGCTCTCCTTAATTAGCTTAAACCTCTCCAAGTGCCCGTTAATTTTTTCCTTGATTATTGTTTAAAACTTTACCCACCACTGATGTTAAGCTGACTGGCCTGTAGTTACTAGGATTGTCCTTGCACTCTTTCTTGAACAATGGTGTCATATTTGCCACTTTCCAATCCTCAGGCACCTCCCCCACATCTAGGGAAGATTGGAAAATTATGGCAAGTCCTTCCGCTATCTCCTCCCCTAATTCCCTTAGCCAAGCCATCTGGACCAGGCAACTTGTCCACTCCAAGCATACCTAGCCTTTCTAGTACATCCTATCAATTTTCACCCCTTCCATTGCTTCTACCTATATTTTGTCAGCATCCACCTCCTTAGTAAACACCGATACAAAGTACTTCACTGTGTTGTACTGTATTCCTGTTGTGATTGTATGCAGTTGGCTTGGTTAACGATTAGGATTGGAGTCTATGGGACAATCTAAAGAAGAGCTCAGTTCGATATCTTGAAAACCTGAGTTATGAAATAGTGGGTCCAATTTTAGAAGTGATCCCTCTGATATAACAACTTATGTTGTGTGGGATTTAGCATTCATCTGACATTTAGATTAAATCTGAAGTATAAATTGGCCAGAAAAAGCAGCAAACCTGAGGATTGGAAGCAGTTTAGGATTCAGCAAAGAAGGACAAAGGGATTCATTAAGAGGGGGAAAATAGAGTATGAGAGTAAGCTTGCAGGGAACATAAAAACTGACTGTAAAAGCTTCTATAGATATGTGAAGAGAAAAAGATTGGTGAAGTCAAGCATAGGTCCCTTGCAGTCAGAATCAGGGGAATTTATAATGGGGAACAAAGAAATGGCAGACCAATTAAATATATACTTTGGTTGTGTCTTCACAAAGGAGGACACAAATAACCTCCCAGAGATGTTAGGGAACATAGGGTCTAATGAGAGGGAAGAACTGAATGAAATCAATATTTGGAGGGAAATGGCGTTAGGCAAATTGACAGGATTGAAGGCTGATAAATCCCCAGGGCCTGATGATCTACATCCTAGGGTACTTAAGGAAGTGGCCCTAGAAATAGTAGATGCATTGCTGGTCATCTTCCAAAATTCTATAGACTCTGGAACAGTTCATGGATTGGAGGGTAACTAATGTAACCCCACTATTTAAAAAAGGTGGTAGAGAGAAAATGGGGAATTATAGACCGGTAAGCCTGACATCGGTAGTGGGGAAAATGCTAGAGTCCATTATAAAAGATGTAATAGCAGAGCACTTGGAAAACAGTGACAGGATCGGACAAAGTCAACATGGATTTACAAAAGGTAAATCATGCTTGACTAATCTACTGGAATTTTTTGAGGATGTAACTGGTAGAATAGATAAGGGAGAACCAGTGGATGTGGTGTATTTGGACTTTCAGAAGGCTTTCGATAAGGTCTCGCATAAGAGATTAGCGTGCAAAGTTAAAGCACATGGGATTGGGGGTAAGGTACTGACTTGGACAGAGAACTGGTTGGCAGACAGGAAGCAAAGAGTTGGAATAAACGGGTCTTTTTCCAAGTGGCAGGCAGTGACTAGTGGGGTACCGCAGGAATCAGTGCTAGGATCCCAGTTATTCACAATATATATTAATGATCTAGACGAGGGAACTAGATGTAATATCTCCAAGTTTGCAGACGACACAAAGCTGGGTGGGCGTGTGTGTTGTGAGGAGGATGCAGCGAAACTCCAGTATGATTTGGACAAGGCGGGTGATTGGGCAGATGCATGGCAGAGGCAGTATAATGTGGTTAAGTGCGAAGTTATCCACTTTGGTGGCAAAAACAGGAAGGCAGATTATCTGAACGGCAATAGATTGGGAAAAGGGGAAGTGCAATGAGACCTGGGAGTCCTTGTGCACCAGTCGTTGAAGGTAAGCATGCAGGTGCAGCAGGCGGTTAAGGCGGCAAATGGTATGTTGGCCTTCATAGCAAGAGGATTTGAGTACAGGAGCAAGGATGTCTTGCTGCAGTTGTACAGGGCCTTGGTGAGACCACACCTTGAGTATTGTGTGCAGTTTTGGTCGCCTTATCTGAGGAAGGATGTTCTTGCCATGGAGGGAATGCAGCGAAGATTCACCAGACTGATACCTGGGATGGCAGGAATGACGTATGAAGAGAGATTGGGTCGATTAGGCTTATATTCGCTAGCGTTTAGAAGAATGAGTGGGGATCTCATTGAAACTTCTAAAATTCTAACAGGACTAGACAGACTAGATGCAGGATGTTCCCGATGGCGGGGGAGTCCAGAACCAGGGGTCACAGTCTAAGGATAAGGGGTAAGCCATTTAGGACTGAGATGAGGAGGAATTTCTTCACCCAGAGAGTGGTGAACTTGTGGAATTCTCTACCACAGAAGGTAGTTGAGGCCAATTCATTAAATATATTCAAGAAGGAGTTAGATATATTTCTTAAGGCTAAAGGGATCAAGGGATATGGGGAGAAAGCAGGGACAGGGTATTGAATTTGGATGATCAGCCATGATCTCATTAAATGGCAGAGCAGGCTCGAGGGGCTGAAAGGCCTACTCCTGCTCCTATCTATGATTCTATGAAGTCATCATGAAGGGTAATTAACACCTTGTGGACTTTATTAAATATCTTCCACCTACATGCACTATCATTTACCCATTATAAATTCCTACATTTATAATTGAAACAGACCATGTAAACCTGTCACACTCTAATTACACCTTCTCATCCTGCATTACCACCACTGGTAGGAGGTATAATATAGCAGGACAAGTTTACATTTTAAAAGACGACACAGGAGCTTAGAATGGAATACAATACTAAATATATAAACATTATATATCTATAATAGAGACATTGTATGACTTTAAAATGGGGACTGAATTCCATCTGCCCACCTGTACCCAATATCCCCGCCCTCTAACTCCGCTTCACTCGAAAACTAGTCATTCTCTACTTCCTGTGTGCACCACAGGAGCTGGACTAGTGTACATCAAAAAAAAATTACGTAAGTGACCAGACTTCCAAAGTAATTCATTGGTCGTCAAACACCATTAGTTATTTCTTTTGGTATTTGACGATTATTGTGCTTTATATTCCTATTTATTTGTTTACTTTGGAAATCTCTGGTCGGTGTAACGACATCTACTATACTGAAGAAAGTTTGGAAGCACAGCACTAGACATTGATAAATATAGAAAGCAAGTGGTGCAATAATTGCTCATCGGCTATCTGAGGGCACAGTACAGAAAAATACAGCTTCCAAGACCGTGGGGAACAAGGCCCGATACGAGAACTACAATTAGAACAGTGAAAGAGTGGGTGATCCGTAAAAATCCGGAACTATAACTGCAGCGCAGGTGAAGGATTTCAAGACAAAGAGCACAAGGTTGAACTGGGAACTTAGCAAAATAAAACAAACAATCTCTTTATCTTAAAAAACACTTTATTGAGGATTAGAATTCAATTTGAAGCAGACACAGGCAAACATTTTACATGAAGAAAATGTACGAGTGTTGATACATCATCGAGACGTGTGATTTACTGACACTTCTAGTACAATGTGAGTGACAGCTCAGACCTGCCCTCGGGCCACAGGCAGCAAAATTAAATGTTTAAGTGGATTTGGTGAAAATATATACTAAACACACGTGCTGAATATCCTAGTGACGCAATGCAGTTGATTTTCCTGCACATGATCCAAGTAGTTTAATTTACAAACATGTGCTTCTGCCCCTCACCCAGCACCTGATATACTCTGCACTTTCATTACATTGAGCAACAGATTTGCACCCCATCTCAAACAAAACCATCTGTTCTTTCCCCTCTGGTTTTCTCCCCTTTAAGTGCTGGGACACATTTTGACAGGCAATAGCTGCCTCCCAACACTGTCATCCCTGCGTCATCCGAGGCAGTAAGTGTTGATAGGTTATTCAACTCTGGAGCTTAACACGCAGGTACTTCCCAGCATGGGGATTACTGGAGAACTCAGCACAGACTATGTCTCTACAGCTGGTTAGTGCATCTGCCTGACCGTTACCTACCACGGCACTAGTCTGAAGTCACTACAAAACTCTTTACAAACACTTGCCTCCTGTTCCAAGCTAAAGCCAACAGATGACCTTACACCTCACAAATGGAAAGGCCCAACACCGAAAAGGACAGCATTTTAAAGCAACAATGCAAGGAACGCCAAGTACAATTAATGTCCCCCTCAACTGTTAGTATGCTGGACAAATCCAGACAGCAGTTGCTTAAAAACTTCCCTTTATTATTTGTTTTTGGTTAATTGTGTGTTCAAGGCAAGGGCTACAAGTGCTGGGGTAGAAAATAGCTTCCATTTCAGGCACCCAGTGTCAGAATAAAACACTGCCAGGGCAGGTACAGCACTGATTAGATGGCGTACTGTAGAGGGAGCTCTACTCAAACAGTGTGTGTGTGTCAGTAATAATGTCAGAAGAGCACCTCTTATTGCACCAGTGAGATATATTTCACTTCTGCTATCAGTCATCCTGAGAGATTTAGTGAGAAACAATGGGAAGTTCTGTGCTCCCAAACCATGTCCATGAGGAACCAGGTACTGACTGTCCAAATTCTGCTCAGGCTAGATTTGAACCCAGGTTGCAGTGATGAAAGGGTAGTGCTTAACCCAGTCCCCATCTTACACAACATGTAAACCTGGACTAGATTTAATTAATATTTAAAAGGAAATCTTACAAAATCTAAATAAAATGTATCACGTTCACCAAGAAAATAATCCAATCCTCTTTCTTGTATGCTGCATGTCAGTGAGGCTGGGTAAGTGACAGAGGGCTCTGGGGGTGGGGGGGAAATAAAGCACGCACCAAAATGGTGTTGGTATAAAAAAAGCGACAAACTATAAAAGTACCCCACTGAAGTTAACTATTACAATTCTGGGTATCCTTTTGAACCCCTGGATTAGATCTCAGCCTGTAACTCTCTCCAGGATATTTGTTATTCGATATATAAATACCACCCAGCCCCCTTAATTATATCCTGGCATGTAACTCACTCCCAGGTATCCATTATCCTACATATAAACAATATCACCAGAATCCCTCAATTAGGATTCCAGCCTGTAACTACCAGTTATTGCCTATTTATAATCTTTGAAGAACTGTCACACAAGTTAATTTTTGAAAAGGAATCCAATACCTGCTGAAGGAAAGACACTCAGCTGTCTGGTTAAACACTGAGGGGGATCAGAAACACTCCCAAGTGTGCACTTTCAAAACTGCTGTGGTACAGGACAGTGGAAGGAGATGGGCTTACACTAGAGGCTAAACTCCCAATCTCAAGCCAGGCACCTGAGGTTAGGTGACAACAGCACCACGAGCAAGAGAGGGAACAACCTCTTGTGTGGATTGGGAGGAGAGAAAGGATTGGGGGGGGGGGGGGGGGGGGGGAGAAAGGGAGGAAGAGAAAGGAGAGAGAAATGTCATCCATGAAGATTGTCACTTTTTATGATATTGGACTCGAGTTGCTCTCCTAGTTATGCAACCAGCTCAATGTGAAAGAGGAAGGCGGCTGACAACATACACCACCAGGAGCTACCTAAAAAAAAAACTCAGCACCAAATGGGCAAAATAGACTCAACTGTCAAAACACACATCACACAGATTCAGCAGATTAGTCACCATAACGTCAGTTGACAGGGGCAGAGAGAAAAAACACAGCTTAATGTGCTGGAGAGAACATGGATCCCATTTTTCCTTCAAGAGCTTTAGTGAATGTAGAGGCTGCATCCAATGCTCGGAATCGTGCGCTTGACTAGAGGGCGTGGGCGACAAACACTTTGGGGTGGGGAAGAGAGAGGTGGACACAGATTATGGTTAAATGTCACCATTAGCCGCAGTGGTTCCCTCTTAAAAAGTCAGCACCGTGCTACGACGACTCAATCACCAGCACAGACCAGTTGGGGCGAATGGCCCGTTCTGGTGCTGTCATTTCTATGTAACCAAGGTCAGATCATTACTTTGGTACAGGAACTGGGAATCAACAGAAAGCATGGATGAAAAGACAAAGTAGCACGTGCTTAAAGGATTGCAACCTGCAGTTAAAAAAAGCATTGCTCATTTATAGTGGTAAAACATAAAATGTGGGTAAGCCAAGAATCAAATCGTGACAGAAAATGATAGAAATTAAGCCTACAACCGAACGAGAAAGATGGGTCAATGTTTTGGGTGGAAGGGATATTGACAAAGGGCCTCATTGGAAAAGTTAGCTGCCTTTTCTTTTTCAAATGCAGGCTGACGTACAGCTGGTGGAGCAGGGGCAAGGAGAGTATTCCACGATCGATTAAATGATTGACACGGCTCTGAGCAGGTTTGACAGACTGGAGTGAGATCAGACCAGTCAGACTAGTCATTCCCAGCAGCATTGTGTGGTTTTTAAACAAACACTCAGGTTCAAAGAACTTTTAAGCACATGCCTCTGCAGCCTGCAGGCAAACCACACCGCACTGTTGGTGCGAGTTTAACTTCCTTCATACACACTAAATGAAACCACACTAAACCGTTGTGCTGTAGCCTTGACGTATACCCCTCTCCCTCTTCCCCCACAAACGAGCTATACTTGTGAACTTCAGTGGAAGAATTCTTCACACTTGCGTCTTGTCCTCGAAACCTCAAGGCAACAAAACCGGTGTGCTGCTGAACACCAATTTAGTCAAACACAATGAATGCAAGTCATCATAACCCCCAACTCATGAAAATCTAGTCAACACTTCCACTTCTGATGAAAGGTCATTCTCTCTACACAGATGCTGCCTGATCTGGTGAGTGTTTCCTGCATTTTGTTTTTAATCTAAATGGACTGCACAAGAAACATATATTCTCCATTCACATACACAATGCATCAATACCAAGAAAAATCAACTACAGGCGTCTCATTGTATGTACAAATAGAACTCTGAATTTACTCAGTGACTGGATGCAAGTGCCTTTTCTTTTTTTAAGTAGTACGTCACTTATTGTGAATATTTATATTAATCTCTCCAAATATATATTTTCTCCTCAAAATACAAGATGATGGTAAATATAGGATAACAAATGACTGGCAGAGTTACAGGGCAATGTTTCACATTAACTGTTTGGACAAAGTTTAAATTCTCACGAGGGATGCCTGCGTAGTTTATGATCAGCAGTATGGGGCACCTGCCCCCATCCCAGTGAGATTAACCTGCCTTAAACCAATTGCCAGTTGGGTTAAAAACTTAGTATACTGTTTATTTCTAGACTCTTAGTTACACTTTAGCCTATAAAAGCATGAGGCCAGTGAAAGGCTAAGATAGGGACAAAGGTATATAATGGTTATTACGTGATCAATACTATATACAATTATTATGCCTTCAAGGAGGGAGCTGGACTGGTTCCTGACTGGGGCAGAGATTGCATCATATAGAAGGCAAGTGTCTTTATAGATACACTTGGTCCATGTGATCTCCTGGACTGGTTTTGATTGCCTGTGGGGGTCGGAGAGTATTTTTTGCCTCTCCCAGGAGATTACGTGGTGGCTGGGGATTGGAAGTGCTTCGTCATGACAAGGTGTGGGGCAGGTTTGACAGACCAGCTGGTCTTTTTCTGCCCATCAATGTCATATGTTCATAGGACGATTCTACTCCGTCTCACCCTGTGGCAGTACATTACAAGATGGATGAACACTGTAGAATAAAATGTGACAGATGGCCAAGGTAGTTTACTGAAGGTGTATCTGGTCCCCTGCGTGTTTGTGTACACACACCGGCTTGAGCCCCAAAATGGCAATTGTACAAACAATTGTGCGTTCCCTCTTATTATCCTGCCGTTCAGATATTAAACAAGCGATCTGATCAAAAAGCACTTCCATAATCAAACCATTTCTCAATTCTATGTACAATGAGCAATTGTTCTGGACTGCTATAAACCAGGCCTTGGGAGTTTCTTGGCATGTAAATAGATTTTGCATGGGATTTGAATTTGTACTGAAATCATTTGATCAAGGAAGGAAAAAAAAAATACAATACAAAAATAAAAGAGGTTTGGTTTTACACATACATGGGATGTAAATATCAATCATTAGTTACACATCGCTCTCCGGGCACAAGGTGGCTGCTTCTTTGCAACCCCCCCCCCCCCACCCACCTTCTCTGCACCCAAGTCAAGTTCAGTTAACAGCCTGAGAACAGAACACTGAGTTAAACAGCAAGTTGTAAAAAATAAATTATCCCTTCTTTATGGAATGGATTCTTGTTCTTCTTTCTCTGCAGTAGTTATCTACACACTTAGAACTCATCGTGTCTTACTAAGGCCTCCCCGAAGTCTGTGGCCTGGCTCCCCACAAACAGGTCGTACTTTTTGACAATTTCTTCTTTCGAGAGTTTTCCATCCTGAAACAGATTGGGGGTGGTGAGAAATGGTTACAAGGGAGCCACATAACTCTCAGCTGTTAGGAACAGGGAAACAATCCTGCCCCTTGGACAGATCAATCTCATCCACCATATCCAACACTCAATCCCTTCTCTCTGGCAATGCATTCAATTGACTCTGGAACTTACTGAATTGTCCACTTCAATGCCTTTCCCTCAACTTATTCCACAATCATTTCTCTTTTGCGGTGGGCGGGGGCAGATCTCTGCTCAACACCCAGGCTGATGCTCGAATAACTTCAGAATTTTTAAACTAGTCTGTACTGGTATTTGAGATCTGAACAATTTGCCTGCGAGTTGCATCAATTCCCTTCCCAATCTTAGAGAAAATCATAGCTCATCCCCTTCCCCATATGCACGATCTCCATTTCCCGACCCCCTCCCTATATACACTGTTTCCACTCGATCACTGCTCAGCTCCAGTAGAGAACAACTGATTTCCTATGCATACTGACTAAGTATTCATTGAATAAACTCTGTTGCATATTCCTTCCCCGACTCATTTTCTCTCCCCCCACCCCCCCTCCATCTCTTTGGATAGGGTTTCACAGGAGTTAGCAGTCTCTAGTACCTCCCCAAGTGGTCATTCTTCATCTGAACAGTGGATGCTAGCATGCTATTCCACCATGCAAGGTGCCACAGCCCAAGCCCGATCATGCCCTCACCTGCTGTCCACACACAGGCACTTCAATCAGATCTGGCTGAGCAACAGGCAGGAACAAGAACCAGAGCTGATTTCTTTGCCTCCCCATCCAAGCACACAGTCCGATTGATCCATTTTGTAATAAAAATTGCATTTATAGAGAGCCTTAACTCCAGCTACTCTACCTCTCTTTCCAAGATGCTCCTTAAAACCTACCTCCCTGTCCCAATATCTATGTGAGTCGGTGTCCAATTTTGTCCACTCTCGAAGCGCCTTGGGACTCTTCACTACATTAAAAGTGCCAACTAAATGAAAGTTGTTAAGGTAGTGAAAAGTCACAAGGCGCTTCACAGGACCGTTAACAGACAAAATTTAAGAGCAAGCCACATAAAGAGATATTTGGAGAGGTGATCAAGGCTTTAAGGAAGAGGTAGAGAGGTGAAGAGGTTAAGGGAGGGAATTCCAGAGCTTAGGCAGCTGAAGGCACAGATGCCAATGGTGGAGCGATGAAAATCGTGGTAACATAGCTAAGCGCTTGACACTCAGTCCAACAAGTTAAGACTAGACGAGCAGCGTGCACAGCTCACCTTGTTTTCATCAGATTCGTAGACAAGATGGCGGGCCTCGGCCTCAGCGTGGTCATAGTCAGCCGGCAGGATCCAGTCTTTGGTTTCGTCCTTATCCATTTTACCATCTTTGTTGCGGTCTCTGAACTCGGTGAATTGCTCGCGCTCAGTTTTCACCCACTCAGGCTCGTGGCCGTCATTGTCCGCAGTGTACATATCACCTGAAACCAGCGAGGGGAGGTCAGACGGTCAGCAACTTTCTCCTTTGACCATCTGCGTGCCCATCCCTAGTTGACAATACCACTTTTGCATCACATCGGTACACGTAGCAAAGTACAAAAACTTCCATTTGGCCCCAACTCTGTTCAACAGACAATGTACTGTCCTCAGCACCAAGAACACCTCTCCCATTTCTTTGGTCTGTCAAAGGTGACTTACTGTAGGTAAAACTCAGGAGAAAAATGGTCTCCCCCAGGCATCCCCACACTATCATAAATAATCAAGTAATACTCAAGACACCAACTCAACATTGCAATCCACATCATTCAATCCCGACTGGATAATGAACGCAGATGAAATTTCCACAACCTTACCAGTCTGGAACCAGTGTCGATTAAGAGAAGGTGCAAGGCAAAAGGAGATGGTAATGGGACAAGTTAAGAAACAAAAGATGGCTCTAGATGAAGTGTAAATGGCACTGGCAGAATGAAAGATCTGCCATGTGGGAGATAGAAAAAAAAATAAAAAGGGAAAAAAAGGATGGGGGCAGAGGTTATGGTCTGAAATTGTTGAACTCTATGTTGAGTCCAGAAGGCTGTAAAGTGCCTAATGGAAAGAGGTGGTGCTGTTCCTCGTGCTTACGTTGAACTTCATTAGAACAGTGTAAGAGGCCGAGGACGGTGAAGTCTGAGTGGGAGTGAGCGGAGAATTAAAGTGACAGGCGACCAGAAGCTTGGGGTCAACCTTACGGACTGAACGGAGGTGTTCCGCAAAGCGGTCGCCTAATCTGCGTTTGGTCTCCCCAATGTAGAGGAGACCGCATCGTGAGCAGCGAATACAGTATACTAAATTGTAAGAAGTACAAGTAAATTGCTGTTTCACCTGGAAGGGGTGTTTGGGGCCCTGGACAGTGGGAAGGTATAAGGGCATGTGTTGCATCTCCTGCGCTTGCACGGGAAGGTGCCGGGCAAAGGGGGAGGGGTGTTGGGGGTGATAGAGGAGTGGACTAGGGTGTCGCGGAGGGAGCGGTCCCTTCGGAATGCTGAAAGGGGAGGTGAGGGGAAGATGTGTTTTGTGGTGGGATCACGCTGGAGGTGGCGGAAGATGATCCGTTGAAGGTGGAGGCTGGTGGGGTGAAAGGTGAGGACAAGGGGAACCCTATCGTGGTTCCAGGACGGAGGGGGAAGGGGTGAGAGCAGAAGTGCGGGAAATAGAGCAGACACGGTCAATGGCCGTGTCGACCACGGTAGAGGGGAATCCTCGGTTGAGGAAAAAGGAAGACATGTCGGAAGCACTAGTACAGAAGGTGGTATCGTCAGAGCAGATGCGGCGGAGACGGAGAGAAAGAGAAAGAGAAACTGGGAGAATGGAATAGAGTCCTTACAGGAAGCAGGGTGGGAGGAAGTGTAGTCCAGGTAGCTGTGGGAGTCCGTGGGCTTGTAGTGAATGTTTGTCAATAACCTATCCCCAGAGATGGAGACGGAAAAGTCGAGGAAGGGAAGGGAAGAGTCGGAGATGGACCATGTGAAGGTGAGGGAAGGGTGAAAAGCGTTCACTCTTCACCCGGCACCTTCCCGTGCAAGCGCAGGAGGTGCAACACCTGCCCTTTTACCTCCACCCTTCCCACTGTCCAGGGCTCCAAACACTCCTTCCAGGTGAAACAGTGATTTACTTGTACTTCTTGCAATTCAGTATACTCTGCTCACGATGCGGTCTCCTCTACATTGGGGAGACCAAACGCAGATTGGGTGACTGCTTTGTGGAACACCTCCGTTCAGTCCATTAGGGGGACCCCGAGCTTCCGGTTGCCTGTCACTTTAATTCTCCGCTCCACTCTCACTCTGACCTCTCTGTCCTCGGCCTCTTACACTGTCCCAATGAAGCTCAACGTAAGCTCGAGGAACAGCACCTCATCTTTCCATTAGGCACTTTACAGCCTTCTGGACTCAACATAGAGTTCAACAATTTCAGACCATAACCTCGGCCCCATCCTTTTTTTTTCTCCTTTTATTTTATATATTTTTTCCCTCTCTCCCACATGGCAGACCTATTTCATTCTGCCAGTGCCATTTACACTTCATCTAGCGCCATCTTTTGTTTCTTAACTTGTCCCATTACCATCTCCTTTTGCCTTGCACCATCTCTTAATCTCTCCTGCCTTCCATCCTATCAGACCTTCCCTTTTGCTCTTTCCTCCCCTCCCCCTTTCCCTGCCCCAACACTTGCTTAAAATCGGTTACATCTCTAGCTTTTTCCAGTTCTGACAAAGGGTCATCGACCTGAAACGTTGACTCTGTTTCTCTCTTCACAGATGCTGCCTGACCTGCAGATTATTTCCAGCATTTTCTGTTTTTATTTCAGATTTCCAGCATCCGCAGTATTTTGCTTTTGTATTAGAGATTCATCCAGCTCATTTCAAATCAAATCGCTCCCTCTCCTCAGGTATTTACCCCGCATTCAAAACACATCATCTGGCTTCTTCGCAAGCCCTTGATCCATTCTACCTCTTCCCCCGTATCTCACCTCCCCTTCCTCTCTACAGTCCTCCAATAGTTTATCCGAGTCCATCTCTCCCACTCAACTTCCAGATGCTTGCTGACGACACCCAACTTAGCTTCTCCACCACCACCTGTGACTCCACAACTGTTGCTGTCCAGTCGACCATTAAACCGACCATCAAGCCATGGATGAGCCAGAACTTCATCCAGTTAAACTGTGGCAAGGCCAAAGCCTCTGTTCAATTCTTACCCTTAACATCACATCCGCTCCGATTCCATTCCTCTTCCCCAGCTATAACATACAGCTTCAAGGGTCCAATCTGGCCCCAACCGGAGCTTCAGACCCCTCTAGTCCATCACCAAGACTACTTCCATGTGCACAGCATCACCCTTCACCATCCCTACCTCACCCGATTTCACCATCATGTTTGCGGATTTCCTCCCAAACTCCACACTTTAGAAGCTCCAACTCATCCAGACCTCCAAATCCTGTCACATTTTGACTCCTGCACATATTTCTGCCCTTGCCAATCACCGTCACTGCATCCACCCCAACACATGGAATGTCAAAATCCTCTCCTTCACCTACAAATTTCTCCACAGCATCCTCCAGCCCCACATCAGCCTGGTTTATGGTGCATCTCTCCCCTCCCCCTTGAGATACACTGTAGCATCAAAAAGGTGCCATACAAGCTATTGTCAAGAACTGATCAGGTACAACTTCACCCTCCAATTTTACCTTTCTCTGACCCTCCACTCTTCCAACTCTGGTCTACTTACCAATATACTCCTCCAGATCAATGAAGCCATCTCCATTCTTATCAATGTCTTCCATGGTTTCCTGCCAGAGAAACACAAAACTTTTGTTTATTTGTGTGTATAAACTGTCAACAGCAGGAGGTAATAATATGGCTCAATCAGAATACATGAGTTCTGCTTGCTGTTTAAAGTCTGGTCCGTACAAAACTACTAAAAATGGAACTAACATAGCAGGTGACCATATTTGGAGTCTTGTCCTAGGCAGAGTCCGAGTGTCTATACAGCAGAAAATTAAAGTTGGCAATGATGGCAACCATTGAGCCTTCTCTAGCCATCCAATCATATACAAATCACCACTGCTGTGGACTCGCCCAGTTTAATCAAATCAATCTCCAGAAAAAAAAAGGGTGAACAGCCACAAAGAAAATATCCAAGAACAAAGAGTCTCCAGTACACAAGTTGTAACCAAGGAGACAAACTCACGCTCAGAAGGAAGGGAACAGACAGTTTAGGTTCAACTGTGCAGGGTGAGGATTGTGTGCAACAGGATGCTTGGGGACATGAAGGTGGAAAGAACAATTTTAAAATCCAACAAGAAACTAGATAATTTGCTGGCAAACGATGCAATTGAGGAGATAAGAGCATTTTTTTTTTTAAAAACAGGATTTGTTTTTTTGGGGGAATCAGCCAAATGGGCCGCAGTGGTCCTTTATGGTCCTGTACATGCCTTATGTTCCGATAACAAACAACAAAAAAAGTATTGTCACAATCTACGTTACTCAGTCCTGACCAGCTGCATGGTTTCAAGAAGCCAAAGTAGTCAAGAAGCCACAGCAGTCTATCCTTCTAACCCTGAATCCCATCCCTTACTAGATATTCATTCAGCTCTTCTGCATCTTGATGCACTAATTTATTGAAAGGGAAGCTAGATAACTACATGAGGGAGAAAGGAATGGAAAGATATGTTGCTAGGGTTAGATGAAGCAGAGGGAGGAGGCTTGTGTGGAGCATAAACACTGGCATGGACCAGTTGGGCCGAATGGCCTGTTTCTGTGCTTTACTATGTAATCTTTAGTTTGGGGAGGGGAGAAAACATGGTAACGTGGAAGCACTGACCAGCACAACGATGTCCTTCATGTGGTCGTATTCCTCTGGGTGCAGGAAGGCAGTGAACTCCTCTTTTGTGGCAAACAGGTCACCGTTCTGGTCAGCCCTTTTGAACCGGCGTTCATCTCTTGCCATCATCTGTTTGTAGTTGTAACCATCGTCAGCATCCACATCATCTGTGGAGATCAAACCGTAGGGGAGGAGAAAGCAGGCAAGAGGAGAGAATAATTCCAACGTTAATAAACAGGTTGAAAACAGAGACACAAGTGAATGAAGGATTGGTCCCAGAGAGAATGCCAGGGTCCAGATAAAGTTCAGTAAGCGGTGGCAACTGATGAAACAACAATGACGGTGTTTATACATTCATTTTTATAGTACTTCATTCTTGCCAGCGTCGCTCTACAGCAGGAAACTCTGCTGAGAACTGAGCTTGGCATTTTCTCAAGTTATGAAAGGCAAATTATATCATTCTTTTAAATAAAAAAGTTGGTGAGTTTCCACAATCCCATGGTAGTACCCCATAAATGGCAACATCATGACTCACATTCCCAGAGAGTTCCCCCCCACGCCTCCCCCATTTATAAAACGTGCTTTCAAAAAAACACTCAACAGGAAGGTGTTGGGTTTCATCTTTGGTCTATGCCGAGTTAGTCGACCTTAATTGGGACATTTCATTGGCCTTGGTGACCAATGGGAAGAGGGCAACAGGAAAATGGTGGAACAAATAGTCCGGATCCCTATGCCAGATCCATATCTATTGACCTTCCTGGAGAGTACATATGGGCATCAGTTGAGGAGAGGGCCAGATTTGACTGCACTGCTTGGCCATCTCTGCTCACACATGATTAACCATTTGGGCAAGATACCGGAGGGCTGCCAGCAATGTTCCCTGTAAGCTGCGCTTTGTTCTGCGTGGCCTGTTTCTTTTAATGCGCAGTCCCTTTAAATTTCTGCACATGCACAGTATTTACAATGCAAAAACCGGCTAGCGGCCTGCATGGGACTTTTAACATTACTGCGCAGCCACGCAACTTAGAGGGAACATTGGCTGCCAGTATTGGTGAAACTACACAGTGCTTCAGAGGTGGGGAGAAAGCTGCAACATTCAGCCACAGCTAAACACAAGTAACCAGAAGGTGCCTTTGTCAGCTGACGTGAGTCAGTTATCAGTCAATGCTGGGAGAACTACCCAAGACTTGGACTGCCAAGTTGCCAGTTTATGACGACAATGGGGTCACTGAACATGAAAAGACTACAATTTACTGCACTATTCACACAATGAAGTGTTGAAATATCCTAGTCCCTTCATGGTGTTAACACAGTAGAGATGTGCCAATCACAAATGTCAAGTGGCACACTGTCAAAGCAAACTCCTCTCTCCACCCGCTCCAAACCAGGAGGCTGATCCCCACATATTTTCTGCATGCTAGTCTCTTATCATAAATATCTTTGTCTACCAATGAAATGCCCAATACTAGAAAACCTTAAGACGTTCAACACAGCAATTAGCATTCCAAATTCCACAGTGCAGAGAGCGCACTGTGTCCAGTAATTCAATCTATGACTGGGCACAGTAATAAATAATGCACCCCAAACTACAACTCAAGACACTTTCTCATGAGATTCACCAACTCGGAATTCACCTGCCATCATAATGCAGAGACCCAAGTTAGAATATTTTAGTTGCACAAACCCTTACGACTGCTGCTCACCACTTCCACACATTGATGTGACTGTAAGCCAAGCTGTTTACATGAGATAGATTTGTGACTCAATGGCCGAAACCATCTCACGGAGTTCCCAGCAGCTGGAGTGGAGACGAGGCACGGTTACAAGTGCTGCACCTGCCTTGCGCGCATGTCCCGCCAAGCTGTGCAGCAGTTTTGTGGCTGCTCAAACGAGTGTGTCAATTTGAGTTTTGAATTAGGGGCTTTGTATGCTGTGAACCCACTTCCAGCAGGAGCTGGATAGAGACTATCCAAAGTCATTAGGTAGGACCCACCAGCCAGACAAAAGGAGACTTCCATTACATCAGATTGAGCTATTGGTCTTAGATGTGAAAGGGAAACATTTAACTTACCAAGTTTCCTCATGTATGAATATAAAAGAAAAATTCAAGGACTTACCTGGTGAATGAATGAGATGGAGATGCCATGTGTGGACGGATGAGGATTGTGGTGGTGGGTGGAGCCGTGGAAATGCTGGAAGGAAGCAACCCGGAGAAAAGTGCAGCAGTTCTACACCACCCCCCCCACCCATCCCAGAGAGGCCACTCAAAGCAGTCATGCTAGAGTGGCCATATATGAAAAACTAGTGCAAGATGAAAATAGTGTGCTGCTTTTTCTTTTTAAAAAGGTCTACAGATCCAAACCCTGATGTGAAACAGGTTTAACTACTAAATAACCAATGCCAACAGATAGTATTACATAGAATTTACAGCACAGAAACAAGCCATTTGGCCTAGCTGGTCTGTACCGGTGCTTATTATCCACACGAACCTCCTCCCACCCTACTTCATCCAACCCTTCTGATAAGGACCTCACCTCAATTGCCACACCAGTTAGAACTCAACTTCTAATGGCTCAATGAGAAAATGCACCATGCAGTATAGTACTGAGCAATACAGGTCAACAAAATGGGATGTGTTCTTTGTTCTAGGTATCAACAGGATGCTGCTATTTCCCTACATCAAGTTAAAGGGGAAGAAAGGTTAGATACACAGCAGGATTCCTACTCCGGAGCACTAGCCAAGAAGCTCTGCTGAAAGTTCATGTGGCCATCAGATAAGGACAAGATCAGGCTCAGCCTTAAAATTAGAGTTAGGCCATTTAGGAGTGAAATAAGGAAGCACATTTTTCCCCACAAAGTGTAGTAGAAATCTGGGAACTTGCTCCCCAAAAGCCTGTGGATGCTGCTGGGTCAATTGAAATTTTCAAGACTAAGATTGATAGAATTTTGTTGGGTAAGGATATCAAGGGATATGGACCAAAGGCAGGTAAATGGAGTTGAGGTACAAATCAGCCCTGATCTAATAGGATGGTGAACAGGCTCAATGGGCTCAATGGCCTGCTCTTGTTACTATGCCCATGATCAAGTAGCCAACCAAGCCACCGAGAACCTTCACATATGCAAAGTGGCCGTTTGGTTCAGGTGGAGGAGGGCTTCAGTGCCAACAGGACCAGAGCCATCAGGAGCCACTGCCTTGGTTTCCTCCTATACTAAAGGGGAAAAGGGAAAGGAAACAGAGGATAAAATGCAGGCGGGAAAAAAAAGTATAATGAAGTATGACGGCAATTTTCTTGATGGACGTGAACTTTTATTGCTGAACTACCAATCTCCACAAGGGTAAATTAGTGCAGTTGAAGTCTCCGCTAATGCCAGGAGCATCAGAATTCATACTGAATCACTCCTATAATCCACAGCACGGTAGTTCAGCACTGGAATGCCACCTTCCGTTTACTGCCATCGACCCCATCCCTTCATTATTTGCATGCTGCTCATTGTCCCGCCTGCTGCTCCTTACCCAGGTAGTAGCCGTACGTTACGTTTCTGTACTCCTCCCAGGAGACAAGCCCGTCCTGGTTACTGTCGAAATCAGGCCACTGGCGCCCAACATTCTCGAAGATGTACCTCTTCTGAGCCCGCTTTATCCAGGCCTTCAGCTCTGCCTCCGTCACAAATCCGTCCTTATCCTCATCTATTTTAACTACTATCATTCTACAAAGAGAGACAAAAAACGTGTAGATGGCAGGGTCAGATTCTGGACCTTAAAGGGTTTTAAAAAAAAAACCTACCCAACAGGGACCCATAGGTCGCATTTTTGTACTCTTCCCAGGTCACGAGGTCATCGTCGTCTAGATCGTGACCCTTCCACTGACGGTCGACATCCTCGTAAAGCCAACGCTTTTGTGAAAGTTTAATCCATTTCTTAAGTTCCTCCTCTGTAACAAACCCATCCTTGTCTCCGTCGATTTTATCTACAATTTTTCTGTTGGGAGAGTCAGAAAACCCGGGAAAGGTTAGGAAAGAAGCTTGGAGAAGCTGATCGACAGGCACTTTTACATTCGACATAGGGGATCCTGGAGAGTCGCACAGAAACAGAGACTTTCGTGGGGCACTCTTCCCCCATTTACCTTGCTCTTACGGCCGCCCCAACCAAGGGCCCCCGCAGGCCAGAGTATGGCGATTCATGGGTAAAATGCAATAAAAATCCAGCTGCGGATTTAAGCGAAGACCAGATGCCATGGTGTTGGACATCTGGAGGATCCCTGTGTACATTTAGAGTGCTACCAGCTGCAGCAATACTGCACCTCTGCTCTTTTCAGCACCCTTTCAATGTAAAAGTGCCTTTGGTGAAGACGGTTAGTTCTACTGTGCAGGTATGGGGATGCGAAGGGATCATACAGCAGCTATAAGAAAATGACAGCCTTCAAAATCATCAGAGGTTGTTAGTACCATTTCAGGGCACTGATTTTTCAAAAAGGCCTGTAACAGGGTTCTCCCCTTCCCCCAAGGCAGTGACCCATGCTTGGTACAACTCCTGCATGTGCAGGATTCCCTCCAGTACCTCATCCAAGTGGCCAGTCTTCATGAGTGTCTGTCTACTTGACCATGGGGGAGGGGGGGGGGGAAAAGAGAGGTGTACGAGGGAAGATTGGGGGGGCACGACATCCTCACGAGATGCCATCATACTTTCCATGATAGACTGATTGCATCGGGACCAATCTTGGCGGATTTTTCTCATCTCTCCAGCACAGCCCAATTGTAATGTCCCCAGTGCTTCCAAACTGGGATCAGCTAACTGTACAAACCAGTGACTGACCCGAGGATCTTGCTGATCTTTATGGTTCAGTAATTAATCATCGGGGAACCCTAAAAGGCTAATTAAAGAAGTACTCCACTATTCTTTCACCTGTAGAACCGGAGTTCAAATCCAGCCGGATTAGTGGAATGAAATCAGTCTGTCACAAAGGAATTGATTTTGGGGCCAGTCTCAATCATGTACTAAGTAGGCACACAAATGTTCACAACCTACAACTCAAAAGTCACAGAGTGCTAGTGTGGGGAAAAGATCACAGTAGTGTAGAAGGGATGTTCTTCTGAAGCTGTTAAAACAGAGCAGAGTTTGTACTCTGCACAAACCCTGATCTGGTATGGGAGAACTTGGAGCCATGGGTAAGTGCACATAAAATTAAATATTTGATGGGATACTGCACATTGCAGCATATTACATGGATTTTTTGTACAGTATACAGGCAGACAATATTGACAATTGGACACATTTCCAAAAAAAGAGTAAGAGGTATGATGAAAAAATGGATGGTCGAGATCCAATGCGGGTGTACTGGGCCTCAATAAAGCCATGTAATAATGCTTGCATTCCAAGCCCAACTGGGACTCAAATTTAACTGAATTTCTGCTGGAGACGAGACAGACAACTCATATTTATACAGCAGAATGTAGCAGAACATCCCATGGCACTTCAACAGTCTGTCAAAAGCAGAAGGAGGAAGGGAATTAGGAGAGGTGGCCAAAGGCACATCGAAGTAGTAGATTTAGGAATGAGATTTTTGAAGGTGGGGAGGGAAATAGCAAGGCCACTGTCTGCCACTGATGGCTGCTGGGGGTGGGTCAGTGGGGCAACACTTAGATCAGAGTTGGAAGGGTGGAGCGTGCAAGCTGTGACATAGGGTTGGGTGCAGAAAGACCACAGGTGGATGTGAATGAGGATTTTGAAGTCAATGCCCTGAGGTTTAGGGAATCAACAAAGTTAGAAAATCAAAAGGCTGTTTTTGCACAAAAGCACGAGACGATCAAGTGATGACTCGAACAAAAGGGTTTTAGTCGCAAGCTGCGGAACAAGTCCATGCTCTGTAAGGAAGTAAATGAAAGCAACAACACTCACTCAGTTACAACTCAGCTTCAGAATTATGGTTCACAAAACCAGTTTAAGTGAGCATGTCCCAGGGACTCTCTGTTGCACAATGAGCTTAAAAAGAGTTAGTTATTCATTGTGAATTAACATGCACTTTACTGCCAGAAGAAAAAGACTTCACCCCCTCCTCACTTGAAGGTGCCGATTCTTGCTCGGATATAGAGCTGCGTGCACCGACCCCCCCCCCTCCCCCTCCTCAATAACTCACCCAAATGGCTATTCTTCACATGCAAATCTAAATAGTAAATGTTGATAGACTATGTGCCCTCAGAACCCGAGCAACATCCCTCTGGGAGTCACTGCGCGATGATCAGGAGTGGGTACCTTGGATAATTCACCTTCCCTTCTTAGCTCAGAGGCAGAGGCTAACTGCAACACACCTTCCACCAAGCAGCAGAGGATCCAACACTCTGGACACAGCCCAGTAGACAACTCAGTTTAGAGACAAGACTGGACAGGGAACAGATCAGTTAAATCTCAATGGAAACAGCTCACGATGAAAAAAAACACTGTTCCTTGTATATACGTACTATAACCATCAGTACTACAGCTACACCCTCATCCAGAAAGTCTGAAAAATCTCAGGACCCTGAAGTCCAATTCTGGCAGAAGTTCCGAGCAGCCAGGAGGGGCACAGCACAATATCACGCCCACCATTACCCACATTTGCAGCTCAGGGAGGGATAATGCATCCCACTAATGGTTTTTACAAACCATGCGTTTCAGAGAACACAGGGCAGCATCAACACAATCAGAATAAACAGAAGCCAACTGATCTAGCGGTTAGTGTTTCTGCAGAGGAAGTTAGTAACTAAACTATTGCAGTCTTGTTCTAATTAAAGGTTTTTTCTTTTTAAAAAAAGGCAAGTAAAACCAGCAGCCACCTTCTGATCTAAAGTTCCTAACCCCTCTGCTGCTACAGTGCCCAACTGCCAAAAGGAGTCATCTTTTGCACCAGTGTTGTTTAAAGCACCCGACTCCCATCAATGAGGGACTCTCCACACCATTAAAGCTGAGGTACCCAACTTCCATCAAGTGAGGAACTTGTGGCATCTATGGTGGTATAGAACCTAACTCGCACCAAAGAGGGTCCCCATACGTCTGGTGGTACAGATCCCAACTCAGAATATCAGCATTTATAGTTCCAAAACTTGCACCCTTTCAAATGAAATAAAAGTTGGCTGTGTCCCGATACAGAATATTGATGAATCTGAACAGCTCTACAACTTTTCTAATGCAAACCATTATTTGCTAAGCATTTTCCGACATGTTCTTACACACCCAAGCCTCTCTTTGCTCTCCTCAGGAGTGAGCTGATCGAATGTCTTTGCCTCCTCGGCTCCAAGGAAGGCATCGTGGTCGTATTCAAAGTTCTCCGAGTCATCGTGCACCTTGTCGCTCAGCTCCTTCTCGTGGAAGGCACGATCCTTCTTCTCGGTGGGTTTGCTCAGGGCATAAACGCCACACATGGTCAGGTACAGAACGAGCTTCGTCAAACCCATCATGTCTGTGGTCTTTCTGAAAGGGGAGGGGGAATGTTAAACCCAAAGATTTGGGCTATATTGTGTGAACACACATGCAGTGTTGAGGAAAAAACAGGGAAGAGAAAGAAAATGAAGAAGCTTATTCCTTACATTAAAGTTGAGAGAAAAAAAAGTGCTGAAATTCAAATTTTAAAAAACACAAAATGCTGGGTACTCGAGCACCTAGATGAGAAAAAGTAGGTTAACATTTAAGGTGAGATGCTTCATCAGAGCACTGATTAGAGTACATGTTTGGGCTATAAGGCCAAGTAATTAAGTTTTGTTCAACTGCCTTTGCCCCATTATTCTGCCTGCCCTTCCCATGTATCATGGGTGGCCTGTGCCAGTGATCTTCTAGCCAATTACCAGGAGATACACAAGCAGCCTGGGTTGAGTCATTTTAAATCTATCTGCTGCTTCTTCCTCTGTCCTTGGAACAAAAGCTTTTATAACTCAGCTACTCTTCCAGGAAAGGTTCCAGCTCCTGATTGCCATCTAGCAACTGACCCTTGCTAGAAAACGTGCAAGTGGATGGTAGTCATGGTCAGAATCAGATTCGGCTGCAATGACGCCCATTGTTAACAATCACTGTTCTGTGTTCACTAATGAAGATGGCCACTTGGGTGAAGCACTACAGGACACTTGGGACTTGCGGGCACTGTATCCCACAGGAGACAGAGAAGAGAAAATTGGAGGGAGGAAAAAAGTTTGGCATCAAAACTCCAGTCAGCTTAGGCTGACACTTCAGCGCAATACTAACATAATAAAAACATAAAATCTAGGAGCAGGAGTAGGCCATTCGGCCCGTCGAGCCTGCTCCGCCATTCAATACGATCATGGCTGATCATCCAAATCCAGTACCCTGTCCCTGCTTTAATCCCCACAGTACACATATCCCACCCTACCCCCGTAACCCCACGTATTTAATTCCCCCTAACATATCCCATCCTATCCCCATAACCCCACATATTTAATCCCCCCTAACACTAAGGGTCAATTTATCATAGCCAAATCAACCTAACCCACACATTTTTGGACTGTGGGAGGAAACCGGAGCACCCGGAGGAAACCCACGCAGACACGGGGAGAATGTGCAAACTCCACACAGACAGTCACCCGAGGTCAGATTCGAACCCGGGTCTCTGGCGCTGTGAGGCACCAGTGCTAACCACTATGCCACCGTGTTGCCCCAATACTGAGGGAGCGGGTGCTGCCTTTTAGATGAGATGTTAAAACAGAGGTTCTGTCTGCTCAGGTGGACTTAAAGATCCCATTGTGCTATTCGAAGAGGAGCTGGGGAGTTCTCCTGGCCAACATTTATCCCTCCAACACCCCCAGAAACAGATTAGCTGGTCATTTCTCTCATTGCTGTATGCAAATCGGCTGCCTACAAAACAACAGTGACTGCACTTCAAAAAGTAATTCACAGGCTGTGCAAAGCTTTGGAATGTCAAGGGCATGAAAGGCACTATATAAATGAAAGTCATTTCCTGTCATAAGCATACTTAGACAAAGTAAGAGATTTTAAAACTCAGCTTCCTTAATTATCCTTTTGTAAAATCACTGATCAGAGTGTTTTTGCTATAAATTCTGTTTTACAGTCACACAGAAAGTATTTAATAAATTAGATGCTTCGTTAGGTGCTACAATAGAACTCTGCCCAGATTTTTTAAATCAAGGTGCGTCATCATCTCGCCACAGCTACCCAATTTATTTCATCTTTCACCCTTTTTAAGCTTGATGACGTACTAAACAATGGGTTTTAGCTCTTCACTTCACCTTGGTTTCTCAACTTGGACACAGGATAATCAACATTCAAAAAAAATATGGACAAAAACCTAAAAATAACTCACTTTATTTGTAAAAACCATCCAATATTGAAATCAAATACTGGGTTCTGAACTGCGAGCTAGTACAAAAGGAGGCAAAAGATGGAGCTAATCCCACACCAATACTGGTAGGAATTCGCCAGGATTCAATACCGAACAAATATTCACGTTAATGCCAAATACAGGCATAAAAATGACTGACTATTAGCGATGATTTAAATCTTTCCAGACAATTTAATCCCAATTACTGCAGGTTACCAGAACATGACCATTCCTTGCTTCTATACACAAGGGCACGCTCCTTTTGTTCATCGCTTTCCCCTGCTCAGCCCTTCCCCCATCAAACTCCAGTCACTTCCTTTCTTTTTTCCATCCACTTCCTCACAGCCTCTTGCATATCCATGTCCCCGCCACGAACATCAAACTATTTCCTCAGTTTGCATCATCTGAATTTCCTGGACTGCTGCCATTTCTCTGCAACTTTTTTGTTTCACAGATTGCATCATTTTCAGACTTGTATCTGCCCGCACTTATGACGAGGTTCTCTAATGTGCTGCCCTACTCCATCCCCCGGTCTATAACTACACTGGGGAATATACACCTGTTGCTCTAACACCGTGGGATATCCTGATCAACCCCTACTGTAACTCTCCAATACACACTACTGCTCTATAAACTTAAAGAAATAAAATACACACCTCACTACAACATTACAGCTGCCTCACTAATCAACTGTTTGAGACACAGCTCCATACATATCTTAGCTCCCCTGGACTCTCCAACATAATTTTAGTAACAGTTTGCTCTGAGAAGACCCAGCCTCACAGCAAAGTACAATGGGCATGATAACATACATTAAGTCTTTCTCTGTACATACTATACCAGGGAAAGCAGGAGTCCAATTACAGTTCCGTGTGCTACCTTAGCACCAATGTGTCCAACCATCACTGCACTGTGTAAAACACTTGAGACAATGAAGTAAAAAGTGCCTCAATACAAGAGGCTAGCATTTTCTTTTAAAGTTAGTGCTAAAAATGAATAGCCAGCATCATCATTCTATGATGAGTTTAGATCTACAACAGTAATGTTTAATTCTTAATACTGTTACTAACCTTACAATAAACTAGGGGGAATATAAACCATTGTATTTTAATGTTATCCAATATGTTTAGCTTCAGATACTCAAAATCACCACTTGATCCCATCACCAAGTTGCACACTGCATTTAACTATATTTCAAACCGATCGTACTCATCAGAGGGAGGGATCCCAGACCTTAACACACACTCAAAAAGCCGGTCAATAGGATAATTATATAAAAAAAATACTGCAGATGCTGGAAATCTGAAATAAAAACAGAAAATGCTGGAGATACTCAGCAGGTCAGGCAGCATCTGTGAAGAGAGAAACAGAGTTAACGTTTCAGGAACTCTGACGAAAGGTCATCGACCTGAAACGTTAACTCTGTTTCTCTCTTCACAGATGCTGCCTGACCTACCGGATAATTATATACATGGCAAGACTAGAACTCCCTTTACAGGCAAGCCAAGTGAACTCACCTCCTCCTCACCCACCCCCAAAGGTACTAAATCAGACACCTCAAAGTGGCCATTCTTCATGGGATGAGCCTACTCAGGTTGTGTATGTGTTGGCATCAAGGTATCACAGCCAAGCCTGACATTGCACCAGCCCAATACACATGCACACTCCAGTTCAAGTCACTTCAGTTATCACAGAATCATGGAAATTTACAGCACAGAAGGAGGCCATTCAGCCCATCATGTCTGTACTGGCCGAAAGACAGCTATCCAGCCTAATCCCCACTTTCCAGCTCTTGGTCTGTAGCCCTGTAGGTTACGGCACTTCAAGTGCCGTAACCTAAGTACTTATTAAATGCAATGAGGACTTCTGCCTCTACCACCCTTTCAGGCAGCGAGTTCCAGACCCCCCCACCACCCTCTATGAAAAAAGTTCTTCAAATCCCCTCTAATCCTTCCACCAATTACTTTAAATCTATGCCCCCTGGTTATTGACCCTTCTGCTAAGAGAAATAGGTCCTTCCTATCCACTCTATCTAGGCTCCTCAATTTTATACTCCTCACTCAAGTCTCCCCATAGCTTCCTCTGTTCCAAAGAAAACAACCCCAGCCTATCCAATCTTGCCTCATAGCTAAAATTTTCCAGTCCTGGCAACATCCTCATAAATCTCTGCTGTACCCTCTTCTCTCTCTATTAGGAGCGAGAACCTGGCTGATATTCCCCTCCCCAGCTGAAGGATGCTGAAGCCAATTACAGCACCCTGGCAGAGATGAGGCAACTGAGCACAGGATTAAACCTGGAACCTAACTGGTCTGTCGGACTCAGTTCCACACTGGGCAGCAAATCCTTCCAACTGAGCAAGAGACCCCTTAACACACCATCAAGCACAAATACAGGTTGAGGTTGGAATTAAAATCTAGTCTCCTTTTCCAAGAGAAAGTGGGGGCAAATGTAGCATATTAATACTTAAGTAAATCAATTAATTTATAATTATAGCATTCAAAAGCCATGATTAGAGATTACTCTAAAAGTAATAGTTAGAGAATGCCTTGACTGGCCACATTGTTGATACTGACTTATGAAAAACCAAACTCACCTCCCACACAATCTACAATTAGCCTGGTCTTAACTCCAAAAATAAATCTGCTAATTCAGTATTCATTACAAACATTTTCCACTGGATAAGAAAACATAAAAGTTCAAATATTGCAAGTCACTAAAGAAATAAAATGTTAAACCAAGGCCCCATCTGCCCTCTCAGGTGGATGTAAAAGATCCCACAGCACTATTCAAAGAGCAGGAGTGTTCTCCCAATGTTCTGGCCAATATTTATCCTTCCACATTTGCTAAAATGGATTATCTGGTCATTTAGCTGATTGCTATTTGTGGAATATTGCTGTGCGTGGAACCTTGCTGTGCCAAAAAATATTTTTTTTAAAATCAAAATCGCTGCTGCCTTTGACTACCTTACAACAGTGATTACACTTTAAAAATAAAAGTACTTCTTTGGCGGTGAAGCACTTTGGGACATCCTGAGGTCATGAAAAGCACTAAGTGCAAGTTCTTTCAGCAGCACCCAAAGTCACCCTATCGTATTGCCCAGCGTGGAAGAGTTATAAGCAAAGAATACAAAAAAATGTCTAACCACTCTGGCTGAGAATGTATTTCACCTGCTCTTAACTCACTCTCTAATTAAAAAGATCTAAAAGGAAGGAACCCAACTGCATGTCCTACAATAGACATCCCCAAAAGGCAGCCCTTGTCCAGTGACTCCCTGGAAACAATGGGTTAAAAGATTGTAAATATGTCAAATGTGTTTTAATAACATTGACCAATTACCAGCTAACAGTTCAAATACAATTTACCACCAATTTATCCCCAATGGTAAATTAAAGCATAGAATGAAACTTAATAATGCAAATTAAACAGCTAAATTATTTATTTCTATGTCGCCCATTGAGGGAATGTTTAACTCTAATATTTACTAGGATCTCAACGCTCCTCCAGTTACTTGAATACAGCACCATAAATATTATACCAATCCTTAAATATTGAAGCAATAACTACTACAAATTTAAATAACATTAAAACCAACCTCTTCTTCTCTCTCTTGTCCACTCACTCTGATGGGGTCTACCGGAAATAGCCCACCCCTGCACCCAAAACGGAAACATCCCCCCCCCCCCCTTGTTGCAACCAATCACCGTTCGTCTCCCGGTTTCCCGCCTCCCTTCTGACGTCACATCTGCGGTTCCCCATTGGTCGGTTCTCGCGCGGGATGCCATTGGTCGCAAACCGCCACGTCGCGCGCCCCGTTGTCTCTTTCGCTCCTTCGCTCCGTGGGCAAGCGCGAGCTCCAGTGTACGCGCCGGCCGCAATTACGTCAAACATTCAGACAATGGTCGGTCGCCACGGGAAACGAGGGCGGTGCCTGAGATTTTAACACCTTCCAGGGAGGTGATCGCGTCCAACAGCAACTTGTATTTATATAGCGCCTTTCACTTGGGTAAAACGCCTCAAGGCGCCTCACAGGAGTGTTATCAGGCCAAAAAAAAGACATCCGGGACTTGAAGAGAGACGGTTATCCACTATGTTTGTGAGAGGCATTTTTTTTTACCTGTAAATAAATTTTCTCATTTGTTGTAAAGCTGGTTGTATAACTGGCTAATTGGTGTACTGTTAGAACATTAGAATTACATAGAATTTACAGCACAGAAACATGCCATTTGTCCCAACTGGCCTATGCCAGTGTTTATGCTCAAGGCGAGCCTCTTCCCACCCTACTTCATCTAACCCCATCAACATACGCTTCTATTCCTTTCTCGGTCGTGTGTTTATCTAGCTTCCCCTTAAATGCATCCGTGTTATTCGTCTCGACTACTCCTTGTGGTAGCATATTCCCCATTCTCACCACTCTCTGGGTAAAGAAGTTTCTCCTGAATTCCGTATTGGATTTATTGGTGACTATTTTATATTTGTGGCCCCTAGTTTTGGACTCCCCACAAGCAAAAACATTTTCTCCACCGCTACCCTATCTAACCCCTTCATAATTCTAAAGACCTCTATCAGGTCACCCTGTTGTGCCTGCACTCACCTAGACACTCCATGAATCTACTGCATTTGCCTGGTTCTAGATCCTTCCTTCCTGCAAAACAGAAATGAGTTGAAAGTAGATAAAGATGTTTCCATAGGTCAAGGATGAGTATGGTGTTTAATCACTCCTGCACCCTACAACTCTTTATCCTGGCAGTGCATGACAATATTTGACCTATCAAATTGCCACTCAACGTACTTGACAGGGCCCAACCAAGTAACTCAGCTGGTGACACCATCTAGCGTAGCCAAACAGCCCTTAAGTGCACGACCATTGGGTCAATCAAAGCTCATCCTTAAATTGGTTGTGAGGGGAGACTAGAGAAACTGGGGCTCATTTCATTAGAACAAAGTGGGTTGAGAGGGGATCTGAGGTGTTGAAAAATATTGGGGGGGAAATTCAGTGGCGCCCCCTTTGGGGCGCTAATTAGCGCCCTGAAAAAGTTAGTGCCCCTGCGCCGTAAATTCAGTAGTAGCGCCTTGGGGTGCTACCAGTGAATTTCGTGGCGCTACATGCAATAGCGCCACGCACATCGGCACGTAACACCGCGTCATTGCAGGCCTCCCTTCCCTGATTAAAGGGGAGGGGCATAGCGTTGCGCGCACCGGGGCCCTGCTGGACCACCGGGGAGCGGGGTGCCGGCAAAACAGCCCGGCACTCAAGAGGAGTGCCGGGCTGAGCGATCACGGCCGGCACCCCGAAGAAAAAAGGGGAAGGGGAAGGGAAAGGGGGCAGGTGCTGGCAGTCGGCCAGTAAGAAAAATGGCCGCCCGACACCTGCCCTTTAAGTTGCGCTGCCGCGGCTGCAAAGACGCCACCCTGACCCTGACGGACATATCGTCCGGTGATAGGTCAGGGGGCGCAACCCAAGGTTGCGGCCAGGGCGTGAGTGGGGCGCTGCGCACGGTGATGATGTCATCGCCGGTGGCGCAGTGCCACGGGATACTACTGGCTACCGCCACCGCTAACCTCCCGGTGTTAGTGGCGCCGTCCCCGGAGGCGCTAATGGGAGGCACAAAGTAACCCAATTTCGCCCCCATTAAGTTTTGATGAGGTAAAGCACCTAGCGCCCGGACACGGCGCCACTAAAGCCTCCTGCGAAATTCAGCGGGAGGTTAGCGGCAGCTGGTAGCGCCCCGCGGGGCTGCACCTCCGGCGATGATGTCATTGCCATGCGCAATGCCCCGCTCGTGCCCCCGCTGCAAACTTGGCTCGTGCCCCCTGACCTACCGCCAGACGCTATGTCCGACAGGGTCAGGGTGCTGTGTTTGCGGCCGGGGTGGCGCAAATTAAAGGACAGGTGCCGGGCAGCCATTTTTTTTGGGGCCGCCTGCCAGCACCTGCCCCCTCTCGCCTCCTCCTGTGGGGTGCCGGACGCGATCGGGCAGCCCGGCACTCCTCTTGAGTGCCGGACTCATTTGCCGGCACCCCGCTCCCCGGTGGTCCAGCAGGGCACAGGTGCGCGCTGCGCTAGGCCCCTCCCCTTTAATGAAGGGAAGGAGGCCTGTAGTACCGTGGCGCTATGTACCGACGCGCGTGGCGCTGCTGCACGTAGCGCCGCGATATTCAATGGGAGCGCCCCAAGAGGGAGGGGGAGCACTTCCAGTAGCGCCCCGCCTCCTGCTTGGGGTGCTACCATTCAATTTTGGGTGCGGGGGCGCTAACTTTTTCGGGGCGCCCTGAATTTCTCTCCATGGCAGATAACTCAAGGACATAATCCTTGAACAAGAAGTTCCACGTGCGTTACGTCACAGTTGGATTATTATGAAATATTTCCACATATGACATATATGTATTGTGAAACTGGAGCTCTTTTGATATTTGTAAATAGCTAATACGGTTATTTTTTTGTGAGATACTCGTTTCTCTGAACACAGTTTTATCCAATATGACAAGTGTTGGAGCAAATCTCTGCTGTTACAGCACATTGCAGGTCCATTGTAGCCTTCATGTTGGTGGATTCAACAGGTATTATTCAGTGGTTCACTGGACTATTTAGTGCCATAAACCATATTCCAAAATAATTGTACAGATGGTTCATTCATAAACTGCAGAAATGTATATGTGATGCTGATTATATTTTAGGGAAAGTTATGTTTTTGTATTTCAGAAACTCTTGCACATTATAGTTTCCATAGAATTTAAAGGTTGAATGTGAGTAGCTGGGTCAAAGTAGAGGGATAGTAAAATAATGTTTAAAATATGGTCTAAACAGATCCTGAGAAAAAAAATTGGATGACTAAGCAAGCTGGATGGACTGAATGCCTTCTTTTGTTTCTAATTCTTACATTGTTCTGTTATTACTGCTCATGAGTAGATAACTCCGGAAATACTGAGCATGCACAGCAGGTGAGTGAGCATCTTACAACGTATTACTTCGCTCACTGAAGACAGCACAGGCAGCTGTTGGTGCAGTGATGGGAATGATAAATAGCCTATAGGGCAGACAGTGAGCAGCGGAGTGGGACTGTGGCTGTCATTCCAGGGACAGACCTGTGTACCGAGCCCACAGTGGCCTGAGCCCAAATATCACCCACTGTCAGACCCCACATCAATATCATTAGCACTGTCACACGCCTCGCTGAGTCTTTGAAGAACCGAGCATTACAAAGTCTTAATTTTTGTTTAGAATACAATAATTTCACGCTTACCTGATACTGGAAAATCACCCGCCCGAAGCTCGAGGAGTACCCAAACATAGCAACGTGGTGCTAACAGGTAGGATTTTTAAAAAGTTTTTTGTGAAGCATTTTCAGATGCAGTAATATAGTTTTTGTAAAGATCCGTGACCTTAAATAAAAAAACTAATGAGGTTTATAAACAAACTGTCAATCTATATTGGTTTATGTTTGAAAAAAATAGCAACTCATGATTTCTTAGCAAATGTCGGCTCATGATTTATGAGATGGTGGAGTCGGCATTACTGATATAGGCTCATTATTATCTCTTGGCTTTTATATTCTATACCTCTTAAGATAAAATCTAGGTTTGCATTAGCTATTACCATGGCCTTTTCAACCTGTTCTGTGAACCTGTAACCCCAAATCCCTCAGAGCACCGAGTCTACTTCTATTCAGAGTATAATTACTGCTGTTATTATTTTTTACCAAAGAGCATCTCCTCACACTTCCTGGCATTGTCCATCTGCCACTTTTTAGCCCATTCCTCCATCTTATAAATATCACTTTGCAATTTCCTTTGGTCTTCTAAAGAGTTAACTACACATCCTATTTTGATCTACCTTAATTTTATCAAAAAAGCCTCCAACGTGGCACCTTATCTTTTGAAAATTCATAAACACAACATCCACTGCATTTACTTTATCAATACACTCCATAATTTCCTCAAAGAACTCCATTATGTTTTACTCTGCATTGTGGCCTCTAAGAGTTTACCCACTACTGATGTTAGGCTGACTGGTCTATAGTTACCTGGTTTAATCCTTTCTCTCTTTTTAACTGAGGTGTTACATCAGCAAACCTCCAATACTCTGGTACAACTTCCATATCTAAGGATGTTTGAAAGATTTGGTCAGAGTGCAATATTTTCCCAATGTACAGTACTTTATGGCGTGTATCCGTCCTGTATTTCTAAAGTGTAAAATAGATATCGAAAAACCTGGTTTTAAAATGAAACTCAGTTTTCTCACAAATATGTCTTTGTGGAGGTGTTAGTAAGGTAATTACATTTTTATCAGAGCAAAACATACATCAGAACTCAAGCTATGATCCATCCCCCTATCTGTCCTGCCCTGGCACCTCTTGTTCTTGCCCAGTTTTGAACTTGGTTAAAAAAAAAAGGGATCAAGGTACACTGTTGGACAGTGTACAAGGAGCTTTACTTTGCATATACCCTGTGCTGCACCTGACCTGCAAGTGCTTGATGGAACAGTGTAGAGGGAGCTTTACTCTGTATCTAACCCGTGCTGTACCTGGCCTGGGAGTGTTTTATGGGACAGTGTAGAGGGAGCTTTACTCTGTACCTAACCCATGCTGTACCTGGCCTGTGAGTGTTTGATGGGGCAGTGTAGAGGGAGCTTTACTCTGTATCTAACCCGTGCTGTACTTGCCCTGGGAGTGTTTTATGGGACAGTGTAGAGGGAGCTTTACTCTGTATCTAACCCATCCTGTACCTGACCTGGGAGTGTTTGATGGGACAGTGTAGAGGGAGCTTTACTCTGTACCTAACCCATGCTGTACCTGGCCTGTGAGTGTTTGATGGGGCAGTGTAGAGGGAGCTTTACTCTGTATCTAACCCGTGCTGTACCTGCCCTGGGAGTTTTGCTGGGACAGTGTAGAGGGAGCTTTACTCTGTATTTAACCCGTGCTGTACCTGCCCTGGGAGTGTTTGATGGGGACAGTGTAGAGGGAGCTTTACTCTGTATCTAACCTGTGCTGTACCTGCCCTGGGAGTGTTTGATGGGACAGTGTAGAGGGAGCTTTACTCAGTATCTAACCCGTGCTGTACCTGCCATGGGAGTGTTTGATGGGACAGTGTAGAGGGAGCTTTACTCAGTATCTAACCCGTGCTGTACCTGCCATGGGAGTGTTTGATGGGACAGTGTAGAGGGAGCTATACTCTGTATCTAACCCGTGCTGTACCTGCCATGGGAGTGTTTGATGGGACAGTGTAGAGGGAGCTTTACTCTGTATCTAACCCATGCTGTACCTGCCCTGGGAGTGTTTGATGTGACAGTGTAGAGGGAGCTTTACTCTGTATCTAATGTGTGCTGTACCTGACCTGGAGGTGCTTGATGTGACAGTGTAGAGGGAGCTTTACTCTGTTGCCGAGAATTTCCTTGGGTGTTCTCCCAATCGGCAGCTGTAACTTAAGTGAAAACCCGGATACACCACATATCTTACACTGATCTTACATCAAAGTTATGGGGGCCAATCAGGAGAACCTGAGGAAATTTGCGGTGTATATTGAACCCAGGCTGTACCTGACCTGTTTGATGGGACGGTATAGACGAAGCTTTACTCTGTATCTGGCCCATACTGTGTCTGCCCCAGGAGTGCTTGATGGGACAGGGTGGAGGCAGCTTTATTCTATATCTAACCTATATTATAGTGAACTGGAATTGCTTGATAAACTGGGAAAAATGTCCAGAACTGAAATTGCTCACCTTGATGGCAGCAAAAAATTGTCACTATATAATATATATGAAAAGTATCAGATACAGATAAGTTTCTTTTTAATATAAACCAAACAGAATCTGTCTTCCAAAAAACATAAATTCAAAACTATCTGAGCCCAACAGCGATGAGGCTGCTCAGCCTGGACAGTGGCATCAGTGTTGGTCTGTCACGTTCCCAGAGTCCAAAGTATGTGCGGTCTTCGTCTTCTGTCTCAAAGGCGTTAGTCTCTCCTTCTCCTCCTCCTCCTCCTTCTTCTTCTTCCTCCTCCTCCTCCTCCTCCTCTTGTGCTCCAGTCCCAACTTTCTTCGGTGTATAGGGCAGGGTGTGTAGCGTCAGGACTTGGTTGCACATTTTGCAGTGATCACACGAGCATCTTTCAATAATCTCTTCCCACTCGTCTCCTACACACAAAACGAACTGATGTCATCATGAAACACACGAGTGTCAGATATCAGAGCCCCTGGTCTTATTGTTCATCCTTATCAACACCCTAAGTCTAGAACTCCTTGTGATTACAGGAGAAGGCAAGTCTAGGGAGGGGTGTGTTCTGTTCAAAGTTCCACCCCATTTTATATATAAACCAAAAATTGCAGATTAACCTGATCTGTAGTGTGGTTTCCCACCCTACCTCTAGAATTGGTTTGCTGGCTTGTTCAAATCGGCATCCCTATTGGTTTCAGTGGAGGTGGTCCAGTACACATGGAGTGAACCCCCGAGTGCCATTATGGACCACCCTAGCGGAGAGGTAGACCTGACCGGACGTGCTTCTCAGCGATTCCAAAAACTGAAGTATTTCTTTTTAAATTTTGGATTTTTGTGAGTATATAATTTTTTCTCTACAAGAGACAGTGCTTTGAGTAAAATTGCTCTTCCAAGACTTACCAACTCCTTTAACAAATACAGTGATCACAGGCATGCCTAGTTTTGAAAATGAGTTTATCCATACCAGTGAGATTCATATTTTTATTATTGAGAACTCCAGGTGAATGGCCAAGGCCATGGCGCAAGGTTGAAAAAAGACCATATAAATCAAAAAGTAGTGGCACCAAGCTTGGGTTTTAAAAGTCATCCACACACACAAAAAAGCTAATGGGTAACTGTACGACCTGGTGTGTTACTGAACCATACAGACTAAGAAAATCCAGCTTCTATCCCTGGTCCCTGCTGAGCTAGACAACTTCAGCTGTGGGGAATCTACAACTGGGTTTGGGAGGGGCAAAATCAGCCACGGTTCCCTCAGTTTCCGAACCCTACCTGGTGACCCCTGCTGGAAACTGCATGCTTATGACTGTTGGGTGAAGCCAGGATTGGGCTCAGCTTTAATGCTTGCCAAAGTCCAATTGTTGGCTGATGGTCAATATTGAGTCTCACACATGAAGAATAGACACTTGGGCATGGTATTAGAGGGGCTGCCAATGCCCGTGGAACCATACTCCCCACCTCAGTCAGGACTTTCAGGACAGAACAGGGAGAACAAATTGGGAGAAAAAGATGCAGAAAACACGAAGTTATAAATAAGCCTTCACATTCAAGCACAAAATGGAGAATCATTTAAGGGAGGGGAGCCCAGTCTGAGATCCATGGGCCACATACGGTCACTGAGCCCTGGCTACATGGCCCTGTAAGCCCAGGCAACTCAACCCTTGATGCACTTGTATTTCTCACTCACTGGTTTGTTCTCTTTGAATATTCTGGGCCTGGAGGTTTTGGAAAGGGCTATTCTTAGTGCTGTTGCCTCATTGTTGGATAAATCCTAAATAAAAATCTATTAATATTAACAGCTTAAGATATATGCAAATTAATGAGAATGTGAATTGAAACTTTACATGTAGCCCCGGAGGTACATGCAGCCCACAAAGTCAAAAAGCTTAGAAGTTGGGATATTCTAAATAAGGTTAAGAACAGCCCCAAAGTCTTGTAAGACTCAGCGAGACTGGGCATGCCTGTGCTCATCATTTTATTACAGTCACAATCTGTTATTATATAATATGCAAAACAATTTCTAGTTGGTTTTACTTGTTGATTAAGACAATTTTCAGTTTTGGATGGCTTGCTGATGAAGGGGAATCCTTGCCACAGAATGCCAGGGTTCAGGTTTGTGTCTATAACACTTAGCACCATGAGCTCCCGATCTCGACCATATTATCAGGAGGGGGACAGGACAGGACGGGACTGGATGGTTGGCATAGACTGAAGCTTTGATCCATCCCTAAAAAGAGGAAAGAGACAATGGGAGGGTAAATAGCCCTGGTTGGCCTTGTTCACCCTGCCCTTACCAAACACTGTCGCTTTGTTCTAGAAGCAAACTGAATGCTGAACATGGGAATTCCTAATCCGACAAAAAACTATCACGGGACCAAGAATTCCCACTGACAGCGTGTGGCAGAGAGTTCACTCCTGAATTGAAGCAACAGCATCAATTATGAACTGCAGCTGATCCCAGTGGTGAGAGGGGCATCAGGAATGGTGCAGCAGTGATCTATTAACTGGTCCCCTTGTGCCAGCAAATTAGTTGTTTCAGCACGTGCTCACACTGCAACAGCTGATTTGCTGCCCCAAAGGGGAAAAAGTAGAGTCTGTACGTCTGCCTACACTCCTGTCTGGCAATGCAGCACTTCTCAGTGTTGCACTGAAGTATCAGCCTAGATCATGCGTTCCAGTTCTGGTGTCGGGATCTAACCCACAAGCCCATTGCGGATGTGTACAACTTTCATTTTGTACCTAAGCTGTGCTGTACCTGGTCTTGGAATGCTCAATGTTAACATCAAATAATTTGCACAGAACCATAATAAATTATGCAAGGAATGTGTCAGATGAGAAGTTCTGAGGACATCATGAGTCACAGGAACAAACAATGAGTCGCTTGTGAATATGGCCTGAACCCCGGGACTGTGTAACATCTCATAACTTACTCCAACACAACCTCGGTTTTAATAACTTACCACCACCATGTTGACTTTGAACCAACAAAGGTTTACAGTAATTAAACTCTAACCTGCCTGTAATGTCTGCCATTGTCCACCATGACAGTCTTCAGAGGTAATGGTGGTTGTGATGTGATGTGACAAGATAAGCAATGCAACAACAGTTATAATAAACCATCATCAGTAAATCATATCGTGTGGCAGGAAGTAGCAGTGATCCAGGAAGAGAATTTGTGCTGGGCTAGCAGGAGAATTCATAACCACCATACATTCTGTATTATATTTAATATTTTTAATATATCCTTATATACACAGAAATTATTTTTTGCCTCCAGCATACTCTGCTCCTGCAGACATTGGGTCCTTGCTGGCTATGGTTCCCAAACCACCTGCTCTCCTCTTGTACCACACTGAATTACATACTTAGAACTTACAACACAGAAACAGGCCATTCGGCCCAACTACCAGTGTTTATGCTCCACACGAGTCTCCTTTAACTCTACTTCGTCTAACCCTATCAGCATGTCCTTCTATTCCTTGCTCACTCATGTACTTCCCCTTAAAGGCATCTGTTCGCCTCAACTACTCCTTGTGGTTGCGAGTTCCACATTCTCACCACTGTCTGAGTAAAGAAATCTCTCCTGAATTCCTTATTAGTGAAGTGGTTATTCTTCATGTGCCACCCTCGACGGTGAATGTCAGTAGGCTATTGAACTGTAGGGAGTATCACAGCTGAGCCTGATATTGTGCTCACCCATACACACACACTTTTTAGCTGAGCTCGCTGGATTGTGTCAAGAACAGTAAGTCTGGTTGATTTTTCACTTCCTTAACCCGGGGTTGCTGAGGCCAATAGAAAGCCCCCACCACCAACCTGGATAAGCTCATAAGCTGGACTGAGTCTGTATGGCTCAATATCTCACTGGGCATTTACTGATTGAGCCATTGGAAGAACAAACCGATGACTTTATTCAATATTCTACACACATGTACAATGCCCACTGACCCAACATAGCTTAGGCAACAGAACATTTATCCCTTTTTCATCTTTGCAATGGCCTGTAATGTCATAAATTTTAATTTAGATTGAAGCACAGATACTACCCTGTGTTTGGGAATAAGAATACAAGGGCATTACTGTGCTGGCATGACTGGGTGGGATAATGACCGAGGCAAACAGTGGCACAACACATACAGAGTCACAAATACAGTTATAGGGACATAGCAAGGGACACAAGCACAGACGTGGCTGTCGTCACATAACCCCTCACATCCATCCTCTTGCGTACATTCATAAGCATCTTCATACATAAACTCACACAAGTAACCTTGCGTGTATTTACAGTTTCTTTTACACTTAATAAACTTAACTAAAGGTCCAAGGCCCAGACTGCAGGACAGTGCGAGGTTAAAAAGGTAGGGCAGAAGATAAAGTACTTTAAGATAAGGTTTTAAAAGCCTGTAGATTGTTGGAGGAAGGGAAGACCGAGCGAGCTGAAAAGTTGCAGTGTTGAGGTCCTGGGAAAGTACGAGTTAAAGTAGAAAGTAATATGTAAGTCAGAACACATACACATCCTTATGACTTGTAGTTATACACACATACACACAACTATTCAGACCACACCCTCCACACAGGCCTCACTAACAGAAAGCTGAATTTAGACATAAACACTGTCTTCTCTGGTACCTGGGCTTTTCTCTTCTTTCACATCTAGCAATTGTTCAGTTCTTGTCCGTATTCTTTGAGGCTCCTGAGTATCAGGGACCCTGATGGAAATACATTCTATTATCATTCTGACACAAGTTGATTGGAGAAGACTTTGTCAACACTTGACTGAAGTGAGGCTCTCAAATTAAAGCTTATCAACACTAATGGGTAACCATTTGCAGTGCCTACCAGATTGGCACCATTTGTAATGTCTACCAGATTGGCACCATTTGTAATGTCTACCAGATTGGCACCATTTGTAATGTCTACCAGATTGGCACCATTTGTAATGTCTACCAGATTGGCACCATTTGTAATGTCTACCAGATTGGTAGCTATTTGCAATGTCTATCAGATTGGCACCATTTTCAATGTCTATCAGATTGGCACCTATTTGCAATATCTATCAGATTGGCACCATTTGCAATATCTATCAGATTGGCACCATTTGCAATGTCTATCAGATTGGCACCATTTGCAATGTCTATCAGATTGGCATCATTTGCAAAGCCTATCAGTGCTAGGCTGGCAGCTATTTGCCTCGCCTTTTACAGTGTCAGTCAATGCTGCCTGCTTTCCTTTTTTGACACAAGGAGCACTTTATTTCCCTGTATTGATGGGCACATTTAATCACCTGCATTATATACAGCTGACTGCCATTCCATGAGGGAGGAGGCACTGAACGTGCAACTATTGATACATGCCAACTTCTTTTAGCATTGCACTTTGTGAACACTGTGTAAGCATTTATTATTTAATCAACTTGCATCTATAGAGCCCCTTTGATGTGGAAAAATTTCCCAAAATGCTTCACACAGGCATAAGGAAAAACAGACACCAAGCTAAAGAAGGAGAGCTTAAGAGGGGTGACCAAATGTTTGCAATACCAATGGTTTGTCTGGGTATTCAGAAAAAAACACCTCTCACCATTGTGTTGTAAAACCCTTTGATCTCTGTTGGACTGTGAGAGGGACAGGCTTTTTTTGACACAGTGACAATGGCTTTTAAAGATCTGAAGTGAGAAGTCGCACAACACCAGGTTATAGTCCAACAGTTTTATTTGAGAAGTCGCACAACACCAGGTTATAGTCCAACAGTTTTATTTAAAATTACGAGCTTTCGGAGCTCCGCTCCTTCTTCAGGTAAAGGTACCTTTACCTGAAGAAGGAGCAGAGCTCCGAAAGCTCGTAATTTTAAATAAAACTGTTGGACTATAACCTGGTGTTGTGCGACTTCTCACTTTTGTCCACCCCAGTCCAACACCGGCATCTCCGCATCATGGCTTTTAAAGATCTGAACATAGACATCAAGTAGTAGTCTAGCTTTTGGAAACAGGCAATCTGGCAGCAAACGGCACCGAAGAGAGGAGGTTCTGCTCCAGCTCTGTAGGGAAGAATGCAGAGGGGTTATTGTGTATAACTTAATTAAGATGAACCACCAAAGTGGGATAGCATTGCATGTTCTTTATTTTGTATCATTACGCTATTCTAAATTGTACCAATTTAAACTAAATTACTCTTATTAGACTGATTGATCTGTACATTTCACGTTACGGTGGAATAAAACAGCTCAAAATTTAAGCTCTTTCACCTAGTGTAAACTCAGTCTGCCTTTGTAGCAATTGAAGGATCACAGTGCAAAAAACATAAATATCTAGCCCAGATCGCAAAGCGATGCTTTTATTATAATCCTCGGGCTTGTGCTATCATACAAGTACATAGAAAGCAGTGCGAGTCAACTGCCATAACAGTAAGATGCTCAGACCGCTTAAGGAAGCGAATGACTCCACTGAACCCGACAAGGTATCTACACCAGGCCAGAATCTGTAACAGTGGCTCAGGACAACACCAGGTGGTGCCTTAGCCCACTTTGTATTGCAGGGAATTTGAATCCGAAATCCGCCAGGAATTTGCTGTCGGATTCTAAGTGACTCATGGAGAAAAACACTGGCAAAAGGCCTGATTCTTTTGCTGGAACATTCTATTCTAAGGTTTCCTTACCAGTCTTTCCTGAAGACTTTGACATTGCTCTTTCCATAAGTCGGCTGCGATCTGAGTGTGCTCCCTGAGGATTCGGTGCTATGAACATCATCAGAGCCATCGCGAGTCTCCTTCCCAACCAAGAGCTGGTTCCTTTTCCAAAATCCTATTTTAGAATTTGCTGTAACGTTGCTCCTGATGGGAATGTTCCGGCAGGGTTTCTGAGTCTCGTAGGTGAATTTCTCAGAACTGATGACCGAGGTCGAGGAGCTCCTTGAGTCACACAGGGAGGCCTTGGGGAGGTTGACATTGGTATCTTTGAATGTTATAGAGAGTCCGGCGTAAATGATGTGAATAAGTTCTTCCCAGAGCTTGAAGACGTGATTGGGGTGCTTGTCCTGGAGCTGGAGGTAGAAGGTGCTTCGATTGGCCAGGACCAGCTTCAAACATCGACTGACCTTTTCATGGACACTCAATCTGATCAACTTCATGGGAAGCATCCTTTCAAAGCAAACAACAAAAACAAGGAACTCTTTCTAAAATCTTTCTTCTGATATGTTTTAAAGTCAATTTTTAATCTAGATTTTTGTTTTTGACAAATCTAACAGAAGGGCCAAGGGCAATAGTGCAGGACACCACCGAGGTTGGAAATGGTGGGAGAGGTGATGAGGTAAGTCAAGAGCTCAACTGCATTGGGGCAGCACGTCAGGAGTGTCTGGAGGCTATTTCTGGGCTACCATAGGAATCCTGCTCGATGCCCCCTTGATCGGCCCAGTGGACTATGCCTGCTGAGAGCAGTGAAGGTCCCAGTACTGAACAATTACAACTGTGTGGGATTGATTATCATTACAGAGTGGCCCTTCTGTTCCTTACTCAGTTGGCGAATGCAGTACTCTGTGCAGAATTGAGCCATACGGATTAGCAAGCTTCAAGTTTGTAGAAGCAAAAAAAAAATTGGAGACTTTATCCTCTGCCCTTCCAGGCCTCTGGCTGGGTGCCACTTCAAGATTCCAGTGACTATGCAGGGCAGGGGCCTCTGTAGCACCATACAGGTACAGGCAGCTGTCCCTATTATTTAAATGACTCCGTCTCCAGGTTGTGGGACTGGATCGCCACCAGATTAAAGCGGCGGGCTGTGGTTTCTCCCATTTATTTATTAGATCGAGGGTTATATGCCAAGAGCGCACATTAGTCCCTCTTGTCCTCTGTTTTAATGGAGGAGTTAATCCGTTGAAAAATGAAGTGGAAATTGGAACTATCTCTCCCCAAAAAACTGTTGAGGCTGGGGGTCAATCAAAATTTCAAAAACTGAGAGGGATAAATTTTTGTTAGGCAAGGATATTAAGGGTTACAGAACCAAGGCGGGTAAATGGAGTTGAGGTACAGATCAGCCATGATCTATTTGAATGGCATAACAGGCTCCAGGGACTGAAGGGCCTACTCCTCTTCCTATATTTTTTTCTTATCAACAAGTTAACGCCTACGTTAAAATAGTCAAACAAGAGCACTCATCCGCTCATGTTGACAACTGTAATTTCTAGACTCCAGCCTTTAGTAAAATATACATGAAGAGTCTCACACACAGACTTTCCAGCAAAAGTTAGTGATTAGGAGGAAGAACCCCACCCCGTAACCTTGGAGCACTGAGCCTAATTGTATCACCCCTATTCCCCGGGGAATCAGAACTGGAACCTTGCTAATCCACACAGCTCAGTTCTGCGCTGCGCAATCCATTCACCAACCGACTCATCAGAGAGCTGGCCAGTAATTCAGGAAAACCATCCCTATCACTGTCACCTGGTTATCTTCATGTATCCTTCTTCTCCCTCTGTTCCTTTGGATTCAGCGTCTCTGCTGGCAATGATCAAGATATTCGGGAGGGGTAAGAATGGAACGGAGGCCGTTATTCCCAGGGTCAGGAGTGTTGGGATGTTGTGGATGTCCACAAGGTTTCCCCGTCTGGTCACCTGGATTTGAATCAAATTTTAAATTGTCAAAATGCCATCTTTCTATCGGGGCCTCCCCTCCCCCCCGCCCCTTCCCGGGCTCGACTTGCCACACATTCACTTAGCGGTAAAGTGAGACGCTTGAAGTGCTGGTCTCAACACTGTTCGTCACCGGAGTAAACCAAGCGTTAATGAAATAGTACGAGAGGGATCACTTCGCTCATGAAGAAACAAAGAATTTGCAATAATAATGTTTAGAGAATTCTGAGTTTTGGACTGGACACATCTGATAAATGTAATGCTATGATTGGATTTGCAGGAGCTGCTGTTCCTAATCTATATAAATTATCTGGATTCAACCAACATCACTAAAACAGAATATCTGGTCATTTATCACATTGCTGTTTGTGGGATCTTGCTGTGCGCAATATGTCTGTCGCATTTCCTGCATTACAACAGTGACTACACTTCAAAAAAATACTTAATTGGTTATAAAGGGCTTTGAGATGTCCTGAGGTAGTGAAAGGCGCTATATAAATGCAAGTCTTTCTTTTCAGAAATGCACTACAAGTTGGTCAAATTGACAGATGATATTAAATTAGGGAGGATAGAAACATAGAAAACATAGAATCTAGGAGCAGGAGTAGGCCATTCGGCCCGTCGAGCCTGCTCCACCATTCAATACGATCATGGCTGATCATCCAAATCCAGTACCCTGTCCCTGCTTTAATCCCCACAGTACACATATCCCACCCTACCCACGTATTTAATTCCCCCTAACATATCCCATCCTATCCCCATAACCCCACATATTTAATACCCCCCTAACACTAAGGGTCAATTTATCATAGCCAAATCAACCTAACCCGCACATTTTTGGACTGTGGGAGGAAACCAGAGCACCCGGAGGAAACCCACGCAGACACGGGAGAATGTGCAAACTCCACACAGACAGTCACCCGAGGTCAGATTCGAACCCGGGTCCCTGGCGCTGTGAGGCACCAGTGCTAACCACTATGCCACCGTGTTGCCCTCTGTTGAGTCTGATGAAGCAGCCAAGGATCACAAGAAGGATTTGGAAAAAAATGTGCAAGTGGGCATAACAACAACAAATAATGTTCAGTGCAGATAAGTTCAAGGTGTTTCACATTGGAAGAAAATTGGAGGACATACTTAGTGAATGAATGTGTGGAACTAGCTAGGGGAGTGGCTGAAAGAGATCTGGAAGTGATCGAATCGACATTTACCATGTCCAGTTGTTGCAGAGCAGCAATTGACAAAGGAAGCAGAATGCTGAGCTGCAGTTCTAACTGGCTCATAGCAAGATCATATGACTTTGTTTAAAAGAGTATGTTTGTAGACTATCCAACTGTAGAGGGCTTCATAGTTGAGCACAATCAAGAAAGAGGAAGAATGAGAAAAAGAGTTATGGACAAACAGATGAATAAAGAAATAACAATGAGAGAAAGTGTATGAGAGCTATACAGAGAGAAAGAGGGAGACAGAAAGAATTAGAGTTAAAGACAGGAAGAGACAGTCATAGGAGGAAAGGGACCCACATTTTGTTTTTACTTTTGTCTATGAGCAACACAATAGGAGATCAACTAATCATGGATTTAAAAAAAAATCTGAATATAAACCTACAATCTACATCTCCTACACTGTAACGCTGACTCCGGGTTTTCATATCACATGACTGGGACAGTTGTGCGCTGTCAAACTTTGACTTCTCTGGTACCCAGCTGGTTAAAGATCCTGCCCCATGTGCAACTGAACCATCCAGACCAGACAGTCCCAGGGTGCTGGTGCTGTGGGGAGAGCCTGTCCATGTTCCAGAGGAAAACTGGAGGACATAATTAGTGAATGAATGTGTTGAACTGTTTATGATGCGGAGATGCCGGTGTTGGACTGGGGTGGACAAAAGTGAGAAGTCGCACAACACCAGGTTATAGTCCAACAGCTTTATTTGAAATCACAAGCTTTCGGAGCTGCTGCCCCTTCGTCAGGTGAAGTGAAGGAATACGAATCGGCAAAGCATATATAGACAGAGAACAATGCCTGTGTAGCGTACAATCTCAGACGACTACAGTTAATCTATCTGACTGTCTGGCAGTCAGATAGATTAACTGTAGTCGTCTGAGATTGTACGCTACACAGGCATTGTTCTCTGTCTATATATGCTTTGCCGATTCGTATTCCTTCACTTCACCTGACGAAGGGGCAGCAGCTCCGAAAGCTTGTGATTTCAAATAAAACTGTTGGACTATAACCTGGTGTTGTGCGACTTCTCACTTTTGAACTGTTTAGGAAGTGGTTGAAAGAGATCTGGAAGTGATAGAGTTTTACCCTGTCCAGTTATTGCAAAGCAGCAATTTACAAAGGAAGCACAATGTGCAACATCTTGAACCTATCTGCACTGAACATTATTTGTTGCTCTTACACCCACTTGCACATTTTTTCCAAATCCTTCTGGAAGAGAGAGCACCAGTAAGGGGAGAAGCACCCATGATTTTCCCCTGACCCGGGTGATTAGCATGGCTCAGCACTCACCCAGCACAAGCTGTACATTCTGTGTAATTCTATGCCTGTAGGCGCTCTTGATTTGTTGCTAATCTTTTTCTAACCTTTAATTTGCACATACTTATGGTTGTATTATACTTCGGGAAGCCCCTGCAAATGCACGTCAAAAGCAAAGGAGGTGGAGATCCAGCATTATCGATCCCTGCTCCAATTTCCTCATGCTAACACTGCGTGGAGTGTAATTCAATTGCTCAGGGGGTCCACATTGGAAGAAAACTGGAGGACATACTTAGTGAATGAATGTGTGGAACTAGCTAGCTTTTGGCACTTGGCAGACTTTAGTTTCCAGCCGAGCTCACAAAACATTCAGAATTCACCAGCCAGGAGTGGAACTCTGCGAATGAACAAGAACACATGTAGAGCTCCCTCTCGTCCATTAAGAGTTATAGGCCTAGAAATTCGGTAGCCCCTGAAAACGGGTGCAGGGGTTCGGAGGACTGCAGCGTGTAAAATTCGTGCTGCCTGCTACTTTGCATGATTTGTAGCGTTCAGCCGAGCGCTGAACGCACTGCTGAGTGACTGCAACATCAGCAGGGGGCCCAAGTTTGTGCGAGGCTTGCTCCAATTAAAGCTAGCCTGCACAACTTAAAGGCAGTCTGCACCTCTTAAAGGGGAAGTGCCGTCTGCACTAGGTGGTGGCAGTGCTTGTGGAGGCTACAGTCAGAAAACGAAGACTGAGTAATGGCTCAACAAGCCAGAGAAAGGGCTCCAAGATTCTCTGGTGCAGCACTGGAGGCGATGGTCCAGGTGGTCAGCTTGAGGAGAGAGGCCCTCCAGGCAACAGACGAGAGTGCAGTGGGAGCAGATAGTCAATGTGGACAGTGCCAGCAGTATAGCCACGAGGACTTGGACTCAGTGCAGGAAGAAGTTTAATGACCTCACATGCGTGGTGAAGGTCAGTAAATTCATCTTCAAATGCCATATCCCACCATCTGCACCACTAGCCTCACACTGATCAATGCACCACACCCCCATCACTCACCTATCAACAATGTCTACCAAACTGGTCAGAGAGAAGACAATGAAGTCCCCTCTCCTGGCATAAAGAGCTTCTGTCACCTATCATATGCAGCACTGGACAGTGAACTGCGAGATGTTACAAATGTCGCCTGCTCCAGCCTGGAAGGATCCCGCGCGAAGAAATTCAGGGCCATGGTCACCTTTACAGCCACTGGCAGCTCTGTCCTTGCCCTGGAGTGAGGTTGCAGGTCTGGTTGCAAGAGGTGGCAGAGTTGTGTGAGCACCTCCTTCGTAAAGCGCAGACGCCTCATGCACTGCTCCTGGCTCAGGTTGAGACCCCTTCTCCCCCTCCTCCTCCTCCCTCTGCGAGCAGCTTGTCCTCTTCTTCGCTGCCTCTGCTCCATCGCCCTGTCATGCTGCAGGCCAAGGGGGATAACAACTAGAGAACCCATGACTGGGAGCAAGTATGAGAAGTCGCACAACACCAGGTTATAGTCCAACAGATTTATTTAAAATTACAAGCTTTCGGAGCTGTCGCCCCTTCCTCAGGTAGAGTTACTGTGAGACAATCTACCAGAATTCACACAATATAAACACAGAGAAAATGCAGAGATTCAATCTTTCCCTGCATTTTCTCTGTGTTTATATTGTGTGAATTCTGGTAGATTGTCGCACAGTAACTCTACCTGAGGAAGGGGCGACAGCTCCGAAAGCTTGTAATTTTAAATAAATCTGTTGGACTATAACCTGGTGTTGTGCGACTTCTCATTTTTGTCCACCCCAGTCCAACGCCGGCATCTCCACATTGGGAGCAAGTAGTCTGACGAGAACCCTTGAATTCAGAAGCAAGGCCTTCTCCACTTGCAGCACAACTCCCTGTCACCTCACCAACCTTAAACAACTCTAGAAAGCTCCACAGTTCCACAAACTTACACAGAGCCAGTAGAAATTAAAAAGCAAGTTACCTGAAAGTTGTTGATGATCCCTTTAAATGTTGCTGGTAGGGGGTCCTTCCTGCTGCTGAACGTATGTTCAGCTGTGCGAGGTTAGGAGAGGGCGTTAGCTCCAGCAATGAGGACAAAAATGGCAGCGCTGGCGTCAAATCAGCGTTGCACGCCGATTGATGTCATGATCTGCCTACTTACCATACTTCTAGCGCACGCTCCTAACGGCTGCTCTACTGCCCTCACCAAGATGGCGTCTGGCGTGGCTCTCATCAGCAGTGTGCGTACTGCTCGGAAGCCATTTTGGTCCCAATTCAGCACCTGTAGCACCCAAACAACAGGTGCTATGGAACCGAATTTCTAAGCCATAGTTTGCAGCCCACAGTATAACTCAGGTGCAACCGCTGGTCTCAGCTAGGTAGGTAGGTAGGTAAGTAAGTGCAGTGCAATTGGGGCATCACATGTTCTATTCACAGTGTTAGGAGTGAATGGTGAATTTAAAAATGTATTGATTCTGATGTTTTTATTTCAATCACGGAAGACTGCTTTGGCCTCTGGACACTTGCTGTGACATGATAAAAATTATGCAGCCAGTGAAGTATTTAACATAGAGGTAACATAGAAGATAGGGGCAGGAGTAGGCCCCTCGAGCCTGCTCCGCCATTTAATGAGATCATGGCTGATCATCCAAATTCAGTACCCTGTCCCTGCTTTCTCCCCATATCCCTTGATCCCTTTAGCCTTAAGAAATATATCTAACTCCTTCTTGAATATATTTAATGAATTGGCTTCAACTGCCTTCTGTGGTAGAGAATTCCACAGGTTCACCACTCTCTGGGTGAAGAAATTCCTCCTCATCTCAGTCCTAAATGGCTTACCCCTTATCCTTAGACTGTGACCCCTGGTTCTGGACTCCCCCGCCATCGGGAACATCCTTCCTGCATCTAGTCTGTCTAGTCCTGTTAGAATTTTATAAGTTTCAATGAGATCCCCTCTCATTCTTCTAAACTCTAGCGAATACAAGCCCAATCGTCCCAATCTCTCTTCATACGTCATTCCTGCCATCCCAGGTATCAGTCTGGTGAATCTTCGCTGCACTCCCTCCATGGCAAGAACATCCTTCCTCAGATAAGGCGACCAAAACTGCACACAGTACTCAAGGTGTGGTCTCACCAAGGCCCTGTACAACTGCAGCAAGACATCCTTGCTCCTGTACTCGAATCCTCTCGCTATGAAGGCCAACATACCATTTGCCTTCTTAACCGCCTGCTGCACCTGCATGCTTACCTTCAACGACTGGTGCACAAGGACTCCCAGGTCTCATTGCACGTCCCCTTTTCCCAATCTATTGCCGTTCAGATAATAATCTGCCTTTCTGTTTTTGCCACCAAAGTGGATAACCTCGCATTTATCCACATTATACTGCCTCTGCCATGCATCTGCCCAATCACCCGCCTTGTCCAAATCATACTGGAGTTTCTCTGCATCCTCCTCACAACACACACGCCCACCCAGCTTTGTGTCGTCTGCAAACTTGGAGATATTACATCTAGTTCCCTCGTCTAGATCATTAATATATATTGTGAATAACTGGGGTCCTAGCACCGATCCCTGCGGTACCCCACTAGTCACTGCCTGCCACTCGGAAAAAGACCCGTTTATTCCAACTCTTTGCTTCCTGTCTGCCAATTTGGTGCTATCTCACAGATAAGATGTAATCCCATGTGCTTTATTAATGAAGGTAAGATGTAAAATGCAATCTAAGATCAGTTGAGTATATTATGGTCTCCATGTTGAAGTAATACAATCCTTTACTTTGGAGGACATTGAGTTCACACAAAAACCATTGTGCGTAATATAGGCCCGTATTTTCCGATCCCTACGGGTGTGTACGAGCTGTGCACACACCCATAGGGACCTCGCATGTGCCGGTTTCAGGCGTGCGAAGCGCATGCGCTGAAAACCGGCACTTCCGATCTGTCAAGAATCCTCTTGACAGATCGCACGCCTGCCCTGGAGAAGGGCCTCTGCTGGGGGAAGAGTTCTGCTTTCTGCAGAACCTCCGCCCGCTGAAATCCTTTAAAAATCTTACGCCTGGTAAAAGCAGGCGTAAGGCCTGCTTTTACCAGCATAAGAGTTTAAAAAAGAAAAAAGAAATTTTTTTTTTCACTCGTTAATAATTTAAAAATACTTTTAAAAATGGTAGGTTTATTTTTAGCCCTAAAATATTTAATTTAATGTAATTTTAACTAATTTTAAAAACGTGATTTAAAAAAAAAATTTATTTAATGTTTTGATATGCTTTTGGGGTGATCTCCATTCATACTTTTGACGGATCTAAGCTGAGAAACCTGTCAAAAGTATGAAGGGGGATTCCCTTCTTTCATTGGTTCCCCATGGCCCACGTGAACCCAGGGACGCTTGTGAACCGCATGCGCCTCTGGGATACGTGGGCCCTGTGCATTTCGTAGTGGAGAGGCCCAGGAGTGGAAATGTGCGGACCTCTGGAGCCCTCAGGTAAGGGCGTAGATTTTTTCCAGATCGGAGGCCTCCGCACGCAGGAAGCTTCCGATCGGAAAATACGGGCCATAAATGTAAATTGGACTATATGGGATTAAACATTGGCTCCCCCTCTGGCTCAGGGGATATGTGGAATCTTTCTGGTGTGGTACTGAGTCTTACAGACCAGGAGGTCTCAAATTAGGCCCGTGCTTGATGCTGAGTTAGCTGATCGCAACGGAGCAGTACTGGGGTCATCACAATTGACTTCAGTATCCCCAGGCTAGGGAGGAGAGAAAAAACAATCGACGGGATTCCTCCCCAGTTGATTGTTATCCAATGATCCTCTGCTAACGATTGCTCTGTGGACATTGAGTGAGAATAAATCGGGTCTTGTTGTGATGCCCCCCACAGTCAAAGAGCTGGGAAAACACCCAGGCTCTAGGTAACTGCACCTGTGGTGCAACATTCCTTTATCTATAAATACACTTTGTGTTATTTGATGTAATGGTATCTCTACTCATCTAGTTTGGATGAGGAGCGTCTACCTGAAATGTTGACCCACATTTCTCTTCGCAGATGCTGATGCACCCGCTGCATACTTCCAGCATTTTCTGGGCTTTTTTAAATTTCAGATTTGCAACATTAGCAGTTCTACCTATCAATCTACTGAAATGTTTTCTGTCTGGCGCCAAAAGGGCCAAGTAATGTCCACAGGGTAAGGGGAAATTTAAAAAAGAAAATTTCACATCTTTTTATAAAAATTTCCATTCCCGAAAACACAAGCAGGGAACAACTGCAATTGTCACAAAAGCACCAAGTCAAATTCATGGGGGAAAAACTTAAACCCCCTTTGAACATTGATGTTGATTTACCACCCAACCGCACGCCCCCCCCCATATTCCCCATAAATTAAAATTTATAATATAATAAACATATAACCAATGCAGAAAAAGTCACTAAACTTACCCATATGCTATCTTACAAAGGCCTGCACCAAGCTTTGCCCTACGTGGGAATCCCCCTCTCTCCAGCCTTTGCTCCATTATTGGAGCTTCCCTCACAACCAGTTGTGAACCTAGAGATTCTTTCATGAACATTTGCACACAGGCATGTGCTTTCTGTCTCCCAGTGCTCATGCACAACATCGGGCCACAGTTTTTGTGGTGTCTGCACATCCACTTGACACTGCTTAGTTTAGCCTGACTTCAATTAGAGTCCATACTCCTGCTCAGCTTCCCCTCAATAATCTATCAATCTTATTTTTGAAATTGTCAATTGACTCCCAGCTTTAACAGAGTTTTGGGGAAGAGAGTTCCAGATTTCCACTAGCCTTTGTGTGAAGAAGTTCTTCCTGACATCAGGCCATTCAGGAGTGAAATCAGGAAGCACTTCATCACACAAAGGGTAGCGGAAAGTTGGAACTCTCTTCCCCCCCAAAAAACTGTTCAGGCTGGGGGTCAATTGAAAATGACAAAACTGAGATTGATAGATTTTTGTTACGTAAGGGTATTAACGGTTACGGAACCAAGGCGGGTAAATGGAGTTAAGATACATGTCAGGCATGAACTAATTGAATTGTGGAACAAGCTCGAGAGGCTGAATGGCCTACTCCTGTTTCTATATATTGCTCCCCGGCCATCACTCACTCTCTGTCTTTATAGTGTAAATAACAACCAGCTCCCAGTCATCTCCTCTGCTTCCAGCTGCTGTAGGGCTTTTCCCCGAGCCTCTCTTCCCCCCGACCAGTGCTCGCAGGTCCAGACTCAGACTTTAGCCTCCTCGTTGGTTCCAGATCTCAGTTCACGCAATAGTCTTGCACCTCAGCCCCCCGAGCGCTCTCAGACTCCAACTCAAGACATTAGCATCCTCCTCACGGGTGCTCCCAGACACCACACTCCAGTTCTCCCCCATTACTCCGAAGCCCCAAATGCAACTCCCCCACCCCGCCCCTCTCTACACCCCCAGTATTTCCAGGCCCCACACTCTAGCCTCCCTCCTCCACTACTGTCATGTTTCAGCCTTCCTGTCCCAGTCTGTTCCTGGACCCCACCTTCTCCTGAATGCACTAATCCCAGCTACGTTAAACTCTCACACATCCTACACCGAATACAGTTAGGGTTCGTACCACCTGCTGTGCTCCCATACTACATCCAGAAGTCACACTCCCCCTCTCAGCCATCACCCATTCACTTCCAGCTCATGCCCTCTCATTCACCTACCCCCAGGTCTCAGCCCCCACTCTTTGACTGCCCCTGAAGCCGCCACCACCCCCCACCCCCCACCCCGACCTGACCCTTACCACCCAGTTTCTTTCTCACCTGCATGTCTTGGAGCAACTTCTGGACACCTTACCCCCAACCCTATCCTGGTGCCCACCTATGACTCTCTACATTTTGGCTCCAATCTTGCTGAATGCCCTTGTAACTTTCTAGAAGGCAAGATATATAAATTGAGTCTATGTGTGAAAGTCGCACAGAAACAAAGGGAGACAAATAGGAGAGAGGGGAGACGGATGGAGAGAGTAGCAGGATTAGTGCTAGCTAAAGAGTGTGAAAAATACTGGGACATAAGTGGAGAGATACAGACACCACAATGAGAAACCTGTGTGCGCACCTTAAAGATAGCGTGAGTCACAAACAAAAGAGAGTGTGTGACACAAAGAATTACAGAGTTGGTGTCCCAATTTTTGGGTTTGGGGATTTGGCATTCTTTCGTGTTCTCTCAAAAAAGTGGTTTTCGCATATCTTACAATCTGGAGTGTACCTTTTACTGCCCAATGTCTAGTTAAAGAAAATTGAGAGGTCGCACAACACCAGGTTATAGTCCAACAGTTTTATTTGAAATCACAAGCTTTCGGAGCTATCGATTGCTCCTTCCTCAGGTGAAGTAAATTGGATACAGAATCGCCAGAGCATATATAGATGGAAAACAAAGCATGTGTACTTTACAATTGCAGACCAATAAATTAAATCATCCTGACTATCTGCCGAGGTGTGATAAAGTTAATTAAGTCAGCCAGGAAGGTACCACATCAAAAGACATAGCAAGATACAACTGAGACAATGAGGTGTAGTCGCAGGGGTTCTAACGTGTCAAAAGCTGCCGTCTGTATGTAAAACGAAAAGCTTTAAAAAAAAATTACTTTTTTACTGGGAAAATTTTTACTTTTTTACTGGGAATCACATCTGTGAACAAGCTAACGACGACTCGAGTCCGGATCACGTCATGTATCGTGACATAAACCCAAGATCCCGATTGAGACCGTCTTCATGAGTGCGGAACTTGGCTATCAGTTTCTGCTCGATGATTTTGCGTTGTCGTGTGTTTCTAAGGTTGCCTTGGAGAACGCTTACCCGCAGATCCGAGGCTGAATGTCCTTGACTGCTGAAGTGTTCCCCGACTGGGAGGTAACAATCCTGCCTGGCGATTGTTGCGCGGTGCTCGTTCATACGTTGTCTCAGTGTCTGCATGGTCTCGCCGATGTACCATGCCGCGGTGCATTCTTTCCTGCAACGTATGAGGTAGACAACGTTGGCCGAGTCACATGAGTATGTACCATGTACCTGGTGGGTAGTGTCCTCACGTGTGATGGTGGTATCTGTGTTGATGATCTGGCATGTCTTGCAGAGTTTGCCATGGCAGGGTTGTGTGGTGTCGTGGTCGCTGTTATCCTGAAAGCTGGGTAATTTGCTGCGAACGATGGTACTTCTGAGGTTAGGCGGCTGTTTGAAGGCAAGTAGTGGAGGCGTGGGGATGGCCTTAGCGAGGTGTTTGTCGTCATCGATGACATGTTGAAGGCTGCGAAGAACATAGCGTAGTTTCTCCGCTCCGGGGAAGTACTGGACGACGTAGGGTACCCTGTTGGTTGTGTCCCGTGTTTGCCTTCTGAGGAGGTCTATGCGATTTTTCGCTGTGGCCCGTCGGAACTGTCGATCGATGAGTCGAGCGTCATATCCCGTTCTTACGAGGGCGTTTTTCAGCGTCCGTAGGTGTCCATCGCGTTCCTCCTCGTCTGAGCAGATCCTGTGTATTCGCAGGGCTTGTCCATAGGGGATGGCTTCTTTAACATGGTTAGGGTGGAAGCTGGAGAAGTGGAGCATCGTGAGGTTGTCCGTGGGCTTGCGGTAGAGTGAAGTGCTGAGGTGTCCGTCTTTGATGGAGATTCGTGTGTCCAGGAATGAGACCGATTCTGAGGAGTAGTCCATGGTGAGTTTGATGGTGGGATGGAACTTGTTCTCCAAGGCAACCTTAGAAACACACGACAACGCAAAATCATCGAGCAGAAACTGATAGCCAAGTTCCGCACTCATGAAGACGGTCTCAATCGGGATCTTGGGTTTATGTCACGATACATGACGTGATCCGGACTCGAGTCGTCGTTAGCTTGTTCACAGATGTGATTCCCAGTAAAAAAGTAAAAATTTTCCCAGTAAAAAAGTAATTTTTTTTTAAAGCTTTTCGTTTTACATACAGACGGCAGCTTTTGACACGTTAGAACCCCTGCGACTACACCTCATTGTCTCAGTTGTATCTTGCTATGTCTTTTGATGTGGTACCTTCCTGGCTGACTTAATTAACTTTATCACACCTCGGCAGATAGTCAGGATGATTTAATTTATTGGTCTGCAATTGTAAAGTACACATGCTTTGTTTTCCATCTATATATGCTCTGGCGATTCTGTATCCAATTTACTTCACCTGAGGAAGGAGCAATCGATAGCTCCGAAAGCTTGTGATTTCAAATAAAACTGTTGGACTATAACCTGGTGTTGTGCGACCTCTCAATTTTGTCCACCCCAGTCCAACACCGGCATAGTTAAAGAAAAGCATGGCCTTGGGATCAGTACAGAGAAACTTTGCTCCATGTACTGGCTACCGAAATATCAACGGTGTTGCCACATGCACTCACCTCTGTTCACAGAAGACAGACTGAAAAGCACTCTATTGGCACCAGGACACAACGTCAAACCAACAACAGATTTATTTTACATAAAGTATGTGAATGGAATAGAGTTTTCCATAGTGAGAACAATTAATTTTCCAATAACCTCAGTTATGAAAAACAATAAAGACACCACTTACTAATTCTTTGAACATTAGCTCGCTTCTTCTAGCTTAGCTAATATACAGCTTCTTACCACAGCTATGCCCAAGAGGGAGAGCCCTCCCCTTAAATCTGAGAAAAATGAGAAGTCGCACAACACCAGGTTATAGTCCAACAGATTTATTTAAAATTACAAGCTTTCGGAGCTATTGATCGCCAGGTTTAAATAAATCTGTTGGACTATAACCTGGTGTTGTGCGACTTCTCATTTTTGTCCACCCCAGTCCAACACCGGCATCTCTGCATCATTAAATCTGAGAGATGGTGGGCTTGACTCACTGAATTAACAACCATGAGGTATCGCTTACCCTTTGATGCGTGAGCAGGAAGCTCCCAAATGTCTGCTCCAGCCAAGCCCCCAGCTGTGTGAATGGAATGGAACCTCATCTGACCCCTCAGGTGTTGCAAGGAATACTCCACTCACAGTGGCCTGAAATATCTGAGACTGTCTATAACAAGCCTACCTTTGTCTACTCATTAACATTCCAATTCACTATGGTAGTCGGCCTGATTTCAAACTTATTATTGAGAAAAATTTTGAATTTAACCGTACAGAAATGTTATAAGTTTAAAAAATTCAACTTATGCAACAATCCAAGTTGCTACAGTAGGAGAAACATTTGTAGAAAGAGATACAGTGTCAGCTGTGGCTCAGTTTGTAGCACCCTCGCCTCTGAGTCAGAACTCTGAGTCAGAAGGTTGTGGGTTCAATTCCCACTCCAGGGACTTGAGCACAAAAAATCTAGGCTCACACTCCAGTACAGTACTGAGGAGGCTGCACTGTCGGAGGTGCCGTCTTTCAGATGAGATGTTAAACCGAGGCCCTGTCTGCCCTCTCAGGTGGACGTAAAAGATCCTATGGCACTATTTTGAAGAAGAGCAGGGGAGTTTCCCAGGTGTCCTGGCCAATATTTATCCCTCAATCAACATCACTAAAAAAAAAATATCTGGTCAGTATTACATTGCTGTTTGTGGTAGCTTGCTGTGCACAAATTGGCTGTCGCGTTTCCTACATTACAACAGTGACTACACTTCAAAAAGTACCTCTGCTTTGGGATGTCCGGTGGTCGTGAAAGGCGCTATATAAATGCAAGTCTTTCTTTCCACAATCTTTTTATTTGTCAATCAGCATAACAATGGATGATCAACTAGTATTTATAGTAACATAATCTGTTAATGGGTATAATGCTGCTGTGTTTATAATATCACAGCAAATTGTTTTGGGTATAACACTCCTGATTTTATATATATATATATACCTGGAATCATTTAAGAATCAATTGGATGCTACAATGGGTCAAATTTGGGGCTATTCTGGCTGGATGAACTAAGGTGGCCCAAATGGCCTTCCTCATCCAGACTAATCCTGTGATCTTGAGTGTGGTATCCTGGATACCGGTCTCTGTTTTATCTCTTAGTTCACAGCCAGAAAAGGAAGGCCAGCCAAACCCACTGCCAAGTTCCCAGGATCAGAGACTTCCCCAATACAATGGCTGTGAGGTATCTATCGATTACCGAGACAAGCTAACAGGGTTACTTATTATTTACAGTCTGAGGTAACATCAAAGCTAGCTCATTAGCATCTTAACTACCTATCGTCTCAAACACACTTTTTTTTAAAAAAGTGTATGAAACCATGCAACATTTAAAATGCAACATTTAAAGGGAACTCTTCATACCTGCATCTGCCACCTATCTGCCCATACTGCTAGTCCATTTATGTCCACCTGCAGTCATTCGTAATCCTTGTCACAACTTACCTATACCCTCCAAAATGGTCCCATCAGCAGATATCGATATAGAACATTTATATAGTAAATATAGGAGCAGCCCCAACACAGATCCCTCTGGAACACCAGTTTTCATTCCAAGAAGTTTCCCTTTACTCCGATCCTTTGCTTTCTGCCCTCCAATGATCTTATATCCTTGTAGACAAATCCCACATCACTCTATCTGCCGTTATCTTTGCTGTAACTTTTTAATGTGGGACACTAGCAAATAATTTTTGAAAATCCATGTGCCTGACTTGGAAGTGTTTGATGGACAGTGTAGTTGGAGCTTTACTCTGTATCTAACTTGTGCTGTACCTGCCCTGGGAGTGTTTGATGGAACAGTGTAGATGGAACTTTACTCTGTATAAAACACAATGTTGATCCTGACCTATGAGTGAGTCCTTGACATGACAGTATGTAGAGAGAGCTTTGCTAATCCAACTGATTGTTTGATGCTGACTCAGGGTGTCTGGAATGGAAAAGTTTCCGTTTCCCAGCAGTGACAGGAATCAGCTCAATAGATTCCCACCCACTCATAGTCGGTAGCTGTAAAATCTAGTCCATCTTATTGTGCCATCTCTAGAATGAACATAGAAAGAAAGACAGAACTTGCACGACCTCAGGATGCTTTACAGCCAATGAAGTACTTTTGAACTGTAGTAATGTAGGAAACATGACAGCCAATTTGTGCACAGCAATGTGATAATGACCAGATAATCTGTTTTTAGTGATGTTTGTTGAGGGATAAATATCGGTTCGGCCACTGGGGAGAGCTCCCCTGTTCTTCTATCAAATAGTGCCATGGGATCTTTTACATCCACTGGAGATGACAGACAGGGCCTCGATTTGAATCTCATCTGAAAGACTGGGACCTCTGACTCCCTCAGTACTGCCCTGGAATGTCAGCCTAAATTTAGTGCTCAAGTGGAAACTTGAACCCACGACCTTCTGACTCAAAGGCGAGAGTGCTACCCACTGAGCCACAGCTGACACCTGTTTCATGTAACCGGTTTCGTATTATGGATTCTTGCCTGAATGAAATCACTTTCAAAGACGGCAGACTGAGCAAAGAGGTTGTATTCCCGGGATCGCAGGAGCTTGTGTAGAGATCCACCTTCCACCCCAAGCTGTGCAGGACTGGGTCTTGCAGATCCAGTGCCAGAATCGATGGTTTCTGTTAAACCCGTGAAGAAATCACGTCTATATGGTGTCGACTGATCCATCTTCACTCCTTCTCCCCTCGTGATTCTCAGGCCAATTCTCTTTCCAAGTTACTACTCTTCTGTCGTGCACCTGTTGGGCTGGTTCTGCATGAATGGTTCCATTTCAGCTCTGCCGTCACTCCAGTAATTGACAGCTGAGGCTCGCACGTGAAAGGATTACAGATGGCAGGAAACAAACACCTTCCAATTGGATCAGGCTACATCCAACTGGGACCAACTGCATATCAGTCAAAGTCAAGCGGTACCCAGATTGAGTTAATTAATGAGCAGATGGAGGTGTCATAATAGTTGTCAGGGGGTGCATCACTTTTCCAGTGAGATCACAGACCTGCAGCAGAGTGGGAAAACCTGAAACAAAGAGCCTACTTCATATCAATGATCTCCTCCAGCCCTATCTACTCTTTTGCTGATCTTTCCACATTACATTCATTAATTTCCTTCAGGTCACATGCTCTTGGTGCACTCAAATTTCATCCCTCTGGCATTGCAGTGGCCGAATTACTGCATCTCTTCCATGCCCTGCAAATGGGGCAAAGATAATCTTGTTTATTTTGATTTTTCAGAGTCACAATTTCTTTATGTCTCACATAAGTCTCATTTCTTTGTGGCTTTACCCTTAGTCCTTTTTTAATCTGTTGATATTCTTGGTCTCACTAACTCCCCTGATCGCAAATGAAACTCCATTGCTAAAGTTACATACTAAACAAAGAAAGAACTTCTATTTATATAGCGCCTTTCACGTCCTTAGGACGTCCCAAAGTGTTTTACAGCCAATGAAATACTTTTTGAAGTGTATTCACTGTTGTAATGTAGGGAAACGCAGCAGCCAACTTGCTCACAGCAAGGTCCCACAAACAGCAGTGAGTTACACGACCAAATCTATTTTAGTGATGTTGATTGAGGGATAAATATTGGCCAGATCACCAGGGAGAACTCCCCTGCTCTTCTTCGAATAGTGCCATAGGATCTTTTACCCGAGAGGGCAGATGGAGTCTCGGTTTAATATCTCATCCGAAATACGGCACCTCCGACAGTGCAGCACACCCTCAGTACTGCATTCAGAGTGTCAGCCTGGATTATATGCTCAAGTCTCTGGAGTGGAACTTGAAACCCACAACCTTCTGATAGACTGACACTAGAAAGTTGCATAATAGAAGCTTGCTTTTCTCTTGTGTCCAATCTTTCTTTCTCTTCCTAACAACTCTTAAAAGGGGAAAGAAAGCCTAAAGGGAGTATTTTGTGTTCTATGTACTTTTTTTTATATCGATATTATTATCTTACATGTAACATGTGCTTCTTGTAAGTGCCATACGTACTTCCTGTTACACTTTAGCATCACACTTGAGTGTATCCTCGGACTCCCAGTGAGCAATGCCATGGGCAATCTGCTCGTATTATATTTAAAGTCTTGCACATAGTCTTGGGTATATGGTGTCAGCTGTAGCTCTGTTGGTAGCACTCTTGCCTCTGAGTTAGAAGGTCGTGGGTTCAAGTCCCACTCCAGAAACTTAAGCACGTAATCTAGGCTGACACTCCAGTGCAGTACTGGGGGTGCACTGTCACAGGTGTTGTCTTTCAGATGAGACATTAAAATGGCGTGGCCATTAACAGGTCCAGAACGTGATCGATGGGGTTATTCGGTCTGACTGCCTGCCTCTCTTCCACTGCTTTGTCTGCATCTGGGTGTCCCTGGAGAGGGAGCACGCGGTATCTGCCAGTCCGCTTGAGGCCTTCCGTAACTGGAGTGAATAGTTGACAAGGACAACAACATTTTGATTTGATAAATTTTTCATTTTGTTTTAATTATAATTTGGGTTTATTGTTGTGCCCATTTAAAAAGGGCACTTTGTTAAATTAATAACTGATTGATGACACTGTCATCTTAATTAGCAATTAAAAAGAGGAGACATTAAATTGAGGCGCTGTCTGCCCTCGCCGGTGGAAATAAATGATCCCGCGGCACTATTCGATGAAGAACAGGGGAGTTCTCCTGGTGTCCTGGCCAATATCAATCCCTCAACTAACATCAGTTAAACAGATTATCTGGTCATTTATCTCATTACTGTTTCTGGGACCTGTACACAAATTAGTTGCCACGTTTCCTACATTACAACAGTGACTACACTTCAAAAGTACTTCATTGGCTGTAAAGTGCTTTGGGATGTCTTGAGACCATGAAAGATACTATATAAATGTAAGTCTTTCTTTTGTATTTCTTATAAGTGTCACACTATCTTCATCATAATTTGATGATAGCATCTCTATTGTTACAAAACAGCATGAACAATACCACCAGTTATAGAATGTCACCAAATATTTCTTCATTTTTTTTAATGATCCAAAGATGCTTGAATAGTGGCATTCCCACCCTGTGGCGTGGTTTTCTGATGCCAGGCATCTCCTGTGCAATCCTCAGCCTCCACTGCAGTTGCACACCACACTGCTTGAAATGGAGTTGCTCCCAGTAGTTAAATACCTCCGCAGTGGCCAACAACAACTTGTATTTCTATAGCGCCTTTAACGTAGTAAAATGTCCCAAGGCACTTCACAGGCCAAGCATGAAGGAGTCTCCATTAGTGGGTCTACGGATCAGCAATAAAAGAGTGTCATTTATTGGTATAAAAGGATGAAGTACTGTTAACAAAAAGTACCATGGTGTACTTTTATGGAGATAAAATCATCAACATAGATTGCAATTGAAATTGGGGTGTTACAATGAGATGCAAAAAAGTTACATGATTTTTCCTGCTCAACCCAAAAAAGTTATCATGATGCGGAGATGCCGGTGTTGGACTGGGGTGGACAAAAGTGAGAAGTCGCACAACACCAGGTTATAGTCCAACAGCTTTATTTGAAATCACAAGCTTTCGGAGCGGCTGCTCCTTCGTCAGGTGAAGTGAAGAAATACAAATGGGCACAGCATATATAGACAGAGAACAATGCCTGTGCAGAGAACAATGCCAGACGACTACAGTTAATCTTTCTAACTGCCCTTTATCACACCTCGGCAGAGATGTTTAAAGCTGTTGGACTATAACCTGGTGTTGTGCGACTTCTCAACAAAGTTATCACAGTGAGTAGAAATGTAAGCATCTCAGTAATAATTTTTGCGAAATCCTCCGTCGAATAATAAATCAAAGAAGAAAATAATTTCTTAGATTTACAAAAATGGAAGGTGGGGATTGGAACATTTTCTTTCCCCCCACCCCGGACCGTTTAGTGCGACTGTTTTGCTCCGGTCGGAGCGGATGGACAGGAGCACATAAAAGATGGCCACGCCCACGGGAGAGGTGCTGCCGGCGGTTCGGGGTCGTTTGACGACCGTTTTCGTGAGGAATCTGCCGGCCTCAGCGACCGGCGAGCAGCTGGGGGAGATTTACAGCGAATTGGGGCCGGTCAAACACTGCTTCGTGGTGAAGGAGCGAGGTGAGGAGACGGGGAGAGGGCGAGGGGCACACGTGGGGGAGGAGCAGCACGCTGGGGAGAGACATGCTGCTTCTCTCCGTGTCTTTCACCTGCTCCAGGGAGCCTCACATCGACCTCTGCCTCAGGCTGGACTGGCCTACACCATCCTGGTGTCCTGTTCCACCCTGAGCCGAACTTCCAGCCCCGGATCCTGATCACTAGGCCCGCCTGCCTCCTCTACATCAGCCCATCTGTTGCTGAAATCCTCATCCGTGCGTTCGGCACTTCCAGACTCCAATAGGGAGGTCATGATGTGGAGATGCTGGTGTTGGACTGGGGTGGACAAATGTGAGAAGTCGCACAACACCAGGTTATAGTCCAACAGCTTTATTTGAAATCACAAGCTTTCGGAGCGCTGCTCCTTCACCTGACGAAGGAGCAGCGCTCTGAAAGCTTGTGATTTCAAATAAAGCTATTGGACTATAACCTGGTGTTGTGCGACTTCTCACAATAGGGAGGTGAAATTGGTCTTTGCTATTCGCACGAAACAGGCTTATAGCGAATCATTACATAAAATTTACTGCACAGAAACATGCCTTTCGGCCAAACTGATGGATGCTCCACATGAGCCTCCTCCCGCCCTCCTACATCTGAATTGGCAGCCCATTTTACATCGAGCCCGATTTTCATTTCCAATGCAAAAGGACACTGGGCTCCATTCGCTACGAGCCCGTTTTGAGCTACTGGTGAAGACCAACATCACCCCCAATTACTCGGTCAACTGGAAAAAAAAGTGTTTTGTGCATGACAGGATCCCACAAACAGCAATTAAATAAATGATAAGTTAATCTGCTTTGGTGGTGTTGGTTGAGGGATGAATGTTGGCCAAATACCAGAATAACTTACCTGCTTTTCCTCGAACAGTACCAGAGAATCTTTTAAGATTCACCCGAATAGGCAGACGGGGGCTTGGTTTATTGGCCCAGAAATTGCTGGAATGGTGCATCTCGCAGCAAGTGACATGAATTGGACTTTTTTATCTCTCCCTTCACAGCATACTATCGCTGGAAGTGCAAATTGATTATGCTGCAGCGATGTTAGTCACATCTGGGACCTCATGAATGTCGTGCCCAATGGTCTATCTCCATAACCAATGAAATTTAACAATTGAAAAAGAAACTGAACCGCGGAGGAAATTGGGTGAATAAGAGTGAAATTGGATACAGAAAGAGAAATAAAGAGAGGGAAAGAAAGAGTGGATTAAGAGAGAGAAAGGAAAAGTAAGAAATAAATTTAAAATGAAAAAAAACCTCTAGGAACAATTCACTACCTGCTGGAGTGAGACGCTACAGTTTCAGTTGTTGCCTTTTGGGGCCTTCAAGGTTGAGTTTTATGTCAGGATCATAAATCACATCATTAACAGGTACTTACAACATTGATTACCTGCCTTAAATGGCTGTGGTGAGATTAATTCTTGTTAACTGGGCAAATCCAGAAATTTCATGACACAAAATAGGGAGGCTCACAGCGAGATGGTAATTTTTTGGGTTTTGTCAAGGCGTGAGGCACAAGTCGTCCAGCAATTTGTGGCGACTGGAACTCATGGCCTATCTCTTCCTCGCCACAAATTGCTGGGTTTTAAACTTACTATTAATGGTAGGCGCCATGAACTCGCCATTATTTCCCCAGCAATTTTCCGGCCAGTGTCTTGTACAAAGGAAGACAACTGTGACATTGCAGCGGCCCCTTTGAAATACCGTACGTGCGTGGTTTTGCCCATTTAAAAGCCGGTGAGCCGGCTGCATGGGAGCTCCAGAGCGCCGCGTGGCCACGCAGCTTAAAGGGAACATTGCTCAGTACTGCAATGGAGTGTCAGCTAACATGATGTGCTTATGTCCTGGATGGGGATTGAACCCACAACCTTCTGCTGAGGCAAGTGTTACTGATGGAGCCAAGCTGACACAATGTAATTAAAACTGCTCCCTGCGATTTCCAGTGTGGCGTTGTCGAGTAGTGACTTGCATGGAATGATGGTGGAGCAGCAGGTTCCCACTGTACTGTACTGTTGCTGGTTGTGTACATGGCCCTGTACCATGTAGGAATGCTGTAATTTATTTGAGCAGAGTTTGACTTGACTCTTTTCTTTTCCTGCAGGGACTCAGACTTGTCGTGGTTTTGGGTACGTGACGTTTTCTCTTCCAGAGGACGCGCAGAAAGCTCTGAAAGAGGTGAAGTTCTACGATGGCCGGAAACTCTCCGCTTCTATCGCCAAGAAGAAACTTTTGGGGAAGAAAGAGGGTGAGTGCTCCAGTGCCCTGAGCAGATGGGGTTGTCTGTTCCTCCATGTTGAGCTGCTTTTCCGTCAAGGAGAATTTGTATAGGCTTTAAATTCAAGCTATGGGTAACTGGTGATGCAGCGGGTCAGACATTGACCTTTCACCTCTGGGACTTGGATTCAAATCCGCTGCAGACAATTGGGCTGAAAGTCTTCCCTGTCTGCTGGCTGTAAGGAGCCTCCATGGAATGTATTTGGACAGTCTCAAACCACTTTCTAGTTAGCATGGACCTACCGCACAAATCAGCCTCTCGTGTGGCACTGAACTGACCATCTCACTCAGGCCTATGTGGGAAATGGAAAAATGTCACTCTAGGTAAGTATGGGTGCTCTTGTGAGATTAGAATCAGAGAATGTGACAGCACAGAGCCGGGCCTTTTGGCCCATCAAATCCAAGCCAGTCTTTCTCTGTGTGGGAATGGTGCTGAGGCATATAGTTGGGCTCAGGTAAAGGGAGCTTTACTGTGCATCCAACCTGCGCCATTCTGGGAGTGCCTGAAAGGAAGGTATTCAGTTCCCCAGTGTAGACATCCCTCACACAATGAGCACACAACTAGTGAGATGCCACAAGGCTACCCAATGTCCAGTGGGTAAAAGCACTGTCTGGTGCAACACTGAACCATACAGATCGGTAAAGTCCCAGGGCTGATTCACAGGCTATGCTGGATCAGCTAATCTCAGCTGGGAAGTACTTGGGCTGTTAGCATTGGCCTCAGTATCACCTGGGCTTGGGAGAGGAAGAGCAGCTATTAGTCCTGCTCCTGATCACTATTCATTGACTCCACCTATCTCCTTGCTGCAAAGTGTGTGCGTGTATGCCAATGTGCCGCGTGGTCACTGAACAGAGAACAGGATCAGGTGCGATTGTTGTTCCCTCATGGTTGAATAGCCTGTTGACACTTGCAGCCTGGGCTTGTACATGAAGAATGGACATGATATCAGGTGGAACTATATTCCAGCAAGAATCAGCACCTTCGAGTGGGTGCAGAGGGACAGCATGCACCATGTGCACCTATGTAGACTAGTCTTCTTCGGCAGTCCCTCGGAACTGAGGATGACTTGCTTCCACATTAAAAATGAGTTCTCAGGTGACTGATGAGTCCAATGCGTGACCTACAGTCTCTGTCACAGGTGGGGCAGACGGTGGTTGAAGGGGCGGGTGGGTGGGGTGCTTGGGTTGACGTGCGCTGTTTGCGCTTGGCTTCGGCTTGCCCCCGGAAGAGACTCGAGGTGTTCGGCACCTTCCCAGATGCTTCTCCACCACTTTGTGCGGTCTTGGGCCAGGGATTCCCAGGTGTCGGTGGGGATGTTGCACTTTTTCAAGGAGGCTTTGAGGGTGTCCTTGAAGCGTTTCCTCTGCCCACTTGGGGCTCTCTTGCCGTGTCGGAGCTCCGAGTAGAGCGCTTGTTTTGGGAGTCTCATATCGGGCATGCGGACGATGTGACCCGTCCATCGGAGCTGATCGAGCGTGGTCAAAGCTTCGATGCTGGGGATGTTGGCCTGAGCGAGAGCACTGACGTTGGTGCGCCTATCCTGCCAATGGATTTGCAGGATCTTGCGGAGGCAGCGTTGGTGGTACCTCTCCAGTGCTTTGAGGTGCCTGCTGTACATGGTCCATGTCTCTGAGGCATACAGCATGGCGGGTATCACTGCTGCTCTGTAGACCATGAGCTTAGTGCCGGGTTTGAGGTCCTGGTCTTCAAACACACTCTTCCTCAGGCGACCGAAGGCTGCACTGGCACACTGAAGGTGGTGTTGGACTTCGTCATCGACGTCTGCCCTTGTTGACAGTAGGCTCCCAAGGTATGGAAAGTGGTCCACGTTGTCCAAGGCCTTGTCGTGGATTTTGATAATCGGGGGGCAGTGCTGTGTGGCGGGGGCAGGTTGGTAGAGGATCTTTGTCTTACATATGTTTAGTGTAAGGCCCATGCTCTCGTACGCTTCGGTGAAGGTGTTAACGATGGTTTGGAGTTTGACCTCCGAGTGAGTGCAGATGCAAGCGTCGTCTGCATACTGTAATTCGACGACAGAGGATGGGACGACCTTGGATCTGGATTGGAGGCAACGGAGGTTGAACATTTTCCCGTTTGTTCTGTAAATTAGCTCCACTCCAGCGGGGAGCTTACTGAGGGTGAGATGGAGCATTGCAGCAAGGAAGATCGAGAAGAGCGTTGGTGCGATGACACAGCCTTGCTTGACCCCGGTTCGTACGTGAATTGGGTCTGTGGTGGAACCGTTGGTCAGGATCACGGCTTGCATGTTATCGTGAAGCAGGCGTGTACCACACCATGAGCTTTGTACAGCACTAGTGCCTCGCAGTCCAACTGTTTTAAGTTCATGGGCCTGACGGGTCTTTTCTCTGGGCTGCTCCGTCACTGGTGAAACACAATGGCAACTATAGACACAGTGTTGCCTGCAGACACTGGGGCCCAGAGGTCTTCAATTAATCCAGTTGTTCTAGCAGGTTGGAGCTCGGTACAGGGAGGTCTAACTTTGCAACTCTGCAGTGACTGAATTTCCACCCACCAGTCCAATCGGAGCCCCAGTTACTTCAGCAAGCTGAGGTTCTGCTGGATACAGTTACCAGGAAAAGAGGGCTCTGATTGCTGCTTGTGCATTCTGCATTGCTCTCTGCTGTAGGAAACTGGAAATCCACAGAATTTACAGCTTTTGGACAATGGCTCTAAATGTCTTCAATTGGGAAAGTTTCATTCAACATTGCAGCAAACTATAAAAAGAAATTTCCTGCATAGGACAATTCTCCTTGTTTTAATGTGAAACTATTTTCATTTCAACTTCACAGCAAGTGGAATTTCAACATTTGGAGTATGTTTGAACAATATTTTTTCACCTCCAGGGGCTGGGTTCCAATCCAGCCCAGATTGTAGGAGTGAAAGTCTGCTGCTCCAGCGACTGTAAGTGTCTTTTCAGAGCTTGAAGCCAGTCTCAAACCAATTCTTACAGGATATGAGTTCACAGCACAAAACAACCCCTAAATTAGACACATGTTTCCAGTTTCACTCACGAAGAACCCTAAGATGGGAATGAAGACTGGTGCAGAGAAGGCATTCTTCTGAGGGTGGGGTTATGGTGTACTGCTGACTTATAGAGGGAGCGTTACTCTGTATCTAACCTGTGTTGGCAGTGTTTGATGGGACAGTGTAGAGGGAGCGTTACTCTGTATCTAACCTGTGTTGGCAGTGTTTGATGGGACAGTGTAGAGGGAGCTTTACTCTGTATCTAACCCACCCTGGGAATGTTATGTGCTAGTGGTAGTAAAGAGCAGAGAACATACAGAATTGCCTAGTGGTGACATCTTTCAGTGTGGTGGAAAACAAACTCCTTTTTAAACCCTTTTTCATGAATTCAGGAGCAGTTAATAATTTTAACTTTATTTTGCAGCCCCCAAGGGAGCTCCTAAAGTAAATACAAAACAGCAAACACTGAAGAAATCGAGGAAGAAAGCGAGGCTGATTGTTCGAAACCTGAGCTTTAAGGTATTGAGCAACTATTCACTCGAGGATTAACTCATGGTCTCAATTGTAGTATTAGTCAGTCAGCTCTACTGTCCCTCAACAGTCTCTGTGTTCCATATATGTTACAGATCTGACGTTAAAATCTCTTCTAGTTCCTGGATAAGTCCAGTGTCATTTCACTTAAAAAAAAAACTCCTGGGAGACTGGGTGCTGCAGTCTGTTACAAACTGTGTGTGAATGCCACCCAGACTGGGTGCTGCAGTCTGTTACAAACTGCGTGTTGCAGTCTGTTACAAACTGCGTGAATCCCACCCAGACTGGGTGCTGCAGTCTCTTACAAACTGGGTGTTGCAGTCTGTTACAAACTGCGTGAATCCCACCCAGACTGGGTGCTGCAGTCTCTTACAAACTGGGTGCTGCAGTCTGTTACAAACTGCGTGAATCCCACCCAGACTGGGTGCTGCAGTCTGTTACAAACTGTGTGTGAATGCCACCCAGACTGGGTGCTGCAGTCTGTTACAAACTGTGTGTGAATGCCACCCAGACTGGGTGCTGCAGTCTGTTACAAACTGTGTGTGAATGCCACCCAGACTGGGTGCTGCAGTCTGTTACAAACTGTGTGTGAATGCCACCCAGACTGGGTGCTGCAGTCTGTTACAAACTGGTTGTTGCAGTCTGTTACAAACTGTGTGAATGCCACCCAGACTGGGTGTTGCAGTCTGTTACAAATGTGCGTGAAGCCCACCCAGACTGGGTGCTGCAGTCTGTTAATGCTGTGCATGAAAGCCTTGTCTCTGGCAACTGTTAACAGTCCTACAATAAATGAGTTTGGGGTCGCCCTCGAGCCAGTTCTTCAGTGTGAATCTACAGCATGAAGCTGCCTGTAATTCAGCGCAACGGTGATACTGAATTGATAGGTGAGTTTGAGATTAATTCACATGTGATTGACTTGGTGGGTCAGATATCTGCTGGTGGTTGATGTGGTGAATGCAAACATCACCCTTGTGCAGTAGGGGGGCGATTTGCAGAGGATGGCTGAGGTGCCTTATTGGGTTTACTTGGTTAATATCACGTGACGGTGCTTGATGCTGGTTTCCAAATATATTCCACCCCTCACATTGAACAGCACAAAAGACAATCATTGCAAGCAGATCTGCAAATCTGGGGGAGAGGGTGGGTTGAAAAGTACAGTTATGGATGAGATGGCCCGGGATCTCAGTATGGAAACAGTTGGGTTTGGTAAGGGTTATCATCATTCGATAGCAGGGTTTCTGACGTAGGCTGTACTCCCTCTGGTGGCTGATGCTGACTCGCTGCAACTTAGTGAGAAACAGTAAATGCTGAAACCGCTCAGCAGATCAGGCAGTGTCTGCACTGTAATTTAGTACATGGGTGGAGTTATCGAAATGTAGATTCAACTTCAAAGGGGGAATAGAACCGGTATCCTCCCAGCCTTATGGGGGAAATTAGCTGTGAGCAAGTTCGCACTTTGCTCCACTCCCTGTGATTCCCGTCCTGTGGAACTTTGCTCCGCTCCTTGTGATTTCTGACGTGTTGAGATGGAAGTAGGTGGGTCTGTGTGATGGAAAGGATGCGGGGTCGGAAGCTCAGCTTGGGATCGAATCTGACTCCAAGGTTGTGAGCAATCTGGTTCAACCTGAGACAGTAACTGGGGACGGGAATGAAATCAGTGGCAAAGGTATGGAGTTTTTGGCAGGTGGTGCGGGTGGTGAAGGTGATGGCTTTAGTCTTCCTAATGTTTAACTGAAGAAAATTGCCGTTCATCCAGGACTGGATGTTGGACAAACAGTTTAACAGCACAGAAGCAGTAGAGGGGTCAAGAGAGGTAGTGGGGGAGAATGGTGTGGTCAATCTTGCCAAAGGCTGCAGAGAGAGGATGAGCAGGGATAATGTGTCACGGTCACAGAGGATGTCATTTGTAACATTTGATTAGGTCCGTTTCAGTGCTGAACCGAACGGGAGTGATTCAAACATGAGTTGTGGGGAAAGGTGGGCATGGATTTGGGAGGTGACAACAGGTTCAAGGACTTTGTAGAGGAAAGGGAGATATAATTTGCAAGGACAGAGGGGTTGAGAATGATATTTTTTGGAGTGTGGTGATTCCCAGATTCATAGAATCATAGAAGATAGGAGCAGGAGTAGGCCATTCGGCCCCTCTAGCCTGCTCCGCCATTCAATGCGATCATGGCTGATCATCCAAATTCAGTACCCTGTCCCTGCTTTCTCCCCATATCCCTTGATCCCTTTAGCCTTAAGAAATATATCCAACTCTTTCTTGAATCTATTTAATAAATTGGCCTCTACTGCCTTCTGTGGCAGAGAATTCCACAGGTTCACCACTCTCTGGGTGAAGAAATTCCTCCTCATTTCTGTCCTAAATGGCTTACCCCTTATCCTTAGACTGTGACCCCTGGTTCTGGACTCCCCACCATCGGGAACATCCTTCCTGCATCTAGTTCGTCCTATCCTGTCAGAATTTTATAAGTTTCAATGAGATCCCATCTCGTTCTTCTAAACTCCATCAAGTATAAGCCCAATCGACCCAATCTCTCTTCATACGTCATTCCTGCCATCCCAGGTATCAGCCTTGTGAATCTTCGCTGAACTCCTTCCATGGCAAGAACATCCTTCCTCAGATAAGGCGACCAAAACTGCATACAGTACTCAAAGTGTGGTCTCACCAAGGCTCTGTACAACTGCAGCAAGACATCCTTGTTCCTGTACTCAAACCCTCTCGCTATGAAGGCCAACATACCATTTGCCTTCTTAACCGCCTGCTGCACCTGCATGCTTACCTTCAGCGACTGGTGCACAAGGACACCCAGGTCTCGTTGCACCTCCCCTTCTCCCAATCTATTGCCATTCAGATAATAATCTGCCTTTCTGTTTTTGACACCAAAGTGGATAACCTCGCATTTATCCACGTTATATTGCATCTGCCACGCTTCTGCCCAATCACCCAACCTGTCCAAATCATCCTGGAGTTTCTCGGCATCCTCCTCGCAGCACACACGCCCACCCAGTATTGTGTCGTCTGCAAACTTGGAGATATTACATCTAGTTCCCTCGTCTAGATCATTAATATATATTGTGACTAGCTGGGGTCCAAGGACCGATCCCTGCGGTAACCCACTAGTCACTGCCTGCCACTCAGAAAAAGACCCGTTTATTCCAACTCTTTGCTTTCTGTCTGCCAACCAGTTCTCTATCCAAGTCAATACCTTGCCCCCAATCCCATGTGCCTTAACTTTACACGCTAATCTCTTATGCGGGACCTTATCAAAAGACTTTTGGAAGTCCAAATACACCACGTCCACTGGTTCTCCCTTATCTATTTTACCAGTTACATCCTCAAAAAATTCCAGTAGATCAGTCAAGCATGATTTACCTTTTGTAAATCCATGTTGACTTTGTCCGATCCTGTCACTGTTTTCCAAGTGCTCAGCTATTACATCTTTTATAATGGACTCCAGCTTTTTCCCCACTACCGATGTCAGGCTTACCAGTGTGTAATTCCCCGTTTTCTCTCTACCACCCTTTTTGAATAGTGGGGTAACATTAGCTACCCTCCAATCCATGGGTACTGTTCCAGATTCCATCGAATGTTGGAAGATGATCAGCAATGCATCTACTATTTCTAGGGCCACTTCCTTAAGTACCCTAGGATGTAGATTATCAGGCCCTGGGGATTTATCGGCCTTCAATCCCGCCAATTTCCCTAACACCATTTCCCTACAAATACTGATTTCTTTCAGTTCCTCCCTTTCATCAGACCCTATGTTCCCCAACATCTCTGGGAGGTTATTTGTGTCCTCCTTTGTGAAGACAGAACCAAAATATGTATTTAATTGGTCTGACATTTCTTTGTTCCCCATTATAAGTTCCCCTGATTCTGACTGCAAGGGACCTATGCTTGATTTCACTAATCTTTTTCTCTTCACATATCTATAAAAGCTTTTACAGTCAGTTTTTATGTTCTCTGCAAGCTTACTCTCGTATTCTATTTTCCCCTTCTTAATTAATCCCTTTGTCCTCCTTTGTTGAATCTTAAACTGCTCCCAATCCTCAGGGTTACTGCTTTTTCTGGCCAATTTATATGCCCTCTCCTTCGATCTTATGCTATCCCTAATTTCCCTTGTTAGCCACGGTTGAGTCACCCTTTTTGTATTATTCTTATGCCAAACTGGGATGAACAAATTCTGTAGTTCGTTCATGCGGTCTTTGAATGTTTGCCATTGCCTATCCACCGTTTACCCTTTGAGTGACATTCCCCAATCAATCCTACCCAACTCGCACCTCATACCATCGTAGTTTCCTTTATTTAAATTCAGGACCCTAGTCTCTGAGTCAACTACTTCACTCTCCATCCTAATGACGAATTCTATCATATTATGATCGCTCCGACCCAAGGGGCCTCGCACAACAAGATTGCTAATTAATCCTTTCTCATTGCATAATACCCAGTCTAAGATGGCCTGATCTCTGGTTGGTTCCTCGACATATTGGTCCAGGAAACCATCCCGTAAACACTCCAGGAATTCCTCCTCCATAGTATTGTTACTAATTTGGTTAGCCCAATCTATACGTAGATTAAAGTCACCCATGATGACTGCTGTGCCCTTATTGCACGCTTCTCTAATTTCCCTTTTAATGCCATCCCCAACCTCCGCATTACTGTTTGGAGGTCTATATATCACTCCCACTAACGTTTTCTGCCCCTTGTTATTTCTCAGTTCAACCCATACAGATTCCACATCATCAGAGCTAATATCCTTCCTTTCAATTGTGTTAATCCCCCTCTTTAACCAGCAATGCTACCCCACCTCCCTTTCCTTTTTGCCTATCTTTCCTGAATATTGAGTACCCCTGGATGTTGAGTTCCCAGCCTTGGCCACCCTGGAGCCATGTTTCGGTAATCCCAATCAAATCATATTCGTTTACCTCTATTTGCGCAGCTAATTCATCCACCTTGTTCCGAATGCTCCTTGCATTAAGACACAAAGCCTTCAGGCTTGTTTTTTTAACGCTCTTAGACCTATTAGAATTAGTATTTACTGTGGCCATGTTTGATTTAAACCATTGTTTTCTCTGACTGCCACTTTTGTTTTTCTCCTTCCTATCTTTTGCTTTTATCCTTGTTTCCCTTTCCTCTGTCTCCCTGCTCAGGTTCCCAACCCCCTGCCATTTTAGTTTAAACCCTCCCCCAGAGCACTAGCAAACACTCCCCCTAGGACATCGGTCCCGGCCCTGCCCAGGTGTAGACCGTCCGGTTTGTACTGGTCCCACCTCCCCCAGAACCGGTTCCAATGCCCTAGGAATTTGAATCCCTCCCCCTTGCACCATTCCTCTCGCCACGTATTCATTTGAAATATCCTTCTATTTCTACTCTGACTAGCACGTGCACTGGTAGCAATCCTGAGATTACTACCTTTGAGGTCCTATTTTTAAATTTACCTCCTAACTCCCTATATTCTGCTTTTAGGACCTCATCCCGTTTTTTACCTATATCGTTGGTACCTATATGCACCACGACAACTGGCTGTTCACCCTCCCCTTCCAAAATGTTCTGTAGCCGCTCTGAGATTATTTCAGAAAGAATATTGGAGAGGCAGGTGTTGGTGGATTGATTATTCCCAATGTCCATGTCTCCATATGCTCCTGTCCAAATATTCCCCTCCTTCACGGAGAATGCCCATTGCCCTCAGAACAGAAACTGTTGGTCTAATAGGCATGTTTTTCCTTTCAGTGTACAGAAGATGACCTGAAGACTATTTTCTCACGGTACGGGACTGTGCTGGAGGTTAACATCCCTACAAAAGAAGGTTAGTGTCTGGAGGGGGAGCCAGCGGCTTCAGGAGGTTAGACACTACCTTCTTAGTTTTGGGGCTGAGCATCTAATCCAGCATGGACTGGGATATTTGTGTCAGGCTATGCAGCTTCCCAGTCAGCTGCAAGGTGTCCGGACAAGTAAACAAAGAAAAACGTGAGAGAAGGTACTAAAAAAGAGGTGGAAAACTTATCCAAAATAATAATCCTATGGTGAAAAGAAAGGACTGAGTTTTATATGGAAGGAGGATTATAGGAGAGAGCAAGGAAGTGGGACTGATTGGAGAGCTCTTTCAAAGAGCCGGCACAGGCAGGATGGGCTGAATGGCCTCCTTCTGCGCTGTATCATTCTATGATTCTATATCATGTGATGTACAATGTAGTATTCTGCTGCCATGGGGGAATCTTTGTCCTTTAAGGCCACAAAGTCTAGTCCCTGTTAAGTAAACAATGGGTAAGGGCGACCAGAGTTTATCGTGCATGTCAGATCCCAGCTTGAAATGCCTGGATTTCATTTTTGAAGCGTGATTGCCGAGGTCAATCAGAGGTTACTGACATTCTGGGGATTCCCTTTGCCTGCGCGTGATAAACTGATGGTAGGGACGTACGTGATAAACTGGCGGACGGTGGGCGTGCGTTAATCTGCCAAGTGGATGGGGCTTGTGGTAAACTGGTAGGTGAGTTAAGCGGGCAGGGCAAACTGGCAGCTTGTCAACTTGGATTTGGGTAATTGGATGGTGCGGCAGCTTCTCAAAGACCTGCGGCAGCAAATTAAAGGGGAGGTGTATTTTTCGATGGGAACAGAAGAAAGCAACACTGGAGTACTGAGCAGTATGAGGGCAGAACCTACAGAAGTAACTACATAAGCTTTGAAATCTGTTTAGGTGGAAAACCCACAAGTGAGAAAAGTGACATTTCAGAAAAATGTCTCCAGAAGCTCCAGCCAGCTTTACCTGACTGCAATTGGGGATCCCTTTAAGTATGGCTGGCAATAACCACCTCTTGACTACTGCTGCCCATGGTTGGTGGAGCGAGAACTGGCAGCAGTCAGACAGACAGGTGAAAATGGTGCTGGGGGTCTAAATTATGTCACCTGAGCATACGTGAGGCTCCTGCCCGTTTCTGACCGCAGTGTCCACCAAGATTCGAGACTGCTTGAAAATCGGGACTGATGTCAAACAATGTTCCAGTTCATTTTTTTTTGGGTGCGCGGCCCCTTTAAGGGTCCATTCGAAATTCTGTGCAAGCACGTTTTTTCTCATTGAAAAGCCGGTTGCACGGGAGGTCCAGAGAGCTGCGCAAAGGAAACATTGGCGTGAAAGCCGCGTTATGTCTCCGGGACCGACGGCAGCCGTGCTTTGGTTCTGCTACCACACCGATTCTGAGCGCAAAGACGGGACGGTAGCGAGCCGAAAATGGCTGTCTATTTCTCCTGTGTCGGCGGTCACAGCCATTTCTGACTCCTGTGTCAATAACGGCTGCGTGAGTTTACCTGTACTTTGCAAATGTATAGCTTTCTTCATACTTTTTTTTTAAAGTGTGACACCCGCAGTTTGACGGGCATAGAGAGGAGGCACCGGATACTCTGTTTTTATTAGAGATATTATGTTTGATATGATTGATTTTTACAATTCAGGCGCCACATTACCGAATGTTTTACATGTGTCCCTTTCTCTCCCAGACGGGAAGATGCGAGGATTTGCGTTTGTTCAGCTCAAGAACGTTCTGGAGGCTGGAAAAGCCTTGAAGGGAATGAACCTGAAGGAGATTAAGGGTAATGACAGCTGCTGTGTGGTGGCGGGGGGGGTGGGTGGGTGGGTATCGGGGGGTGCAGTGTGCAATATCACTGGGGGCTTCACGGGTGGGAGGCTGTGCTGAGGGAGGGGGTCGGCGGCAGGAGGAGGAGTGGGCGAGGTGAGTTGATTGTGTCTGATGTCCGTGTGTTGTTTATTCAGGTCGTCCCGTGGCAGTGGACTGGGCAGTGGCGAAGGACAAGTACAGAGCGACGGTGAATCCCAAGAGTGCAGGTAACCGGAGCAGCTTATCGCTGGTTATTGGTATCCTGGGGTTTTCCAATCGATTACCTTATGGGTGGGGGGGTTAGGGAGAGATTTCCCAAGAGTTTTCCCTTCTTGCCAGCTTTCCCTGCAGTTTGTTAACCCCCCCCCTTACTACAACGACAACTTGCATTTATATAGCGCCTTTAACGTAGTAAAACCTCCCAAGGCGCTTCACAGGAGCGTTATCAAACAAAATTTAACACCGAGCCACATAAGGAGATATTAGGACAGGAACTTGGTCACAGAGGGAGGTTTTAAGAGCGTCCTAAAGGAGGAAAGAGAGGCGGAGAGGTTTAGGGAGGGATTTCCAGAGTTTAGGGCCTAGGCAGCTGAAGGCACGGCCGGTAATGGTGGAGCGATGAAAATCAGGGATGTGCAAGAGGCCAGAATTGAAGGAGCGCAGAGATCTCGGAGGGTTGCAGGGCTGGAGGAGGTTACAGTGATAGGGAGGGGTGAGGGCATGGAGCGATTTGAAAACAAGTGAGAATTTTAAAATCGAGACGTTACCAGACCAGGAGCCACTGTAGGTCAGCGAGCACAGGGGGTGATAGGTGAACGGGACTTGGTGCGAGTCAGGATACGGGTTTCTCCTAATGGTGAATCCCAGCTGGAATTCTCAACGCTGCATGTGATCATTATTGGCAGGAGCTGAGGACAAGGAAACCCATCAAGATGCAGATACTGACGAAGAGGACGAGGAAGAGGATGGCGAGGGCTCGGGGGACCAGGAAGAGAAAGAACCCGCTGAGGAACCGAAACCTATTCTACAGCAGAAAACAGTGCCCAAGAAAAGGTAATGGAGCGCGGCGTTAATCGTCCCGCCAAGGACTGGTGTCCTGAGCCGGTTGAGAGGTGCTCCTGCCGACTGCAGGAGGAGGTCGGGCAGTCACTCTCCCTTCTGAAGACACTGACTTGTGATGGGTGTAAGCCAAATGCAGTGAGTGTCAGCAAGCTCTTCAGCTGTGGGGGACATCACAGTCGCACACACCCTGCGCGACTTCCACTCCTTACCAGCAGGAGGCACTAGACAGCAGTCGGGATATTGAGCCTTGGCTGATTTAAAATTAGGAAAGGGTTTGATCGGGTAGACGTGGAGAAAACGTTTCCACTTGTGGGAAATCCAAAATGTAAATATATGATAGAATCATAGAATGATACCGCACAGAAGGTGACCCATCGTGCTTGTGCCCGGCTCTTTGGTAGAGCTACCCAATGAATCCACTCCTCTGCTCTTTCCTCATAGCCCTGTCATTTTTTCCCCTTCAAGTTCTTATCCAATTCTCTTTGTAAGTTATTATTGAATCTGCTTCCACCACCCTTTCAGGCAGTGATTTCCAGATCACAACAACTCCCTGCGTAAAAATAAAAATAAAAAAAAATTCCTCGTGGTTGTTGGAAATCCAATAGGGAATTCAGGAGGAACGTCTTTACCCAGAGAATGTGGAACTCACTACCACAAGGAGTGGTTGAGACGAATAGTATAGATGCCTTTAAGGGGAAGCTAGATAAGCACACGAGGGAGAAAGGAATAGAAGGATATGCTGATCGGGTGAGATGAAGTAGGGTGGGAGGAGGCTCGTGTGGGGCACAAACTACGGCATAGATCAGGGCCAAATGGCCTGTTTCTGTGCTGTAAATTCTAGGCAACAGTGAGTCCAGAATAGTGTGTAGATTCATCAGAATGATTCCGATGCCTAAAGGGTTAAATTCTGAGGACAGGTTGCATAGACTTGGCTTGTATTCCCTTGAGTATAGAAGATTAAGGGGTGGTCTAATTAGAATCATAGAATCTTACAGCACAGCTGGAGGCCATACATGCTTGTGCCGGCTGTTTGAAAGAGCTGTGCAATTAGTCCTCCATTCCCCTGCTCTTTCTCCATAGCCCTGCAAATGTTTCCTTTTCAAGTACATATAATTGCCTTTTGAAAGTTACTATTGAATCTGCTTCCACCGCTCTTTCAGATAGTGCATTCCAGACCATTGTAACTCGCTGTGTTTATAAAAAAAAAAATTCTCTTCTCCCATCTGGTGGTTTTGACAATTATTTTAAATGTGTCCTCTGGTTACCGACCCTTCTGCTAGAGGAAACAGTTTCACCCTATCTATTATATCAAAGCCCTTCATAATTTTGCACACCCTTATCAAATCTCCGCTTATTCTTCACTGCACTAAGGAAAACAATCCCGGCATCTCCAGTCTCTCCACATAACTTATCTGCTCAAGTCTCTGGAGCGGGGCTTAAACCCACAACCTTCTGACTCCAAGATGAGAGTCCTACCAACTGAGCCACGGCTGACATTACATTGTAATGACTACTGGTGCTCAGTCTTGGGTCAGTCTGATCACCTGGACCGTGCTTTACATCTAGTCTACAGCACGCAAGTAGGCCATTCGGCCCAACTAGTCTATGCTGGCGTTTACGCTCTGCGCAAGCCTTTGATTTGCTTGAATTCAGATGAAATTAGTTTTGTGTCTCTCACCCCCGCCCCTGATTTTGACCCCAGATTGTAGACCCAGATCTCGGGCTGATTCCACGTCAAGGTTTCGAGCCTGGGGATGCTCAGAATTGAATCTGACCAGAATATCTTGCATTTCAGATCAGCAATGAGGGAGGAGGAATCAGATGATGTGACAGAAGGATCAAACGATGATGAGGAGGAGGAGGAGGATGATGATGATGAGTCAGATGAAGGAGGTTCGGAGGATAGTAATCTGGAGTCGGAGGAGGAGGATGATGGTGAGTGATGAGTTAAAGCCCCATGCAAGACATTTTTTTTAAATTGGTAAAATGAGACCTTTGCAGATGGTGGAGGGGAAGAAGGTTGTGTAGAGCTTGCACCCTAAGGGCATGTGGTCTTCAAACAGTTCCATCTTTCCCCTTCAGATGGAAAGCCTGTGAAGAAAGGGAAGTTGAGGAAGTCCAGTCTCCCGGCAGATGTTCACGAAGGGCGGACAATCTTCATCAGGTCAGACCAGAAACTTATTCTGAGGGGGTGGGTGGAAATATAAAAGTAATTGTATGCTGTTGAACTCTTGTCTCCCTGCTGATGGAATGTAGTAAAACAAGTGGTCAAACACCTTTGCTCAGTTCCTGACCAACCGCAGCAAGTCCAAAGAACAAAACAACTTGCCGACTGCAAAGGAAGATTTATGCAGCTGACAATACATTTTGATTTCTGGGGTGGGGGAATGCCTAGGCATCCAGTTCCCTGGGAGAGGGTGGAGAAATGTGTCTGTACTCGGAGGCAGAGGCCCCTCCCTCGGTCCCTGATCCCTCAGCGAATGTGCTAATCCTTTTGGGACTGAGCCCACCCCTCAGTCTCTGGCACTCCATTGCAGGGCGAGCCCGTCGCTCCGTGTCCGATCCTTTGAGGGTTGTGCCCGCGCCTCATTCTCCAGTCCCTTGAGAGATGTGTCTGGCCCTCGGTCTCCAGTCCATTGGCGAGTGGGGTGGGGGGGGAGAGTGAGTGGGCCTGTTACTGGGTATCTGATCCCTTGACCAGTGTTTCCATGTAGAGTCTGGTCATTTGTTGATGCATCTGTCTGTGTCCAGCTGCATCTTTTCACCTGCACCACCCCTGGATTTAATTCCTTTGATTGATTAAAACAGGCTATTGCTGTTTATTGGTTCCAGCTGGTTCCTCCACACAACTCTCCGGATTTATCCAATAATTTCCCGCTTTGTTCCTTATTTCTCCTGCAGGAACCTGTCCTTTGACACTGAGGAGGATTCACTGGGAGAGATGCTGGAGCAGTTTGGAGACCTGAAGTATGTTCGTGTTGTCATGCACCATGACACCGAGCACTCCAAGGGTGAGGCAAGGGGCATGGATCTCTGCATGGCACCAAGCACTTGTTCACAATTGCTGACATCAGTGGATAATAGACCATCCAGTGTGGTGTAGAGACCAGGAAGATCCTAGGATTTTAGGAACCAGGAGAGTCTTTGGGGGGGAGGGAACATACAGACCATCTTCAACCCCTAGTCTGTAATGTGTCAGTTAATGTCAGTTTGGGGGGGGTGGTGGAGCTTGCAGTTGGCCTCAATGAGCGTGGGTTAGGGAGGGGAAATCATCCAGGTTTCCTGGTCCTGATCGCTGTCCTGTCAATCCTGCTGGTAAATGAGATTGGGCGTGACAGTGATGTGCCTCATAATCAAATAGTGTCACATGAAGAATGTCCACTTGGGTGCACACAGGTGTTTGGCGACTGTGAAACTGTAATGTCTCATCTGAAAGACCACCTCAGACAGTGCAGCGCTCCCTCCATGTCAGCCTAGATTATCTGCTCAAGTCTCTGGAGCGAGAGTGGTACCCACTATGCCAGGACTGACACCATAGAGACTGAAGCTCCCTCTACACTGTCCCATCAAACACTCCCAGGGCAGGTACAGCACGTGTTAGATACAGAGTAAAGCTCCCTGTACACTGACCCATCAAACACTCCCAGGGCAGGTACAGCACGGGTTAGATACAGAGTAAAGCTCCCTCTACACTGTCCCATCAAACACTCCCAGGGCAGGTACAGCACGGGTTAGATACAGAGTAAAGCTCCCTCTACACTGTCCCCATCAAACACTCCCAGGGCAGGTACAGCACGGGTTAGATACAGAGTAAAGCTCCCTGTACACTGTCCCCATCAAACACTCCCAGGGCAGCTACAGCACGGGTTAGATACAGAGTAAAGCTCCCTCTACACTGACCCATCAAACACTCCCAGGGCAGGTACAGCACGGGTTAGATACAGAGTAAAGCTCCCTCTACACTGTCCCATCAAACACTCCCAGGGCAGGTACAGCACGGGTTAGATACAGAGTAAAGCTCCCTCTACACTGCACCATCAAACACTCCCAGGGCAGGTACAGCACAGGTTAGATACAGAGTAAAGCTCCCTCTACACTGCACCATCAAACACTCCCAGGGCAGATACAGCACGGGTTAGATACAGAGTAAAGCTCCCTCTACACTGTCCCATCAAACACTCCCGGGGCAGGTACAGCACGGGTTAGATACAGAGTAAAGCTCCCTGTACACTGACCCATCAAACACTCCCAGGGCAGGTACAGCACGGGTTAGATATAGAGTAAAGCTCCCTCTACACTGTCCAATCAAGGAAGGATGCTGAAGTATCAGACTGTTCTCCCTAATCTGTGGATTCCTCCAGTGGTGTTCAGTAACTACAGCAGGAGGATAGGCTTATGGCCATGTGCTGAACACAGCCTGTTCCTGAGCCTGTACTCGGCGTCCATTGGCCGTGTTTATGGTTCCCTAGTCGGGGAAGGGAAGCTGATGTGTGCTGTTTGATCTTTTATTTCTCTTAACGCCTCGATTCCCACCTGTTGCAGGTTGTGCCTTTGCCCAGTTTCTGACGAAGGAATCGGCACAGAAGTGCGTGGAGGCAGCAGAGAGTCAGTGCGAGGTGAGGAACTTGTGCGTTTACCCGATATGGAGAAGTATTGCACACTCTTCTGGCCTTCCGACCGTGAAATCAAGACTCATTGCACCATCTCTGATTCTATCTCATTCCTTCCCAGGAGCTTAAAACTGTGGATCGCCACACCTCCCTCAGTCTTCCTTTCCTCCTGCCCTCTACGGGCTTTTAAAACATAAGCTCGTAGACATTTGACCTCTACTTTTTGATTCATGGCATCTATTTTCACCCATTGGTGGTATCCTGTACTGCAGGCCCCAGTCGTCCTCTAGTTTTCACAATAGTTAAGGAGGAGAGAAGTCCATTCGGCCCATCGTACTTGTTCCCCTTTCACTCCCGCCCAGCGACTGACTCCTTGCTCCAGCAGACCAGTTCTGTTGATCAGACAGTGAAGGCTGCTGAGTGGGTGATGTACCTGGGGGTCTTAGTGCACGAGTGGTTTAAGGTCCATGACCATCGCCTTAAAATATGGCGCGTTAGTTACCGCTTTGTTTTTTGTTGCCCTTTGACTGTACGGACATGACTTGTATCGGTTGCCTACACCTCATCCTCGCCTCAACTTCTCCAGCGCACTCCCTGCACCAACTCCAGCTAAAGAACTCTACCACCTGCCTCCTCCAGAGTCATGCTTGCCTATTGCTCCTGTCCCTGCCAGTCTCATCCCTCAGCTCACTGATCTCAAAATCCCCATCCTCTTCCGTAATTTCCATCGCTGACCTTGCCCCACCTCACCTCTGCGTCATTCTTCGGACTCTGCCCTACTGTATGTGGGTCCTTGACATGTCCAGCTGCCCATTGGTGGAAGAGCATCGTGACCCCCTCACTCTAGAGCACTTACTAAACTCCTTCCCTGCTTGCTACCACTCTCCCCACCTCCTTAAAACCTTCCATTTTGCTCATCCCTTCGGTTACCTTCCTGAACTCTGATCGTTCCTGCTCGCTGTCTGAATTCCGCCCCATGTCAAATGTTTGAGGCGTTTTGTTGTGCTACGGGCGGTGTATACCAGTGCGGCCCAGACCGCATTTACTGTAGGCTTTCTGCGGTTATGCCCAGGGGCGTCCGACATAAACCCCTGCGCGTTTGACTTCCAGAGCGGAGGCCTCCGGCTAGATGGGCGGAAGCTCAACGTGGCCTTGGCGGTCAGTCGTGACGAGGCCAAGAAACTGGCCCAGAAGAAGTCGAGTAAGCCGTCCGGAACACGGAACCTGTACCTGGCTCGAGAGGGCTGTAAGTATTTGGGATAGGGGTTGGGTCAGTAGGATTCCTGTTCCCTGCACAGTCCAGCAGTGTGTGTTAATCAGGTGTCAGTCGTGGCTCAGTAGGTAGCCTATGAGTCAGAAGGTCATGGGTTCAAGTCCCACTCCAGAGACTTGAGCACATAATCCAGTCTGACACTCCCAATGCAGTACTGAGAGTGTGCTGCATTGTCGGAAGTGCTGTCTTTCGGATGAGATGTTAAACTGAGGCCCCGTATCAGGTGGATGTAAAAGATCCCATGGCACTAGTTTGAAGAGGAGCAGGGAAGTTTTTCCCGGTGTCCTGCCCAATATTTATCCCTCAATGCACATCAATGAAACAGATTATCTGACCATATCACATTGCAGTGTGTGGGACTTTGCTGGATGTAAATTGGCTGTTGCGTTTCCTACATTGCAACACTTCAACAGAAAAACATACTTCATTGGCTGTGAAGCACTTGGGATGTCCCAAAGGTTGTAAAAGGCACTAAATAAATGCAAATACTTACTTTCTTTTTTTACGGACTAAATTATCCCTGGTGGTGTTGCCACTTTATGTATCCTGCAAATCAAAATGAAAATTTACGATTAGCACCATAAGCATTGTGGGTGCAGGCGGTTAAATGGAATTTTTGTGCGATGGGGTATTAGAATATGGAATGCATTACCACAAGGGGTTGCTGATTGGCATCAGATACACACTTGAAGAAAAATATTAGAGAGTTTGGAGAAATGGGATTGAAGAAGAGATCTCCAGTGATGGACATTCTACCTGTGGCCTGTGCTTTTGTGATGGGATTTCAGAAGCTTACTCCTTTCTCATTCCTTGCAGTGATTCGAGCTGGAATGAAATCGTCAGAGGGCATGAGTGCCACAGACATTACTAAGAGAACGCGGGTGAGTTATCCGGTCACGCCTCAGAATATAAATGGAACTAAGACACATGTCTCAGTCACTTTCATTCTGTTACCCTTTGTCTGTTTCTCCTTTTTTTTCATCCTCCGCCCCATTCTCACTGGAAATGTGGATAGAATGGTTTCAACCAGGATTTTTAGCAAGGTGTATAGTTTAGAGCAGGACATACCAGCTATTTAATGAGTATTAACTGTCCCAGTATCTCTAGGGCGATGTATTTAATACTGGTGGAGGGCAGTGTACCCATTGGGCAAGCTCAGAAGAGGGAAGGTGAACAAGCAAGTCCAGGTGTACCCACTTCACCGAGCGAGTCTGTGGAGCAGACTGCCCGAAGCGAGGGACAAGGTCAGCAGATTCAAGAGGGAGCTGGATAGAGATCTCCAGTGTTGGACATTCGACCTGTGGCCTGTGCTTTTGTCTGGCCATCCTGTGATGGGATTTCAGAAGCTTACTCCTTTCATTTGACAGACGAAGGGAAGTAAGACTGGTGCGCTGTACCCCGATGGGCGCTGCACCCCGAATAGCCCGTGCGCTGTACCCTGACGGGCACTATACCCTGACGGGCACTATACCCTGATGAGCCCGTGTGCTGTGCACCGCCGGGCCTGTGCGCTGTACCTCGCCGTCTTACATAGAAACATAGAATCTAGGAGCAGGAGTAGGCCATTCGGCCCGTCGAGCCTGCTCCACCATTCAATACGATCATGGCTGATCATCCAAATCCAGTACCCTGTCCCTGCTTTAATCCCCACAGTACACATATCCCACCCTACCCCCGTAACCCCACGTATTTAATTCCCCCTAACATATCCCATCCTATCCCCATAACCCCACATATTTAATACCCCCCCTAACACTAAGGGTCAATTAATCATAGCCAAATCAACCTAACCCGCACATTTTTGGACTGTGGGAGGAAACCGGAGCACCCGGAGGAAACCCACGCAGACACTGGGAGAATGTGCAAACTCCACACAGACAGTCACCCGAGGTCAGTCTTCTTCCCCCCCCCCCCCCCCCCCCCCCGCCCACATCTCCCCCAGCTATCTTCACCAAAACGCAGACGGGTTTTATGCAGGACTTTGACCCCACTCGATTATTCTTGTTCTGTGTTTAGTTTGAGGAACTGAAGCGCCAGAAACTGAAGGATGTAAATATCTTTGTCTCGCCGACGAGGCTGTGCGTCCACAACATTCCGAAGTCAGTGACCGACCAGCGGCTCCGGACGCTTTGCTTGCAGGCCGCAGGCACGAAGGGCGTGCGGGTAAAGGAGGTAAGAATGATCAGGAGGAGGGTGGGTCACACGGACATGTGAGGGCCCCCCCCGATTCGGAAAGAGAACATGACGGGAGGAAGGCCTGTGACTGCGAACCAAAGTCCTGCCGCTTGCGGTGCTGCTGCTGGAGTGTGGGGCGAGAGGCCCGTCCAGTAATCGGTTTGTTAATGCTAGCGGATCTCCCCGGGGCATTGCTTGCAGTCAGTCAGATGATACCTGGTTTTAAAGGGACAGGAGCATTATTACCATAAAAAAGTGCTTTTCTGATGCTTGGATGACTGCTCGTAAGCACTGAGTGAGGTCAGCCAGAGCTTCTTGGTTTTTTTTTGTTTGGTGAGGAGGAAATTTGCGGATTGGTGGGTTGTTGCAAAGTTCAGGTTGCAGTTCAGAACCCAGAGTCTCAGGTTCCAGGTGTTCCGGCTCCTGTGTTAAAGTATTTTCTGTTTTTTGAAGTACTTTTATTTTGAAAGATGACAAGAAATTTGCATATAGAAAACGACAACAACTTGCATTTATATAGCACCTTTGGGACACCCTGAGGTCGTGAAAGGTGCTATATAAATGCAAGTTCTTTTTAAATCAATAGATTGATTGTGTTACTTGAACAGATATGGTCAATAACAACTTGCATTTATATAGCGTCTTTAACATAGTAAAATGTCCCAAGATGCTTCACAGGAGTGTTATCAAACAAAATTTGACACCGAGCCACATGAGGTATTAGGAAAGGCTTGGTCAAAGAGGTAGGTTTTAAGGAGCATCTTAAAGAAGGGGAGAGAGGCAGAGAGGTTAAGGGAGGGAATTTGTGCTTCGGGCCTAGGCAGCTTAAGGCACGGCCATCAATGGTGGAGCGATTAAAATCAGGGATGCGCAAGAGGCTAGAATTGGAGGAGCGCAGAGATCTCGGAGGGTTGTAGGGCTGAAGGAGGTTACAGGGATAGGGAGGGGCGAGGCCATGGAGGGATTTAAACACTAGGATGAGAATTTTTAAATCGAGGCGTTGCTGGACCGGGTGCCAATGTAGGTCAGTGAGCACAGGGTGATGGGTGAACGGGACTTGGTGCAAGTCAGGATATGGGGCAGATAGACCCGTGCACTGGACGAGCTGTGTTTTCCAGCTGGCTCACGATCGTCTTCTGTGTCTTCCCTTCAGTGTCGGATCATGCGGGACCTGCGGACGGCGAAGACAAAAGGGGGCGGGCGCTCTTTGGGCTATGGGTTTGTAGACTTCACGGAGCACAGCCACTCCCTGGCAGCTCTGCGCTACCTGAACAATAACCCGGACGTCTTTGGGCCAGAGAAGGTGAGTGAGGCCATGTGTGGGATTCACAAGTCGGATTGTGTGGGGGGTGCGGGGCAGGGTTGGGACCTATATTTCCTCTGAGGTGCGCGGCTGTGCATGGATCTGTAAGCTCCCGCGCACTTAAATTCTCAGGCCACGCACTGGACAGCTGGAGCGGGGTGGGAGGGACGCAATACTGAACTAGCGGGAAAAAGTCAGAGCGCTGAGAGATTGGCCCGGGAACCTCGGAGCCGATCCGAATTGGCACGGTAAGAGCCCTGGAACCCGGCAAGCGTTGTCTCGGACGGCTGTTGACTAATGGCGGCTGTAGGGCCCACAATTCTTTGTGCCCCAGCAACCGCTCTATCTACCCCGCTGAGAATGCGCATGCTCCCCAGGGCCGTGGTGAATTCAAAAGAGCGACGTAGTCGGACTCGGTGGAACCGGGAGGCACTGGAGCTGTGATTAAATGGTGCTGGGCCGGCGACTCTGATTCGGGGCCTGAGACGCGCACTTGGTGACTTGTTGCTGAGGCCTGCACTCGCCCCCTTTCAGTTTCTAGGCCCTGCTCCTCGCATGCTCCATGCAGTCTCCGGCTGCACTTTGGATCAGCACACCGCAGGAGCCTGACCGATAACAACAACAGAAGTCGCCAGTTCTTTGGGTAGTGAAGTTGTGTGCTGAATTATTTTGATGAATGCTCTTTTTTAGGCTTATCAAAGTGAGGTTGAAGATTGTATTCAGGTTCCTGATAAGGGTCTCAGTATCGCACTCGTTTTGCAGCATTGTCTTTCCACCTCTGGGAGTTGGGTTTGAATCCATTGTGGAGAGACACAAGGAATTTCCCTGGTCTTCTGTTTCTGTATTACTGAATCATATAACTATACATGAGTTGTGGAATCAATCTGAAGGCTGAAATTTTAGAAAAGTAAATAGTTTATACAATGAAGGGTTACAGCAAGCTTAGAAGTAAATATAGAGATTCGGGATATTGGACTCTCATGCAATGAAATATTGAAAGAGGTTTAAATTTGACTCTGTAGTTTCCAAAGGACATAAGTCCTCGGACAGAAGACCACTCAGTGAAGTGATGGCAGGAAAGTAAATAGTTATATTTTTATTCTTGTATTTGGAATATATTAATTTTTAGGTTAATATTTTTTAAATATTTTATCCTGATTACTAGACAGTGAATAAGAACATAAGAAATAGGAGCAGGAGTAGGCCATACAGTCCCTCAAGCCTGCTCCACCATTCAATAAGATCATGGCTGATCATCGACCTCAACTCCACTTTCCCGCCCGATCTCCATATCCCTTGATTCCCCTAGAGTCCAAAAATCTATCGATCTCAGCCTTGAATATACTCAAAGACTCAGCATTCACAGCCCTCTGGGGCAGAGAATTCCACAGATTCACAACCCTCTGAGTGAAGAAATTCCTCCTCATCTCAGTCTTAAATGGCCGACCCCTTATCCTGAGACTATGCCCCCTAGTTCTAGACACTTCAGCCAGGGGAAACAGCCTCTCAGCATCTACCCTGTCAACCCCCTTCAGAATCTTGTATGTTTCAATGAGATCACCTCTCATTCTTCTAAACTCCAGAGAGTATAGGCCCATTCTACACAATTTCTCATCATAGGACAGCCCCCTCATCCCAGGAGTTAATCTAGTGAACCTTTGTTGCACCGCCTCCAAGGCAAGTATATCCTTTCTTAGATAAGGAGACCAAAACTGTGTACAGTACTCCAGGTGTGGTCTCACCAAGACCATGTACAATTGTAGCAAGACTTCCTTACTCTTATGCTCCAACCCCCTTGCAGTAAAGGCCAACATGCCATTTGCCTTCCTTATTGCTTGCTGTACCTGCATGCTAGCTTTCTGTGTTTCTTGCACAAGGACACCCAAATCTCTCTGAACACCAACATTTGAAAGTTTCTCACCTACCAAAGTGAATAACCTCACATTTCCCTACATTATACTCCATCTGCCACCTTACTGCCCACTCACTTAGTCTATCTATATCCCTTTGCAGACTCTTTGTGTTCTCCTCACAGCTTACTGTCCCACCTAGCTTTGTATCATCAGCAAACTTGGATACATTACACTCGGTCCCTTCGTCTAGGTCATTAATATAGATTGTAAATAACTGAGGCCCCAACACTGATCCTTGCGGCAGCCCACTAGTTACAGCCTGCCAACCTGAAAAAGATCGGTTTATCCCCACTCTCTGTTTTCTGTCCGTTAACCAATCCTCTATCCATGCTACTATATTACCCCCAACCCACAAGCCCTAATCTTGTGTAATAATCTTTTATGTGGCACATTATCGAATGCCTTTTGGAAATCCAAATGTACTACATCCACTGGTTCCCCCCTTTATCTACCCTGCTAGTTACATCCTCAAAAAACTCCAATAAATTTGTCAAACATGATTTCCCTTTCATAAAACCATGTTGACTCTGCCTAATCATGTTATGATTTTCTAAGTGCCCTGATACCACTTCCTTAATAGATTCCAGCATTTTTCCGACTGATGTCAGACTAACTGGCCTGTAGTTCCCTGTTTTTTCTCTTCCCTCCTTGAATAGTGGTGTTACATTTATGAACTTCCAATCGGCTGGGACCATTCTAGAGTCTTGGGAATTTTGGAAGATCAAAACCAATGCATCCACTATCTCTGCAGCCACCTCTTTTAGAACCCTACGATGTCGGCCGTCAGGTCCAGGGGATTTGTCGGCTTTTAGTCCCATTAGTTTCTCTAGTACTTTTTCTCTACTTATATTAATTATATTAAGTTACTTACCCTCATTAGACCCTTGGTTCCCCACCATATTTGGTATGCTTTTTGTGTCTTCTACTATGAAGACAGATACAAAATATTTGTTTAACGTTTCTGCCATTTCCTTATTCCCCATAATAATTTCTCCTGTCTCAGCCTCTAAGGGGCCAACGTTTACTTTTGCTACTCTCTTCCTTTTTACATACTTGTAGAAGCTCTTGCAATCTGCTTTTATATTTCTTGCTAGTTTTCACTCATTCTATTCTTCCCCTTTTTATCAATTTTTTGGTCAACCTTTGATGGTTTCTGAAACTCCCAATCCTCAGGCTTACTATTATTCTTTGCAACATTATAAGCTTTTTTAATCTAATGCTATCCTTAACTTCTTTAGTTAGCCACGGTTGGATCACTTTTCCCGTGGAGTTTTTGTTTCTCAATGGAATGTATTTTTGTTGAGAATTATGAAATATTTCTTTAAATGCTAGCCACTGCTTATCTACCGCCATACCTTTTAATCTCTTTTTCCAATCTACCTTAGCCAGCTCGCCCCTCATACCTATGAAATTGGCTTTATTTAAGTTTAAGACTCTAGTTTCGGACATAGGCAAGTCACTCTCAGAATTTCAAATTAATTTTATCATATTATGATCACTTTGCCCCAGAGGATCCTTTACTATGAGATTGCTAATTAACCCTGTCTCATTACACAATACAAGATCTAAAATAGCCTTTTCCCTGGTTGGTTCCATGATGTATTGTTTTAGGAAACTGTCCCGAATGCATTCCATGAACTCGTCCTCCAGACTAACTTTACCAATTTGATTTGTCCAGTCTATATGAAGATTAAAGTCCCCCACGATTATTGCATTATCTTTGTTACAAGCTCCTACTATTTCTTGATTAATATTCTGTCCAACGGTATAGCTACTGTTAGGGGGTCTATATACTACTCCTACCAGTGTTTTCCGCCCCTTGTTAGTCCTTCTCTCCACCCATACTGACTCTACTTCCTGATCTTCCGAGCCGAGATCCTTTCTCGCTACTGTCCTTATGTCACCTTTATTATCAGGGCTACTCCCCCTCCTCTTCCATTCTGCCTGTCTTTTGGAAACGTCAAGTGCCCTGGAACATTTAGTTCCCAACCTTGGTCACCTTGCAACCACGTCTCTGTAATGACTATTAGATCAAACCCATTTATCTCTATTTGTACCACTAGTTTGTCTATCTTGTTACGAATACTTCGTGCATTCAGATAAAGAGCCTTTAATTTAAATTTTTTACCATTATTCTCTGCTGCACTGCTCCCGTTAAACTCTGTCCCTTCCTGTCACACTCTGCTTATTTTTACCCAAATCGCTACACTGCTCTATTGCCTTGACCTTTCTCTTTAGATTTCTAAATTTCTCCTCTTCCTCTCTCCCCCACCCCCCCCCCATACACTTTTTTAGTTTAAAGCCCTATCTACAGCCCTAGTTATTCAATTCGCCAGGACGCTGGTCCCAGCCCAATTTAAGTGGAGCCCATCCCGACGGAACAGCTCCCTCTTTCCCCAGTACTGGTGCCAGTGCTCCATAACTTGAAACACCTTTTTCCCACACCACTCTTTGAGCCATGCATTTAACTCTCTGATCTGCTTGACCTTCTGCCAATTTGCACGTGGCTCAGGTAGTAATCCAGAGATTATTACCCTTAAGATTCTGCTTATTAATTTAGACCCTAGCTCCTCAAACTTCCTCAGCAGAACCTCATTCTTAGTTTTAAAAAAAGTGTTTTTATGGGATGAGGGTGTCGCTGGCAATGCCAGCATTTATTGCCCTTGACAAGGTGTTGGTGAGCCGCCGCCTTGAACCGCTGCAGTCCGTGTGGCGAAGGTACTCCCACAGTGCTGTTAGGGAGGGAGTTCCAGGATTTTGACCCAGTGACGATGAAGGATCGGCGATATACTTCTAAGCCAGGATGATGTGTGACTTGGAGGGGGAATTTGGAGGTGGTGGTGTTCCCATGCGTCTGCTGCCCTTGTCCTTCTAGGTGGAAGAGGTCGCGGGTTTGGGAGGTGCTGCCGAAGAAGCCTTGGCGAGTTGCTGCAGTGCATCTTGTAGATGGTACACACTGCAGCCACGGTATGCCGGTGGTGGAGGGAGTGAATGTTTAAGGTGGTGGATGGGGTGCCAATCAAGCGGGCTGCTTTGTCCTGGATGGTGTCGAGCTTCTTGAGTGTTGTTGGAGCTGCACTCATCCAGGCAAGTGGAGAGTATTCCATCACACTCCTTACTTGTGCCTTGTAGATGGTAGAAAGACTTTGGGGAGTCAGGAGGTGAGACACTCGCCGCAGAATACCCAGCCTCTGACCTACTCTTGATGCCACAATAATTATGTGGCTAATCCAGTTAAGTTGCTTGTCTTAGTTCTACCTATGTCTTGGTTAACCTCTTCAGGCAAAACTTATTTTTAATATTTCAATTCATACGGTGTAATGGATGCAAGGTGTCATCGACAGTGCTATCTAGCAACACTTACTCACCAATAACCTGCTCACTGAATCCAGTTTGGTTTCTGCCATTACCACTCGGCTCCAGACCTCATTACAGCCTTGGTCCAAACATGGAAAAGGAGCTGAATTCCAGAGGTGAGGTGAGAGTGATTGCCCTTGATATTAAGGCAGCATTTGATCAAGTGAAGCATCAAGGAGCCCCAGTAAAACTGAAGTCAATGGGAATCGGGGGGGGGGGGGGAAACTCCACTGGCTGGAGTCATACCTAGCACAAAGAAAGATGGTTGTGGTGGTTGGAGGTCAATCATCACAGCTTCAGGAAATCAATGCAGGAGTTCCTCAGGGCAGTGTCCTAGGCCCAACCATCTTCAGCTGCTTCATCAATGACCTTCCCTCCATCATAAGGTCAGAAGTAGGGATGTTCACTGATGATTACACAGCGTTCAGTTCCAATCACAATTTCTCGGATAATGAATCGCTCTGTGCCCGCATGCAGCAAGACCTGGACAACATCCAGGCTAGGGCTGATAAGTGGCAGGTAACATTCGTGCCACACAAGTGCCAGGCAATGACAATCTCCAAAAAGTGAGCGTCTAACCACCACCCCAGGACATTCAACGGTATTACCATCGCCGAATCCCCCACCATCAATATCCTGGGGGTCACCATTGACCAGAAACTTAACTGGACCAGCCACATAAATACTGTGGCAACGAGCAGGTCAGAGGCTGGGTATTCTGCGACGAATGTCTCACCTCCCGACTCCCCAAAGTCTTTCCACCATCTACAAGGCACAGTAAGGAGTGTGATGGAATACTCTCCACTTGCCTGGATGAGTGCAGCTCCAACAACACTCAAGAAGCTCGACACCATCCAGGACAAAGCAGCCCGCTTGATTGGTACCCCATCCACCACCTTAAACATTCACTCCCTCCACCACCGGCGTACCGTGGCTGCAGTGTGCACCATCTACAAGATGCACTGCAGCAACTCGCCAAGGCTTCTTCGGCAGCACCTCCCAAACCCGCGACCTCTACCACCTAGAAGGACAAGGGCAGCAGGCGCATGGGAACACCACCACCTCCAAGTTCCCCTCCCAGTCACACACCATCCTGACTTGGAAGTATATCACTGTTCCTTCATCGTCGCTGGGTCAAAATCCTGGAACTGCCTCCCTAACAGCACTGTGGGAGTAGCTTCACCACAAGGACTGTAGCGGTTCAAGAAGGCGGCTCACCACCTTCTCAAGGGCAATTAGGATGGACAGTAAATGCTGGCCTTGCCAGCGAAGCCGACATCCCGTGAACGAATAATAAAAAAACGACAAAGGTGAGCTGTGGATGTGTAATCCAAGAAGATGTCCCTGAACTGGAAATGTTAATGTCAGAGTGTCTGATTAGACCTGAAAACAATACCAAGGCGGGAGGGAAAGGGAAGCACTTTTTAATCTTAAATTAGGCTGCAGTTCTACAAGCGCTTTTTCTCCCATGGAAAGTGGTTTTGGGTGCACTTCAATGAAAAATTGTTGGTATAACCTAAGAGATAATTGAGGGTACTAAAGGCATGAGTCCCGAATGGTCTACAGAGCAGCAGTAATACCCTCCCTGCTGTATGTATGCTTGTGAAAGACAAATCCTATCTGATTGAGGTAGCATGGGATGTGTGAGACTTTGCCCAGAATGTATATTGAAGTGAAGTTCCTTTTCTCCAAACCTCTAGACGTTGTCATAATGGCCATCTTTGGTTTAACTGCTAATCAATTTAACCTGATGTTTCCTGTTACAAAGGAACAGGAGATGACCTGGACAATCTCAGCTAGTTAATGTGACCATGCTAATAGTTGCTAATGTGTTAGATTCGGTGCCTCTATTGTTGTGGACAAAATTGAGAGGTCGCACAACACCAGGTTATAGTCCAACAGTTTTATTTGAAATCACAAGCTTTCGGAGCTATCGATCGCCCCTTCCTCTTTACTACTTCACCTGAGGAAGGGGCGATCGATAGCTCCGAAAGCTTGTGATTTCAAATAAAACTGTTGGACTATAACCTGGTGTTGTGCGACCTCTCAATTTTGTCCACCCCAGTCCAACACCGGCATCTCCGCATCATGACGTCTATTGTTGTGGCCCAATCTGCCATTAACACCTCATAGGGGATGAGTCCCCACCTGTCTGTTACGTCCGCCACCATTGTCTCGACGAACCTCCACTATTAGCATATCACAATGACCCTGAGATGTTCTGATTAACTTTGATGGGACACCTGACACAGCAAATTCTAACACAAGACACGTGTAATATAGTTTTTGTAAGAGTTGTGACCTGTTGGAGATCAAATAAAGCCACTAATGACATTTATAAACCAAAAAAGCAACTGATTTCCTGATTTTGAAGAGTTGGCCTGATTGTCTCATGATTTGAGCTGGTGGGGTGGTAATATGGCATTACTGCATGTATGCTTTTCATTGGTTGCTGTTGTTGTAAAGCTTGCACACAAACAAATACAGTCACACAAAGGAATTCGTGGCCCGCTCAGTACAAAAACAATGAGAGGGAACATTGGTTGGGATGGCACTGGGCTTTGGCCAATGCCCTGCGTTCTCTGCGTTCCGGGACAGTACGCAGTGGCTTTGTGTCTTGGGGCTTCACCCCCGTCCTCCAGCAGGTGGGGACAGAGTATCCACGGGCCACGTACCTACAGGGTTTGGGTTGTGTAGTGGGTTAGACACTAGCCTTCCACCACCTAGACCGGAGTTCACATGCAATCCAGACGGATGGGGTGAAAGTCTGTCTACTGGCTGTATGGGAAATGAATTTGGGCAGCCCCAGGCCCACAGCACACACAGCCTTGCCCACTCTCCAAGGTGATGGCTAGGGTACGGTTCCACTGCATCCTCCAATACTTCACCTGTTCTCTCCAACACACAGTTCTGCATGAGTTGGGGCACTAAGTTGGCGGCCTTGGTCAGGGTGGTGCCGTCCCCTAGGGGGGCGATGTGTCTGAGGCGCCGTATTTGGGCAGAGTAGAGGCAGCTCCACTTTGCCTGACCTCACACCACCGATACTGGGTGTCTGAAATGGAAAGCGTTCCGGCCCCATAGCAGTGAAATTCCTCACCGCCAGCACTGCCAAAACCATAGGGAGGGAGGTAAAAAAATCCCAGCATTGGCTCTGCAGCCCCTCTGGTACGCTGTTGGGGGCCTGGGTTCAGTAGATCCTTGACTGTGATGGTGCATGGTGTTGGGGCGGGGGGGGGGGGGGGGGTGGTGGATTAATAAAATGCCGTAAGAGCAGAAGAGCTAACTTCTCCTAGCCCAGTTGAGGTTTTCGAGGATTTTGTGTGGAATGCGTTACCTGGCTCTGGCTCCCCCTGGTGGCGCAGCGTTAACTGCACGCTGTGCTGTGCTGCACAGACCAGAGGGATCCAGGATTCCGTCCTCTGTATCTGCTGCATTAGGTGATGTCAGTCTGGGTATCCCTGGTTAGGCAGAGGTTTCCCGCTCCTGATCACTCTCCAGTGACTCCCGGGTGCATCAACATTCATCATCTCTGTTATGAGGGTTTTTTTTGATAGAGCAAGTAGGGAGAAGCGGCTTCCTCTGGCAAGTGGGTTGGTAACCAGAGGTCATAGAGTTAAAATAATTGGTAGAAGAACTGGAGAGGGGAAATGAGGAGAGAGTTTTTCACACAGTGCGTTAAGATCTAGAACACACTACCTGACAGGGTGGTGGAAGCCGATTCCATAGGAACTTTCAAAAGGAAATTGGACATGTAGTTGAAGAAGAGGATTGATTTGCAGGGTTATGGGGAATAAAGCTGGGGTTGTGGGACTAACTTGGACAGCTCTTTCAAAGAGCCGGCACAGGCTGAATGGCCTCCTTCTGTGCTGTAAGATTTTATATCAGCTCACATGTGAAGAGTGCCTGTTAGAGTGAGAGAGAGCGAGGTACTGTCGGGTGCTGCCTCATATCACAGCCACAGCCAGAGCCAGCACCTTCAGGAGAGACGGAAGAGGGGGAAAGTAAAATGCACAATCTAAATGAAAAGGGTTTTTACGTTCCCTAGTTTTTCTTGCACTAGTTCCCTGCCCATCCATTGCCGGCAGCACAGAGCATCCTGAGCACGGTGAAATAAGGGGCTGTTATGATGCCGATACGGTGGGGACAGTGGGATCGGTCTGCTGGGTGATCGACAGAAGCAGGCCTCCCTGTGTTGATGCTGGGGTCCCCTCAGTGGCCCATTGCAGGGACTGGATCAGAGTGTGTGGCATTTAATGTTGAATCTGTGCTGGGTCTCTAATCTGATTCTCTTGTACTTTTCTCCCCCTCTTACCCCCCGGGCCACTCTTCACCCCGGTACAGAGGCCGATCGTAGAGTTCTCGTTGGAGGATCGGAGGAAGTTGAAGATCAAAGAGATGCGAGCGCAACGCAATCTGGTATGGGGTGGTCATTCTAGGGCACGAATTTACCCATCAGTCATGGGGGGGGGGGGGACGGTGGATTATATACTAGCCCTTCGGTTTAAGGGTTAATTTTGGGCACGGGGGTGCCTAGAATTCTTCAATGTTGTTTAGCTAATCATAGAATCTTACAACACAGAAGGAGACCATTCGGCACATCCTGCCTGTGCCGGCTCTTTGGAAGAGCTATCCAATTAGTCCCACTCCCCTGCTCTTTCCCCTTAGCCCTGCAAATGTTTCCTTTTCAATTATATATCAATTCCTTTTTGAAAGTTACTATTGAATCTGCTTCCACCGCCCTTTCAGCCAGCCGGTCCCCCCTGTAACCCCGTAACTGGGTGTTCCCCCCCCCCCCATAACTGAATGTTCTCTGGGATGAATGACCAGTTAATCTGTTTTTGCTGTAAAGCGCTTTAAGATGTAATGAGGATGTGATAGGTCGCTATATAAATGCAAGATCTTTCTTGTTTAACATTCACAGTATTAAAATTTCCCCACTGTTTGAATGAAGGCATCAACCCCTGGGGTCCTGATATCTTATTGGCCAATTTGAACAAGAGCTCCCTCTTTAAATGTAAATACTGCTGTATCCCGTTCCAGCCACTGGAGGGTGCTGTCACACTGCTGTAGCTCAGTTGAAGCCTCCAGTGAGCGAGCAGCAGCTGTGAACTGCAGTTTAATTCGCAGGGCAACTCTAATCCCGACAGATTTGATCAACTGAAACTTGAACGTTTAAAAGAAATAATTTAGTAGTTGACT